>NQII01002865.1:102801-148980 GCA_002778355.1 Clitarchus hookeri
AACATTCCGCTACTGTACCGCATTCACCTCACTTCGCCCTCGCCTACCTGGAGCTTTGTGCCGCGCCTGAGACAGAGAAACGCATGAGCGATAAGGGCGACAATGCCATGCACGTCAAGTGTGCCATCGCCGCTAAGCGCAAGGCTCCCAACTGGTGTGCAGTTTTTTCGCCATGCTGCCTCTACCTATGCGACTTTCAGCGGTGACACTATTAGTTTGTTGGTAGAAGGTAGGTAGGAAGTGTAAATGCCGGGCCCTTGAGAAGTTTTGTATGTATCTTTTGCCTGTACTTTGTGATAAAGGGCTTTTTCAAGCAATGTTTGGGCATTTTGGAGTAGTCTGAAATTGTGTTTGTAAAATGTGCGATGTTTTGAAATCACTCAATAGACTTCATCTGAAGTGAGTTTGCTTTTCGTATATCAGAGCATTGTATGGACGCTTAATAGTTTTGTGGAAAAATGTGTATTACAAACAATCTGCAACGCAGTTAAAGTACCAGGTATGCGGGAGCCTTAAGGCAGAAAAAAGGCGATATTTATAAGTGATTGATGATTTTTTCATTTTTTCGTGACATAGAAACAGCAAATATTAGAGGGATAATGTTCCTAATGTATTTTTCAGCCTAAATATAAAATTTTTAACTTAAAATAATTATTTGTACAAATTAAAGAAAGAGTAATTTAAAACAAACTTAGGTTTCAGATAAACGTTGATTGAATTCACGGGAATGATATTTTCCAATTTTTTTTTAACCCCTTCACTTGACACACATGCTGATAGTATTTTTTTCCTTTTACTATTTTGACTTCAAATTTTTTTCGAAAGTTACATTGAAAATGGGCGAAATACGTTACATGTTTCCAAACATCTTGCATGACATTCTAATAACATATAAAATGTATTTTGAGCTGTGCCTTAGCGTAATAGTTGTGTACCATTTTAAAATATTCACGAAAAACTATATGAATTTAAAATTCCTATAACTCGTTTCATTATTACAGGAAAAATTACTTTATTCCACTGTCCAACTTGTTTCAGACTATTATTTCTTATCATAAATAAAAGGAAGCCATATGCCAAAAATATAGACAACAATTGTAACCTCTTTAACGCCTTCGGGTACCAATCAAAACCTCTCAACTCACATTCCAACTTCAATGTCATTTCAGGACGATTTGGCTACAACCAGTGCACAGTGAGAAATCAGTTTTATTAAATAAAATGAAGTTGGTTGGCGCAACCAAATTAATTGTTTGTATAATTGTAATTCAATGTTTTCTTGTTGTAATCACATTATATTGTTTTTTCTATTTTGGTTTCCTCAAACTGGAAGATTTTGTTGGAACAACTAAAGATGTGCTTGTTTCTACGTTCATTAAATTGTTTCGGTTATTATAAAAAAAACCGAAACCCAATCGAGACTCTAACCTAGATAATTCCAGTACAAGCGAGACTCTTACCGAGATAATTCCCGTACAACCGAGACTCTAACCGAGATAATTCTCGTACAAGCGAGACTCTTACCGAGATAATTATCGTACAACCGAGACTCTAACCGAGATAATTCTCGTACAAGCGAGACTCTATCCGATATAATTCTCGTACATGCGCTACGCCCTAGCAAACTCAGCTAAAGTACCTGCTGTAGCGAACAAATGTTTTTGAATATAAACTCTTCTATTATTAGACAACTTACGTAAATAAATATTTCAAGTTTTACAGCTTTACTTTCAGCTTCCTGTTGAACTTGATTGGTTAGAATGGTTATACGATTTTTAATCATCGATGAATGTACTATCAATCACTATTACTATCCTTAACGAGACAAAGGTTACGAACTATTGAGCTGTGTTTTCGAAAGAAGGGAATCGAATGAGTGGAGAATGGAATGGGTGGCTATTGAAAGCGAAGTCTTAAGAGCCGATGAGGGTTGAGCGAGGTGAGAATGGATCAGCGCCTGAATGCAAGAGCGGGGGAAACGGAATATCTCCGAGAAAACCCGCCGATCAGCGGCATCGTCCGGCACGGTTCTCACGTGCGAAAATCCATGAGAGAGCCCCGTCGGGTATATAAGTCAGTTCGCCTTGATGGGAACGATCATATCAGTGGCCAGGCAAATGTATACAGTTCAATCAACTAAATATTTTATTGGCAGTCTAATATTTTTTGCCCGAAACGTAGGTTTTGTTTATTCAAGCGTATTTTTTTGTTATACGAATGATACAAATTTGATGCTTTTGAAATGTTGTACACTCAACCAAATATTTTGTTGGAGCTACTAAATACATGATTGGCGCAATACAAACAAATATTTTGCTGACTCAGACAAACCTAACTTTCAGTGTTCTGTGTTCCGACGAGAGATCTGCAAGGGGTGGTATAGTGGTAAGACTGCGTGTCTCCCACCAAAGCTAACTTGGTTCGATTCCCGGCGGGGTCACCCTCCCCCTCATCCTGTCGTGGGTTTTCGTACTGAGGATTGTGCCGGACGATGCCTCTGGTTGGCGGGTTTTCTCCGCGATATCCGGTTTCCCCCGCCCTTTCATTCCAGCGCTGCTCCGTACTCACCTCGCTTCACCCTCATCTGCTCTCAAGACCTCGATGTTAAGAGCCGTCCAAATCTCTTCACTCTCTCATTCAGCGCTTAAGGCACCCGTCTACCTGGAAATTTTTCCCACGTTTAGGCCAAGAAGCGCGGGAGCGATAAGGGCGACACTGCCACGCGCATCAAGTACGCCATCGCCGCTAAGCGCAAGGCTCTGAACTGGCGTGCAGTGTTCTCGTCGTGCTGCGTGTACCTATAGGACTTTCCGCGGAGACCATATTATTTTATTAGTGGGAAGTCTTTAGGAAGGTTCGGTGCAGACCCCTATAGTAGTTTTGTATGTATCTGATGCGTACATTTTGAGCTACAGCGCCTTGGAAAGGCCGTTTTTGGCGGTTTTTGAGTACTCTGAATTGATGTTTCTAACGTACGTGATATTTCGAAAGTACTTAACAGCTCTCGTCTGAAGAATGTGTTCTTTTCGTAGATCATCACGTTGGACGCACGCTTAATAGTTTCGTTGAAAAACGTGTACTTCGAACAATCTGCAACGCAGTTCAAGCGCCAGGTAGATGGGCCCCTTAAGTACACAATACGGAGGAAAAACTGTCTCTCATACCGAGAATTCTAGGCCTCACACGCCAGAAGAATGAATTCATTTGCCACAACCTATCGAGACGTCGTTCGTCGATCAGAGTCAAGTAACTCACTTGCCAGCCGGCAGCCCAGCGAATAGGGGAATCTTTTGTAAAGTCCATTCATGGTAACTACCAACTTTTCTGCACCCCTGCTAAGATTTTACGTACGGGATATTCCTCCGCCTCGTGCAAACAAAGCTTATCTAAGTGTAGAAATTTACAGGAAAGGTTCAGCGCAACGCATTCGTGCGCATTCAATATAACAATATTTTGCATAACAACTATTTCTTACTAGGCATTACCAGCACGCATATTTATCCCTTTTTATTCATACTAATTTTAAATAACATATATAAATGTATAAATAAAATACAAGGAAAAGTTTAATTTAACAAAGAATAGATCCCTTGATGTTAACAGAAGTTTAAAACGTTTGTGATACATGATTTATTTAGAAAACAACCAAAAACAGCAGCATACATGGGGTGATTTTTCAAATGTTTTGTTCAAAAAGTGTGAATAAAGAGTTTAAAAAATGTCATGAATTACTTTGACCACCATTATGTATGAGGACGACCTTGAACTTAACCTTAGCGACAATAAATTACAAAAATTTATAAAAATTCTAAAAAATCGAAAAAAATAATGAAAAATCAAGAAAAAAATTACACATTTTTCTCCGACAATCGATTTGTATGTGGGCGACCTTGATCTTGACCCCAACAAACGTATTCTTGAAAAATTAAAAGAAAATGGTAGAAATCTTTAAAATCTTGGAACAAATTATATTAATGGCCCCAGCCACCTTGCTGGATGTGGGAGACCTTGACGTGACGCTTGCGACCTTGAACTCAAAAAATCGAGGACAAAAGCAAAGAAATAAAAAAAAAAAAACATTCTAAATATCGAGAGAAAAACTTAAATCACCCCAACCGTCATGTTGGATGTTGACGACATTGACTTTGACCCATGGCGGTCCTTAAATGCGAAAAGTTAAAATAAAAAAAATGTAAAAATTAAAATAAAATTACAGTAAAAGTCTAGGAACAATTTACACAACCGACCCTGACCATCATGTTGGATGTGGGTGACCTTGACTCCAGGTTATAAAAATTAATAAATTGAGACAACAATATTAAAAAAATTGAAGAAATATGTACACAATTGATGCCAAACAGAATGTTGGATGGGTGTGACACTGAGTGTTATATTCTTGTTAGGAGATCAAAGCACATCGATACCCTGTTAGGCGATTAGTAGGCGACTGTATAGTCGGTTGTCTTCGACCTCTGTGCCAAGTAATCATTGTCAGTGTAGTGCATCATTCATCCAACCCCCCAAAAACGAGTTATTGGCTTCTGTAATACACACTCCTTTTCCCCTTGCCCTACACCCTCAGCGCAATCACACAACTCTACCACAACTTCCCTCACAATTTAATCAGCATAACTCGACCCCCCTCACCATTCCTCCATGCCACTTTTTCTCCTGTATCACCTGTATTTGCACTTCTTAAACATTAACTCACCATAGCACTACAACCCCCATACCATTTCCCTGCCGTAGGTCGAGACCCTAAACATCCACCCTCACCCCCAACCCACCACACAACTCACTGTCCAACTACCAATGCCTCGACACCTGCCGACACCTATCCCCTCCCTCTCACTCCAACTTGTTTACTCCACCCTATTTACTCACTACAGTTCGACCGATTAATCGGTTCCAATTCACCCCCACCAATTACTTGCCTACTTCATCTGAATATTCGTGCCGGACGATTCCGCTGGTCGGCAGGTTTTGGTCGGTGATCTCCCATTTCATCTCGCCTTGCATTCCGGCCAAGACATCGATGTTAAGAGAAGCCCAAAACTCTTCAATCACTCACTCATCTGATAACTTGATAATGTTCGACTCCCCTCCCCTAATTATCATGCCACGACGGCCATCGCACAACTCTCAGTTCAGTCAACTCCATTTACTTACTCTAGTTGGGCCTCCTCCAACCCACATATACATTTAATCGGATATTTCGCCAGCCCCCACACCCTCTTATCCTCGCCCATGATTGGCTCATACCATACCAAAGAACCATACCAGCCGACCAGACCTACCAACCAGTCCAACCAACTAGAACAGCCAACCACAATGACCAACCATACTGGCCAACGACTGACTTCACCCAAGACTGATTCAACCCAAAACTGATTCCACCCAAAACTGATTCCACCCAAAACTGATTCCACCCAAAACTGATTCCACCCAAAACTGATTCCACCCAAAACTGATTCCACCCAAAACTGATTCCACCCAAAACTGATTCCACCCAAAACTGATTCCACCCAAAACTGATTCCACCCAAAACTGATTCCACCCAAAACTGATTCCACCCAAAACTGATTCCACCCAAAACTGATTCCACCCAAAACTGATTCCACCCAAAACTGATTCCACCCAAAACTGATTCCACCCAAAACTGATTCCACCCAAAACTGATCCCCCCTTAGACTGACCCCACCCATGACTGACTCCACCCATGACTGACCCTACCCATGACTGGCTCCACACATGGCTGACTCCACCCATCACTGACTCCACTCATGACTGGCACCCATGACTGCTTCCCCCCATGACTGACTCCACCCATGACTGACTCGACCCAAGACTGACTCCACCCAAGACCGGTTCTTGCCAAGACCAACTTCTACCAAACTGACTAAAAGAATGAGCAAGATTATCCATCTGTTCCAACAGAGGGTGACGTCCAATCTCCAAAAAATTCGCCAAATTTTATTATTGTTGCTAACCTCTTAGACCAGTGGTTTCACATAACTTGGTAAAATATTCGTTAAATGTGCTCAAAAACCATTTAAAAACATCTCACCTACAGCTGAAAATTTGAACTGGTCATAATAGCCTGTCAAAAACCAAACATACCAGGCAACTAGGCAAACCATCCATGCAAGTCAACTATGCCAAACGTGACAGGTGACTATGCGACCGACAAAATCAAACTGGCTATACAAAACTACCATTCCAGAGGACATGTCTACCGACCATCAAGATCTGCTGACAATAACCACCGAAAATGCCAACCAGCCGACCAGTAATACAGACTATTAGTTACTAGTGGACCATTCATTCCAAAGAACCATATAAGCTGACCAGGCCAACAACCATACTAGCAAACGAATGATTTCACCTAAGACTAACTGCAACCAAGACTATCACCTGCCAAGACCAAATCCTGTTAAACTGACTATAACAATGGCAACAACTGTCCATACCATCAATCTATCAAACAGACGACGAAGACCATTATTGAAATAAGTTAACTAATACGAATCTCGTTGCTATCCTATTCACGCAAAAAAATTGCAGAACTTCGCAAAAACTTCGCAAAGACTTCGCAAATCATTGAAAAAACTTAGCAAAACATCTCACCCAGAGTTCACCATACCAAATAGTCATATCAGCCAACCATAATGACCAACAATATTGGCAAACGACCAACTCCACCCAATATTGACTCCTTCCCAGACTGATTTCACTCAAGACTTACTCAACCCAAGACTGACTCCATTCAGTACTGACTTCATCCAAGACAGAATCTACCTAAGTCTGACTTCACCCAAGACTGGCTCCACCTAAGGCTGCCTCCACCCGAGACTGACTCCACCTGAGAATAACTCCACCCAAGCCAGACTCCTGCCGATACCAACTCCTGCCAGACTAACTATAAACATGAACAAGACCAATAAGTAAGACCAACCGACCATACCTATCATCCATGCCAGCAGATGTGATTACAAATCTCGAAACAAGTCGCTTAATACGAAACTCACTCTAACCTCTTCGCGCGAAACTTAGCGAAACTTCGCAAAAACATTGCAAAATTCTGTAAAATATATCACTCGCCGTGATCATACAGCGAATCGAGAAGTGTATAGGAAATTATGTGAAGAATATCGCTAGCCACAGCGCGAACCAACATGTGTACTACGTAACATCCCTCAAAGTGTGTTGTGTGCAATACAACGAACAATGGCGAGATCTACGACACATTCCTCAAAGAACATCATGGACCATGTCACGAACCAAGACGCGATCTACGAAAAGTGTCCCAAAGCAAATCGCGAGCCACGTCATAAAGCAATGTGTGACAATGGCCGGATGACCGATGGGTGAATGACTTCTCCGCCATACAAAACCAAGAGACCTTATAGGCGAAGATTGAGGCGATGCCTCCATCTTCAGATTCGTCGTAGATGAAGCTGAGGTCTCATTTTTTTGTGGTTGAAAAGTATATTTCTCTTGTAATTATTACTTTTTCTACATGTAACACATTTAGAAAAATGTTTGTATTTAACCAGGAATCACTTTAAATCGCGATGACAAAGTTGCAAATTATAACATTCTGTGACTAGTATTAAGGCAACTAATGATTTTGCTCTTACTAGTACAAGAATTTCAGTGTGGTCTGTTTCGTATATGGAACAAGCCAGGTTCGAGTAAAACTGGATTTCCCAGTCCGTTTATCGTTCGCATTCCTTACAAATGCCACTACAGTTACTTAAAATGAAATTTTACATTAATGTTTTTGTAAGCATCGCCAGATTTTAAATGTAAAATTTATGTTGTAAAATGTAACCACTTTGGAATGAAAATTTGTTCGTACTATGCCAATAAAATTGTTGATATATTTTTTTTAATGAACGACTATAAAACAATCTATTTTCGGATTTGTAATATTTCATGCAATTAAAGTGAAGATCATAATATGTTTTATTTAATCACATCAATTTACTTTTAGATACAGTGGAAAACCGCGGGCATCTTTCATGCTAACATATAGATACATGCTGCTGCTGCGCCTCCGTGGACTTCCCCTCCAGCCCCCCTTACNGAAGGGAAGGCGGAGCCACTAAATGTACCACCATAATGCTAACAATACTGACGTCACTGCCGTCTCTGGAAGAATGAACGACATGGGAGGCACAGCACGAAATATCTGGTCATCACCTCCCGCAACGCGACACGAGGTATGAGGAAGTTTCTTGGCGAGGCCACCTCAGCTATACAAATTGTTCGGGAGATCAGTGCCCAAACCCCATAATTAGTTTATTTGGACCAATGGTAACACAAAGCCCTCTGCACTTATATCCAGAAACATATATTTTTATATGAAATAAATATATTAAAAGTTGCGACATAAACGCCTGGAGAACAAGGCTTTGCGATCATGCTTGTGGGACAATTTGCATAGGAAGAAGGCACGCAACACTAAATAAATACATTAGCAGCATCGCCCGCCTACTTCCTATGCAACTTTGTCTACATGCAGGGTCGCACAGCCTTGTTCTCCAGGTATTGTACGCCTCAACTTTGAACACAATTATTTGATATAAAAATATGGTTCCGGATATAAGTATATAAGGCTTTTGTGTTACCATTGGTCCAAAGAAAGGATGTCTGGAGTTTGGGCGCTGGGTTCCCGAACATTCTGTATAAGCCGCGGCCTGCCTCTGTGTAATGCAGTCATGAATGGTCAGTAGTGCCGAGTACGTACGATCATCAGATCGATGGGTGAAGGCGCAGTGACCAGCGAATGCAACGTGCGGCTATCGGGAGATCAGACACTGAGACTCATCTGTTGAACTGTGAAAAAGTGGATCTGTATGCATGAGTGGTTGACTTGGGAATGATGCAAATGTATAGCAGTGGCCATTTTGATCGTATGTGCGTTACTTGTTAGTGAAGATCGAGTGAATGTGGATAGTATAAAGACAACGATAAAAGAGTTAAACCCTTTAGCATGTCCCCAGTATACTCGGTCACATACGACATGTTGTAGAGTAGATAAATCTATGGTCAATTCTGTGCATGTACAGAACCTAGCACGAATACGGACAGCACCTCTCTTTGGACCATGCTATTGGCCGTTGATTTCACACCAACTATTTTATAAGTGGTATATTCTTGTGCTGTGGATCTCTGAACTGCTCTTCATAGTGTGACCCTAGCGCTGTCGCGTTAATTAATGTCTTTGCCGCCATCTACTTCTGTGTGGTAGTGTACTATTTGCTCGGCTCAGATCCCCTCCCATTTCCTCGCCGTTCTCCCTCCTTGTTTTCCCCTTCCCCCTTTGTGTTTCACAATTTTTGATTGGCCAGGATGGTTGACCTTAGTCCTTGCTCGGCCGAAGATATGCCAATTCTGCTCTACTTTACATCCATCCGAAGTCTGCTACATTTCGCCGCAACTTATGCCGCAATATTCTCGCTAGTACCTGATGGCTGAACCACCTTCTCCTTAGTCCAGCAGTGTACATTTCCACATAATGTTACTGAGCTAATGCAGTACACCAGTTTAGCTACTGAACGATGCCGCAGTAAAACGGTAAGTAATGGAGAACGTTAAATTTCGGTTGGGTTTTTAATGTTTTCTGTAATTTGTGTGGCATACTAGTGTTTTATCTTGGGTGTGCAGTATGGCAAGACCATTTTAAAATTTTCGTTTCTGTCTCCTTTCAAAATTACGTCCTGGCTCAACTATGGTATCGCATTGCTGTGTCTGTCTGGTTTTAACATGTCGTGTTTGTCTTTGTTAGCCGCCCATGTATTTATGAGTATCCGTTTGTTGCTGTTTCCATGACTATATCGTAGGGGGACGAATCTTTTAATATGTTTATTGTTTTTTTAACGATCGGAGCCATACTGGGTCTTACGCAACAGCCTCTTGCCTTTATTATTTTGTATACCTTTTAATTGTTTTTATAGTATTTTAAGGATTTGAGTTTTTACTGGGCAAGTCCATTGCTGCCACCCTTGTTACGAGTTTTTAAAGGCAATGGGTGCTGTGTTTTAGTCAAAGAAAGTGGTTACTATTTATCAGCTTAATAAATAAGGGGAAATTGTTGTTTTTATTTTTAATTGTTTGTTGTTCTGGAGCTTAGACTATATTTCAAATGTTGTATTTTTCTCTTTTTGGTGCACCAAGGCAAATATTGCGTTTCAAAGTTCAGTAATCAAAGAAATATATTATTAACAACTGTAATGATTTTTTTTTGTGAAATGTATTTTATTAGTCTTTCAAAATGTTATGTCAGTTCAAATTGCATTTATCTATAATAAAGTGTATTGAAACTTGTTTTTTATTGTAAGATATTTGTGAATTGTCACAATAGGTCCCAAAGTGTCAGATGTTACAAGGAATTCGTAAGTGATATCACACTTTAAATTCCCTCTTTTGCAACTCTGAAATGGGAAATTAATATTTACTTAAATATGATTATTATAACTGAGATATGCATAAAAATTGTGCTCGCTGATAGGGAGTATATTCATAAATAGTATGGATAGGCAGCAATATTCTGTAAACAAGAGCTCTTTCTAACAAACATACAAACTCCAGGTGTGCAAGTATAATGTTATATCAAGTAACTCTTTTCTCTAATCAGGAATTGCTAAGTACAAGATAAACTACCGGTCAGTCATTTTCCAATCAATAAATCTCTTCCTTTAATTATAACAATTGGTTCTTCATGTGCCCAATTTGCCTAAGATGATAGCCAATATTTTCGAGTTAGCTATAACTTTGACATTAAATAATTAATCCAAGTGACCAATTTTTATGAGAACGTCAATTTTGCAGAATTTCCAGCGACTTGCTTCGTAAGTATCTCAGGTTGATTACAACTGCTTCCCTCATTACTTTATGTGTACCTGTAAAAACCGTATCAGTTACATTAATAAGTTGACAGTGAGATCTGCGCGTACTTACAAAAAGTCAGTACAAAATATATGTAAATCAGCTGTGTCCTCCAATCCAAAAATTATATTTTCATTGTTCTGGTTATTTCCGCTTAAATGCTCCTTACTGACCCACACCACACCAGTCGCAATTACCATACTACGCAAAGTCCTTTATTAGCTTATGCGTAACCAATGGAGTGCCAGGTTTACCATGTCTCAATACATTTTTCTACCATATATAAGAGCTTTACAACATAAAATCATCATTTTAGAAATAGCAAATTTTTTTTTAACTTGAATACGTCTTTAAAATCAGACAAACGCGTGGGTTACAAGGAAAATAAGCGGCGGTGTAACGTTCACAGATTGATCCATTTCGGCACTACAAATTCGTGATTAATAGCAAAATTTAAATAAAAGTTGTCTCGCTTGGCCGGCAATAAGAATGCGATGCGATCATGACCTTGGGACTGGCGCCACGCATGTTGGACGCTCTGGTGGGGGCCCGCAGTGACTGGTGACAGTTCTAGCGAAGGCGAAAATTTCCGGGCTTGAATATATCGCGACTTTGATGTGCTAACCCACTTGTTTTGCTATAAAACGAAACGTTTTGCCTATAGCTGTCGATATAAGCCACAAAAGCAAAGAATCCACTTCAGTAGATAGAAAATGTTCCTCCGAGAACAAGGGATGGGATCTAATAATCGGCCACTATCTTTGATCCGCCATATTTGATGATGCCACAGCCACCATCTTGGTCCCAGCATCTTATTTCCGGCCGTCATCTTGCTTCCGACTACCATCTAGTTTCCAAACGCCATTTCGTTTTCGCTCGCCATCTTGTTTTCACTTGTTCTTCGTTCAACTTTCGCCTTCTAGAGGCTCTGGTGTCGCTCTCGATTGACCTCCGGGTTGGTTCTAGTGTTAGCTGCTAGGGGTGCTGCTTTTCTTTATTTCATTTTCGCAAAGCTCAAAATAACGCCTTGAGAAGGGTAGGATCTAACTGCCAAAACTTGGGTCGGCATGCAGACACCATCAACCAATTGGCTATTGGGACACGTCGACAAAGGTTTTAAATAAGTATAAGTAATATTATGTTTATAGAGAAAAAATTATATTTAAAAGAATGTAATTTTCCATATCCGTAGTTATTCCAGAATAGGAATTTGTAATAATTATATTTTTAGTCACTTTTGATAAATTTAATTTTTTTATTAAAACATATGAAAATATAAACTTAGTAAATTAAACATAATTTTTATTGCATTTTAAATTTGGTTCTTATTTAAATATTTCTTTTCATTGGAGGTATTTATTTGGTTTTGCTCATCCATCCTCCCCCTGCCACAACATCCCCCCCCCCATATAGNATCTTACTTCCCAACATATCCACCCACTGTTTTCCCAGCCCAAGCCCCTCTTTATCTGCTACACATTTCCAACCCATACCTATTGTCCCATTGGCTAGTTTGTCAGAGCCAATAGGCACCTTCGCCTACCCCCTCAATGGCACTCATATTCGAGCATATAAAAGGCCTTGAGACCCAGTATCCTGCCTGCTGCGGCCATCTTCGTCACCTGCTCTTCTTAAAGAAGAGAGTTTATTTCTCATCTGGAATTTTCTCATCGCCAAGCAGCCGATGTATGTGTGATGTATCAGTGGGCAGATAATAATATCAGCGATTGTCGCATACAGGATGCTACAGACATTTTCAGCCCTAGATCCAGATAACGAACTGGCCATCCTACCAAAAGAGTTCCTGCTGACATTAGCACAGGGGAGATGGGTCGGATATAGGAAGAAGGCGTCCGGGCGTTTGAGGTGGTGTGGCAGTACCATGCTGTAGTAACCAAGCCCTGTCGTGTCCGGCCCAAGAAATGGTAGGTGATGCGTCTCTTATAGCCTCTCCCCACTCATGGCGACCCAAGACTATTAGTGCCACCCCTGTTTCAGCAAATTGGGCTCCACCACCCGTATCCCTATGGGAACCAGTTTCCTCGTGGCTGGTCAGGGGTATCTGCTGTGATGGCTTGGGCCGATAGTTGGTACCTAGGCCCGACCACTTGGCAGGGTGTTGGATCACTTGGTATTCAGGCCGATGGGAATTTCATGGTGAAGAAATTCTATAGTCTGGTAATGGTCAGTTTCCGATGACAGCTCATTTGGCTGCACTGCTCGTAGGTGGACGGGTGGCGATGGCGTGGAGACAGTGATGTGACATGGAAGAACTCTGTAACCTACGGGTCCAGACTTCTGGATTTTGATAATGATAGAAACCTTCCATTCAGAGTCTATTGCAGGCAGCCCGCCTCTACTAGTGGGTGCGGTTGGTGGGTTGGTCAGGCATTGAAAACCCACTAGTGCCATGGTAAATGAGTGGGAGGATTGGCTGATCGGGTTGGCTCCACCAAAGGTTCTCTCAGGTGTACCAATCACTAAAGGTTGGACTCGTGCTGGCAGTGGTTAACTCCGTATGCTGGAGGAGGTTTGGAGAGATTTCCCCTCTCAAGAAAGACTGGGCGGTGAGCGGCAACCTGCTCTGGTTGTGTCCTGGCAAGACACTAAAGGGTATGGATATAACCCTGGCAAGACCACACGCTTGTTTTCTGAGGGCGAGGGTTTCAGAACTTTGTAGAAGGGTGTACTTGGCCGTACTTGAGAATCAGGTTAGGGCTTGAATTTGGTTACCTCAAGTGCATGGTTGGGCCACCTGTGAAGAGAGGGCGTGATCCCTCTTCCCCACCGATTGGGCTGTCATAGCGCGGGATGGCCATCTGGCTATGAGCACTATGTAAAAATTTAAAAGTACTAATGCGAGAGGCTAAAGCATCTGCATATGTAAGAAAATGCATATGCACACCACGACGTTCGGTACATGTACACGAGATGTTCAACCTGCCTGCAGCAATACTTGCAAGATATTTGCGACTGACTGCCCTGCAAGGAATGAATTGAAGGCTGCACCATTTCCATTCTGGACACTCCTCATTCCCGCAGGTGATGCAATATGCTATGTCGCAAAGCAACAGCAGCCACCACCTGCACCACCTCCTCCATCGACGAAAGGTCCACACATATACACCATATCCTTTGAGTTAGGTATAGTGAAGTGTTATCCCAAGGCCATCCCAGGGTTCCGGTGAGCGGAGTACTGGCTAAGTGACCCACAGTATGAGGATTCTGAGATAAACATATAAGCCTGTGATGGTGTAAATCATTCCCGCCTCTACTATGCCATGGTGCCTGTGTATAACCCGAGCATCATGAATGCCAAAGGCACGACAAAAGTGTATTTTATGGACAGAATCTAGTGTGATGATGAAACCTGCGTAGTATACAACATGAGGCCATATGTAGCACTACCATGCAGCACCGACGAACTGATGGAGCTGAAGAATGGTGAAACAATCATCATTAAAGAATGAATGCAATTTAGGAACTACGAAATACGACGAGGTGGGCAGGAAACAGTGCTTCGTTTCAGTGAATAATGTGATGGCGAGATGCATAGACTCCTACAGGAATAAGAAGTTGACATGGTTCCGTTCGTCGAGCGAACCATGACTTGTCGCAGCCTGCCATGCGAGGTAAAGACAAGCTCGCCGGATGAGAACAGGGAAGGACAGTGGATAATAATAAACAATATAAAGAAACAGTGTTAACAGAGCAACATAGTGTGAATAAATATATAGTTGCCAATTATTTTTTACGCACATGGTGTGTGTCATTGTGTGTAAACCAAAACCTAAGGAATTTTTGATAAAAGAATCTTTGTCTTAAAAATTATCTTGCTTATCTATGTATGACTAATGCAAAAATATGTCGCAACATTAATGCAGAAAAATAGGACATTGAAAAAACATTTTTGCGTGTCAATGTAAAAAGCATAATAGAAAGCATAATAAAAGAGTGAAATATATAAATTATATGTATAATTTTAAAACAATTATACCTCTTATTTTTTTGTTTGTCATGTCCCGCGTCAATTCATGTAAAGTGTATTGGTGAAAAAACTTATTAAACATTTGGTTTTTCAAAACATATTACATGCATATTCCGACATTAAAGTTCATTCCGAAGCCTTGCTAAAGTTCTACTTTCATGCAAATAAAATTAAGAACAACGAATCACATTCGTGTGCGTATTTCTTAATAACACGTCTATATACATATAAAATATAGCTTACCGTTTAATTGAGCGAAAAAAATATTGATGAATTATGATACACGACACAACCAAATGCTTGTTGTGATTTGTCCAAAACCCACAAATAGAACTGTGTTTTAATGTGTAAATTGTTGTACGTGGATTCAGTGTGTTTGTATGTGCAATATAAAAAACATAGTTTATAAACCGTATTTTTCATTCAGAGACGTAATACATTAAGGAGCCTGCCTACCTGAGCTGAGTTATTATTCTGGACGCCGCATTGATTATGTTTCCGCCTCTTAAATATTTTAAAAAATAATGACTAAGGTACATCTCTGCAGATGTTATGAACACGATCGTATTTTATGTACATATGTATAACTTCAAAATTGGTACTTACCATAAAGCGAATATAGTTCGGGTATTGACTCCTTAGAACATGCAGTGTTTTCCCACGGGGACTGATACATAGTACTGCGCACATGTGGTGTAGTTTTTTAATGCAGTCTAAATGCTTGTCGCTTACATATTTTTGTGCATGACTAGCAATGCCATGGAGTCTGACGGAGTACCGTTTCCAATAAGATTCCTCATTGGATGCTTATCTGGACAAGAGGCTAAGTTTGTTTTTGCAGGTATGTTATTAGTTGTTCTGAAGAGGTGGCGCGACTGACGGTTATCCCGCCTTGCCTGCCTCACCGCAGCGCGCAGAGCGACACAGTGACAGAGCCGCACGGTTGGTCTCGCTCTGCGCATTGCTGTGACGTCAAAGTTCCACGCCGCCGGCAGAGATAGCGCATCCACGGCCCCTCGTCGCGCCGCGCTGCGTTGATCCGACTCGCTCTACTTGGCCGGCAGGTGTCTCGAGATCAATCAGTTCTTTCTAAAACAGTAATTACCTTCTACCGCGACACTCTTCGCAATTATTTTTCTATGCAAACTGATGAAATAACGAATAATCCATGGTAGCATTCCAATATTAATTTTTGTTTTAATTAAAAATTTAATTAATTTTTTTTTTAAATATTCATAAGGGTTACATGTTGCTGGGAATGAGGGGGAAGAGGCGCCCCTTCCTGTGACGTCAACCGATTTTGTTGTCCCAAATTCACCTGGTATTTTCCTACTGATACCAGCTCTACAAAGTTTATGAGAAAATAAGTATGGTGGGAGGGGAAGTCACCCAATAAAAAGACTGGCCAAAATCGTTATCTTATGTTTCACAAATTTTCTGACAAAATTAGTAGGACGAGATGGAGGGGAAGTTGGCCAGTGAAAATGCTATGGTAACTAGAGGTACTATTTCCACTCGGCTGCGTTATATAAAGTATTGAGCGTGCTGAAATCTCTCACTCCTGTATCAGGACTTCCCGTCTCCATTCCCGAGTACCCTTCAACTTTGTCGTCATGTTGCTTTTAGTGAGAGAGTTTGAGGAATCACAATCGCCTTCCATTTTGCTTCGAGTTTTTACTCGCATAGGTATGTTATGTTTAGAAGGAAACTTTTATTAACTGGTTAAATTAATTTTGTCAACGAGCTCAATATATTTTTATTGCTGATTGCTATTTTAAATTAACTAATGGCTGAATCATTTTCTGTCTTGTGTACCTGGTAAGATGTAAAGTTATTAACTAAGTTTATTTTATTTTGTGCAGTGATTGGCAGCCAGTGCGTCAAGTCCCCTCACGCTTGGCCTGTCAACGAGCAGCGGAGCATTTCAGCACCGTCTGCTCTTTTGTAAGATGTTGCAAAGTCTTTTGAAAGTAAGTACAAGCACCATCCAGACAATGAAAAGTTATGTATTTTGTTCGCGCATATGTATTGGACACACATTTGCTCTTTTATAGGTTACCGCTGGGCACAGTCGCAGGTCCTGTCAATTCCTGGAGTTGTGTCTTCAGTCGGCTTGCGGTCCTGTCTGTACGGCCGCGAGGAAACCACCGCATCTTCACGCTAATACAAGCGGTGAGTATTTCCGACCACGTTACAAATATTTTGTCTATGATTTTATAAATATAGTTTTTTACATTATTTGGTTAACTTGTGTCCAGGTGAAGTGACTTCCGTGGAGGGGGCTTCAGAGAGTCCCCTTTGGTACAAGTCAAATCGTCCGTTGTTGGGCATTATACTGCAGTCTTCCTTCTCTTCTTCTGGTATGTAACTCCATCATGTGCACACAAACGGTTCATTACTATACTCATTGACAATAAAATTGAAAGTAATGTGATAGTAAAAAAAATTCATATTCAAAAATTAATAATTTGCCCATAGCTTTTAATATATAATTCTCTATCCTACACCAGGGAATAAGCATATTGCATATTTAAATAGAAGACACATAACTGTAGAGCAGTAGTATTTCATAATTTTTAATATATTTTGTGATAGCAAAATTTTTTAAGTTGTATTTTAAACAAAATTGCTGTATATTTAACCGCTTAACGTACACATTAACTTTTCGCAAAATAATAAATTTATGGTGCGTAGTGTAGTTTATACAAGTGTCACTTCGGAACCTATGGAGAAAGTTTCAGTATATCCACGGCACAAGAAACCACCAATCATTAAAACAGTAGGTGTGCCAGCAGCAACTGATAGCATTGCCCAAGGAGAGGTACTGTCTGTATTGGAGCTAACTGCTAGACTTACAAAGCAACGACTGTTATTCTATTTATTCTGCAACATGTCAAACATGAACGAGTGCACTCTGGATAATATATTAAGGGGTTTGTTAATTTGTGGCAGGATAGATTTAATTACCCTGGCTTCGTTTGCAAAGGTTTTTTTTTAAGTTTATAAACCCCTAAACAAGTTTTTCCATAATTGCTGTTTACCTGTTGTGACCACATTATTAATATTATTCTTACAATATGTTGCAGATTTTTTTGCTGAATACTTCAGCATGGATGAGAAGTCCCCAAACGAAGGATAGATTACCGGCACAAGAAGAATAAATGTATTTAATAAAAGAAAATCATTTAACTTAAAAACGGAATTAAAAATGCAATAAAAACTGTATTTTATATTTCAGTACACCTTTTATAAATGTTTAGTAAGCGTTTTTACCATTTAAATCACAAGCAACATTCAATGACGACGTTTTTTACCTGGCACTCATTGAAATTGAAAAGCAATTGCAGACATATTCAGGATAGATTATAAAAACATGGGCCTACCAATGCCAGATAACATAGTAGATTTAACCGTTAACAATGACTACATCAGGGAAACTTCATATAATAGATTAGAATTGCATACCACCGCAACGCTTATTAGTAATTCTCTGATATAGATAAAAATATGCTACCGCGGAGTTTTTTTCAGGTTTTTTATTCTACACAATTCTTTACTACATGATATTGTTTCATCTTTAACTGTTTTTACAGCGTCCTGCAAGAGAGCGCGCTGGCGGCAAATTTTTTTCCGACCTGAATCACTATTATCGTCACTGCTTATTCCTTATGTTACTTTACGTAACGAAATATACACTAAAACCTGGCCAGAGAACATAGCTATGAATGAAAAAATACACGTTGATCGGATAAGTGGTTCTGGAGTAATAAGCGCACTAACAGACCGACAGAGAGACGATGAGTTTTATAATATGTATAGAGTATAGATAATTAACACTATGTATAATTCAACTTTATTAAAAAAAACCTTAACAATAATTCTGTTGTCCACGCGAGCGGAGCCGCGGGCATGACAAGTGTTAATTATAAATGTAACACAATTAAAAATTAAATTTAAGTTAAATTTCAACTGAACTAAACATGAGATACGTTTTGGCTAATGGAAATATAAACGATTGTGATGCTTTCTTATTTAATACACGTCATACATGGGAAGATTTTTTTTAAGTCTGATTAAAAAGTGTGAAAATACCACGAATTGACTGTAGACATACACTCTAACATTTTCCTCGAATTATTAACCAACTAATAAGTAAAATTCATCTCACCGTTCTGCGATTATGCTTGTGTGTTTACTTCTTCTTGGCTATAAGGCAAGAGTTTTGTTTGCCAATTATCGGTGATCTTAATAGCCCGTGTGTCGCTGATATAAATTAAGCAGTAAACTTCTTTGCTTTCTTAAACAAGGGGAAAAAATTTAATTGGGCCCTTCAATAAACTACCAGCTTACTTGCGGCAGCTTATGGAGGTGAATATCGAACCAATTAACTTGAAAAAAGACACTCACGTTTCAGATCTGTCTTAAATAATGGCGTTTTTTATTGGCAGTGTATATTATCTAACATTTTAACTTTCTAGCAGAATGTTTACTTTCTCGTTCAGTGCGTGATTTTGTTTTTATTTCATTCCCGAATTGACTCTTTTAAGGATGTATGAAAATAAATTTTTAGCGTTGCAAATAACAAATTGTTTTATATTAGAGCTGAACTAGTACCAGTTGCCCTATCATAGGGATGCCCGAGTTTCGTGAAACGATTTCCACGCATTTAAGGTTTCAACATCCTACGGATAAAGCAGCAGTTTTCTTCTACTTATTGGTTGTGCGTCTTTGTGAGAAAACATTGTCTTACTTGGCTGGCCAATCAGAATTAGGTTACTCCTGCAGTTTGAGTCTGTGATTCGCGAGTAGATACCGAAGACGCTTAACACGTATATCATCCAATCAAGAAAGTGTGTCTGAGGTAAAGTGTCATTAGATAAAACTGGTCATGAAATCTTTTCGCGAAAATCGGGTGTCCCCACTTATCAAATATAGGAACAAAGAAAATTTGTTTATATTTCATGTTATTGTCAGCAGCTGTTTATGATACTGACGAATAAAGTCATAACAAGGGATAATATCTTTAACAACGTGAGAGACTTGCTGGATCTGATGCCGTTTTCTACAGAGTACGTTATTAAATCCATTTGTTTTGTGCGACGTTCAAAACATGCAAGGTGTTTTTTAACTACATGTCGAAATTAAAGCCATGGGATAACATAAAAAAGAAATCCTAGTAACAAAATGATCGGAGAATTAATATATCATTTTTAAAATGACGCTGGCAAAACAGCGCCGGGAGTCTGCAACTTCATGTACTGGAATGCATTAAAAATTGCATACGACGAAGGCGAACGGAACTGGCTCGCAATGCGGAGAGCCCCTGCACAAAGGACAATTTGGACTCGAGGTACGTTGGCACCGCTAGTGGTTGCATGCTAGTACACGCGTTTCAAGCTTCATGGACGATGGGAGACGAGCAATTGAGTAGTAAAGGCTGCCATACGTGATTGAATTTTATTGCCAGCAACAACGCACAAGCAGAAGTATTGGNAATTTTATTGCCAGCAACAACGCACAAGCAGAAGTATTGGCGATGCATGGTCTGCATGTATTTGCATGGTTTCCTACGTACAGGCAGTCGCCTCAATCCGTGCCAGTTCCGTTCGCCTTCGTGATATGCAACTTGTTGTGCACACAGGTACGTGAAGTTGCGGACTCCCGGCGCTGTTTTGNCTAGTACACGCGTTTCAAGCTTCATGGACGATGGGAGACGAGCAATTGAGTAGTAAAGGCTGCCATACGTGATTGCATTTTATTGCCAGCAACAACGCACAAGCAGAAGTATTGGCGATGCATGGTCTGCATGTATTTGCATGGTTTCCTACGTACAGGCAGTCGCCTCAATCCGTGCCGGTTCCGTTCGCCTTCGTGATATGCAACTTGTTGTGCACACAGGTACGTGAAGTTGCGGACTCCCGGCGCTGTTTTGNGTTCCGTTCGCCTTCGTGATATGCAACTTGTTGTGCACACAGGTACGTGAAGTTGCGGACTCCCGGCGCTGTTTTGCTAACTTAGATTTAAATTTTACAACAATATATGAATACTACGAACCGTTTGCCACAAGGAATTATTGTTAATATTAGTCCATAGATGCCGTGGTTTTAATTTCGACATGCAATTTAAGAACATCTTGTATACAAGGTGATTCTAAAATCATGGGACAAACATTGAGGGGTCCATCTCGAGTGATTTTGTTTGTTGATAACATATCCTTAATATGGGCGGGAGTGACGCGTTGAGGCACAAACACAGAAACATAACACATGAAATGCAACACATTGTTTATTTACAACGTCGCCGCTAAATGCCTTTTTACAGCAATACATTTAATAATTACTCAAAATTGCTACCACCGACAGTAATGCAAGCTTGGTAGCCAGCCACCTCACTAACCGCTTGTCTTTCAAATACGCCGGGTATTTCACGCGCGCCACCATTGTCAGCCAATCACGGCATATGTAGAGGTCGCCAAGCATGCGTGACTGTTGGTGTATGCATTTCCAGCAACTGTTTTAACATTTTCTGTACGGAATCACTAGTTAAGTATGCTGCTATTGAACACTTTATGTTTCCGTTAATGTGTTATGTTTTTGTGTTTGTGCCTCAAAGCGTTACTTCCGCCCATATATTCCTATACAATAATTGTTTATTTTAGTGAGCACTACCACCCTTCAATGTTTGTCCCATGATTTTAGAATCATCCTGTATATCAACAAGCCTGACGCGGTTAATTTATGGGTTCAAACATTGCAGTCAAGAAAAATTTTATTTCGAGTAGTACTTATCATAAATAAAAAATTTCTTTATTCATGTAACCAATGAATACGTGCTTGGTGCAAAAGATAAATTGGGAATAGCGGTCACAAACTAGATTACCCGCACGTGACATTGTCCACGAGGAAGAAACTGGCCGACTTTTGCAATGAACAATCTGTGAACAGCTCTTGTGATGAATTTCCTTCCTTNTGTCCACGAGGAAGAAACTGGCCGACTTTTGCAATGAACAATCTGTGAACAGCTCTTGTGATGAATTTCCTTCCTTTTAAACATTCACACTGTAGTGGACAAAGCAACTGAACGGGTTAAATACAGTAGTTCGCGTCATGCAGTGATTTAGTTTTAAAACTTGCAGATCTGCGCACGTTAGTGGCGTTCAAGACAAGTCGTGAGTCGCCTATATTCACCACTACAGAGAGACCGGTTACTTCTCTACATCTAGTAACATAGCTCTTATCGCCATTCTATTGGTCTACAATAAGTGGGAAACCCTGACTCTACTGTAAAATGTTCGTAATTGGATGACTCTCAGCCAATGGAGTGGTGAGTTAATTGCATAACAATTAATGACCCCTTCCTCTTATAATAATCTTTAGAATACGTTGTGCTATTTTTAGTCATTTTAAATATAATAATTAAATATTTCTGAAAGACATTTCTTGTTGAAAAGCTGTATAAGTGTGAATTTCGTCTTCAATGCTATAGAAATTAATATTATATTTATTCGATTTTTCTACCAAGAATATTTCTCAAAACATTAATATTTGTAGAAAAAGTATCACGATAAAAATATTATATTAAAAAAACAACTTTTATATGAAAAGGTTTGTTACATGAATGAAAATCGTGTGATTTGTGAACAATAGGCTTATAGTCCGAGTTTGCTGTGAGCGTGAAACATTTTCACCCTCATATNGAAAATCGTGTGATTTGTGAACAATAGGCTTATAGTCCGAGTTTGCTGTGAGCGTGAAACATTTTCACCCTCATATTTCCTTAGGGTTTAGTGAAATATGGATACATGTATGCTTGCTCGACGTGTATCATAATAAGACATGAAAACATGCAGCGTTGTTACCGCAATACAAATTTCATCCTTCACGAATGAACCATTTTCTGCTATAGTTACACATTTCCCAGTTTCTTATAAGCGATCCAGCCCTGTTGTATCATGCCCTTTATATATTAGTACATAAACATTGATAAACTTGAGGCGATATTTAATTATTAACGCGCTACGAGATCTACGTTTCAGACTTATCACTAATAAACCCGCAGAAGACAGTAATTGTATTGCATAAAATTTCTTAACCCAAATGCTTTAGTGATTATAATAATGCGCTAAAGACACTCTTCGAATACCTCAGTGGTTTTATGAGTTCATTTTTTTTTTTTTGTTGCTCGTTAATTCAAATTTATAATGTCATGAGTGTTAATCAGGTGAGTTAACGTAACGAAATAATCAAACGTAAATGTTTAGAAGTCAATAAATCCATTACCAGCATGAAACTTCAACAACAAATTTCGCGGCTAGGAGGTAATTAATACCTTAGAGATTTTTTGACGGAAAACAATGAATATAGGAAAAAAAAAGTAATGCAATTTATCCATGTCACAAGATGTTATTTTAATTCATCAACAATGTAAATTTTTATTACATAATAGCATTTCATTCATTACTGTGAAGGGAGATGCAATTTTTTCTACTTTTCTAAAAGTGACGTATCGTTGAAGAAACACACAGTAAAATTGTGAAAGTTAAATCTTAAAACATGTGTTTTTCGTAATTTGTTTATTAAAAGCGTCTTCAGTTTCGTAAAACGGTGAATTACTTTACTCCATGGCCAAACATTTAAATACCATACATAAGAAAAATATATTCGTAAAATAAAATTAAGTATAATTTTTTAATTATTTTTTTTCATTTTTTATTTTACATAACACATTTATTTTTATATTTTGCAATCAGTTAAATCATCATTACTAGCAGTTATTGCGCTAATAAATGTAACACTACAGTATGGGCTCGTATGTGTTTGATTTTCGTTCTGTTTGCTGCATGAGCTTAGTGTTGAGGGGACAAAATGAAAACTACAAATTTTGTTATTAATATTACCAGACGGGTTACCAAAACTCTTACGAATTTTATGATGGGTAAAAATATAATCCATACTGTTATAAATACCTCCTAGCGTTGACAATTTATATAAATGTTGATTGTGCACACGCAGCAAGATTGCCGAATAGCATATTACGTATTTTGGCGCTAGGCAACTAGCAAAACACAGTTGATAATAGGATTGCCGGTGGTAAACTGGCAGGCGAAGAGAAGCATGAAGCTCCCTTTAAAATGTGAAAAGGTCCGTGAATGTTGCCAGTTAACTTGACTCAATTCTAGACTTGAGTCTCCTTTTAACTCTCTGGTCAAAACCAGTTATTAATTTGTTATTGCCTTAATGTTTTTATTTTTATTTTGGAAAAAGGTTACACATTTTAAGGTTATTCTATTTCTACTCGTTCTTTCTTAACGCAAACTCCTCTACGGGTTTCCAAATAACGGTGATTAATCAGGAAAAGAAGCAATACACTGCTTGTAGATTAAATCTTACCTTCCACTGGAAGAATTTATAAAGTTCACGCACCTCTACTCATGAAATTCTTCTACTTTTGGCATTGCCTGTCGACTACCGAAAAATTTGCCTTTTCTTCGCAACTTCGACTTTATCCTTCTGCAGTGCTAAGGAACTGCGCTCAGCTGTATTTGCTGCAAGATNTGCCTTTTCTTCGCAACTTCGACTTTATCCTTCTGCAGTGCTAAGGAACTGCGCTCAGCTGTATTTGCTGCAAGATCCAGAAAATTGTAGTACGAGAAGCGAAATACTGAGGGAAAGGTTTGTTCCAGCAAACAAAATACATATATTTAATCGCCACAACCAAATATTTCGTTGAGTAAATGAAACTTGAAAAGAAACTAAACTAACGGGGTTTTTCAAACATAAATACGCGCTTGAATAAAACAAACCTCTGTGTTTGGCCAAGAAATTTTACTGCCAACAAAAAATCTAGTTTTAGTCAACTATATATATAGTTGCTTGACGATTCACTTGAGCGCCTTAGTTCAAAAATTCAGCTTGAGTGTTTGTTGGTAATTTTTTTGACAAATATGACAGCAGACGAGTGTGCAATGTCTATTCACTGATGCTTGATAATGGTGCAAAAATCCCAATAAAAAAAGTTCAACAAGTAACTTAAAACTACGCTGTAAAACTTTAAATATTTACCTCGTTACATTGTCCAGTATTTGAATTTATGTATGTAGAAACAGTTTGATTCTGTCAGCAGTCACATTAGCTGAAATTGCTAGAGTACACTGCGCTTGCGCACAAAGGAACCGGGTGCAAGTCTCGGTTGTGCTTACGGTTTTTTAAAACAATCGAGTCGTTTTAATGTAGGCAGTGCCTTACAGTAAATTTGTACCAAACAAGTCTTGTATTCTGGGGCAATTAAATAAGAACAAAAAAATGTATTGCACTTATATAAAAATTTTATATCCTTGCGCCAAACAAACTTTGTTTTATGCAACGAAACATTGTTCAGAGTTTAAACAACTTATAAGATAATATCCCGAAAAAAATGCCGAGAAGTGCATCCGTAGAAATCGTGAAGGAATTTTTTATTGCTCTGTCTCGAACCTTCGTGAAGAGTTAGAAAATTATTTTTTCTTAACTATAACTTCTGTAAATCTGGTAATTAGTTTCTTGCGAATGGGTTTGTTTAAAATGTTTTATTGCCGTTATTTAATTGTTATGGGGGAAATATTGAAATAAAACTCTTTTACTATGGATTGTAAACAGAAAACCACGTAAAAATGAAGAACAGGTGTATATATTTCTAACATAACGGATTAATTNTCTTTTACTATGGATTGTAAACAGAAAACCACGTAAAAATGAAGAACAGGTGTATATATTTCTAACATAACGGATTAATTTGTCTCTTACGGGGCAGCGGTGGCGCAGCGTACACCATGGCGATCCAGGTTCGATCCCAGGCGGGTTCACTCCCGGATTTTCGCATGTGGGAATCGTGCTGGACGATGCCGCTTGCCGGCAGGTTTTATCGATGCCCGGGGATGACAGTCACCTACGGGTCCCAGCTGGAAAGACTGTCACTCGGAGGGTGTCGCCTTGCTCTGGGTGGGCTCCCCACACGCCATTTATTTATTTTTACTTGTCTCTTACGTATGATTTGTTCCCAGCCAAGTGTACAGCCCCGAGAGGTACCCAGTCCCGTTATTCAGAGTCATGCCCCGTATTTAGGCTCATTCACGATCAGTGTATCTGACAACTCGCTAGGAGCTTATCACTAGAGAACCTATCATCTCGTGGGGCCGCGGTTAGACTGCTAGCCTCCAACCTTGGCGAGCGTGTTCAATCCCCGACCAGGTCACTCCCGGATTTTCGCGTTTGGAAATCCTGCTGGTTGGTGGGTTTCCTCCGGGATCTCCCGTTTCCCCCACCCTTGCATTCCGGCTCTGCTCCATTCCAATCTCGCTTCATCTCATCCATCCCGCGGAAGGCAAAGGCAAACCAACGTGGTATCATCCTGCCTAGTTGCCTTGGTCGCGACATTCGTTCCTGCGTCGTGTCCTTGGCTCTGACCAACATTCGGGTTGCTAACCTCTGCACACACATTCAGAAAATACCTCTTCATGTGCTCTTTAATACATCCTTAAGAATCCTTCTGGGTAAGACTTAAATGTACTGGTTCCAGGTTTACTGGCGCGCACCTGAGATTGAAACGTGTCGGTAGATGAGGTTACCAGCTAGGACCAGGATATTCAACGTAAAAGCACTTTGCTCTAGTGGAATGATTATGGAAAGTCTCGCACAAGGGGCTGAGGGTCCGGAGCCTGCTGGCCTCCATGTTGTGACGTCACCCAACCACCACCTTGGATGTCGGTGTCCACGATCTTAACCAATGACCGTGACGTTGACCCCGTGTTAATGACGTCAAATGACCTTGAATCCAAAAAATTTATAAAAAAATTATAAAAACTAACAAAAAAATTTTTTATAAAATATTTTAAAAATGTATTTCAAACACTTACATTTAAGAAGGTCCCACCTCAGCTCCCCTCACCAATTTTATTGGTTTTTTAATGGGCTTATTACTCGCGTTCGCTTATTACTTGGCAGGCCGCCACCCTCTCCTACATAACTAGGCCTCTGTTACCTCGTCTCTGGACGTGATTGTCTGTTATGCTGATCGTGTCGTTCTTATTCCATGCACACGCCTCCGTGACTTTAGCCAGGATGCGCATCCAACACTTGTAACAGTGTAAGCAATTATATTGTTTCAAGTATTTTTCTCATATCGAAAATGAAAATATTTTTTTATACATTACAGCAACAAATTTATGATATACAGGTGTTTTAGAAGACAGATTATAATTTTTGAAGTCACGAATTCATGTCAGAAATCAATTTTGCTGCAGCCACCAAAAAAAATTCAAGATGAACTTTCAGTTCAGAAAACCCTACAGTTCAACGCATAAAAAATTACACAAATGTGGAGAAAATATGTACAAAAAAAACAGGAAAGGCATACAAGTGCAAAAAATATACATATATATATATACAACAATTAAAATAATATATTGGAATATCACATACAACTAAATGCAGATATTTTACAAAAGAGTTTTATGGGATCATTTATGTGTTAAACTAAGGATCGTGTAACCTATCTCCAGTTTCTTAAGAAGGAAATTCTTCATGAATTTATTGTTAACCTGGCGCAAGGAGACGAACAAGGACGAACTTTGGCGTCGTGGTCAGACAAGAATGTGGCGACTCCCAAAACGCCNCCGAGCGTTACACTTTTTCATAAGTGACTCCCAGCCGCAACCTAATTTAAGACGTTGTCACGTCAAAAATTTTATAAAATATTTTAAAAATGTATTTCAAACACTTACATTTAAGAAGGTCCCATCTCAGCTCCCCTCACCAATTTTATTGGTTATTTAATGGGCTTATTACTCGCGTTCGCTTATTACTTGGCAGGCCGCCACCCTCTCCTACATAACTAGGCCTCTGTTACCTCGTCTCTGGACGTGATTGTCTGTTATGCTGATCGTGTCGTTCTTATTCCATGCACACGCCTCCGTGACTTTGGCCAGGATGCGCATCCAACACTTGTAACAGTGTAAGCAATTATATTGTTTCAAGTATTTTTCTCATATCGAAAATAAAAATATTTTTTTTTACATTACAGCAACAAATTTATGATAGACAGGTGTTTTAGAAGACAGATTATTATTTTTGAAGTCACGAATTCATGTCAGAAATCAATTTTGCTGCAGCCACCAAAAAAAATTCCAGATGAACTTTCAGTTCAGAAAACCCTACAGTTCAACGCATAAAAAATTACACAAATGTGGAGCAAATATGTACAAAAAAAAACAGGAAAGGCATACAAGTGCAAAAAATATACATATATACAAAAATTAAAAAAATATATTGGAAAATCACATACAACTAAATGCAGATATTTTACAAAAGAATTCTTTGGGATCATTTATGTGTTAAACTAAGGATCGTGTAACCTATCTCCAGTTTCTTAAGAAGGAAATTCTTCATGAATTTATTGTTACCTGGCGCAAGGAGACGAACAAGGACGAACTTTGGCGTCGTGGTCAGACAAGAATGTGGCGACTCCCAAAACGCCAACGCGCGTGCGCAAATTATTACGCCTGCCGTTTTGCAGTCGCAACAACATGTTTTATTCTGGACTACACGAATGCTCATGCTGCCAACTGAGTATTTAGTCATTGCCAATAAATGTTTGTCCAATGATCAAATATGCTAGTGGGTATTAAATAGCTTTAATGCTCTGCACTGTAATTGTTACTATAAACAAACATTTGTTTTATAACAAAAACAAAATTTCGTCTTGGAAAGCGTCAGACAAATAGTCTTGGTAACCACAAGTAATCCACTTTTAAATGTATCTTATTTGGACGGCAGGAATAGCGGCTAATAGTTGGGCAGAGGGGAATATATTTGGGTTTAGACACTTAGAAATGGCAATAGATGTCCATTAGAAATTGAATTGTAATGGGAATGTTAGCGCAAACAATGCACTGTGAATATGAGATATAAATCCATTCTTATTTACCAAAACATATATTTAAATACAGTTGTGAATTCTACGTTTGGAAATATTTAACCACTACCATTTTACAGCAGTGTTCCTTATATGGTCGTACAAAGGATAAATGTGGTATTTTGAGAATAATTTTCACTTTTACTATTACTAATGAATTTAAAAAAACAATAATTTGATGATCGAAGGCGATATTCTTTAATAAGTGTTCCTTTCTTTTCAGAGTACATATATTTTTTGTGCGGGGCTTCGTTTCACATATAGAATTACTGAAATAAACGCTTTTTCGTGGTAAACAACACTTTATAAAGTCCTGGTTATGATCTACTTGTATGTACACTGTGCATCTTTCCACCATTAGTAAAATTAACTTTGTTATGGACCTCATTAGTATATTCATTCATCGGTCAAGTGAAACTATAAAATTTATACTGACGAAAATATTTTACGAATTTTCTGATCCTTGCACTTATACGCGCATTAGAAAACAGAAATTATTTCAGCATTCACAAATGTTTTCCTTAAACTTATAATTCTACCTTAATATATGGGACTACTTTCCCTAAGCCGTTACCAACTTTACAGTCAGTGAACACATTCAAATATATGCAGATATGGGCAGTGATATTTTTCAGAGGTTTATTTAAAAAGTGCTCAAATAACCGTAAACAACTTATGATAACAAACGATAATACTTATAGTTAAAACAAAATCACAGAGAAAAGCGTTTTCTTGAACAAAGTAATCATTGTTTGGATCAACCATATTAATTGTTTGTATAGCGGCAACAAAACTTTTCGTTGTTAAAACAAATTAATTTTTTGTACTTAATTTTGTAACCCCAATCTAAGATTTGAGTTATGCAACTAATACTTGTCCGGATTTTCGTATATGAATCAGTTTCGGCAAATATTAAAAAATTAAAGCCCGACGAATATTCGAATGCAGATTTTTGTGCCCAACCACCTCGCCCCAGCAATCTCAGGTAGATTGACTATCGAGGAAATTACAATGTTTATAAACGCGTACTTTCAATACTAGACAACGTGCGTTAGTAAATATTTAAAGTTTTACAGCTTTGCATTTTACTTCCTAGCTCAATTTTTTTTTGGGGGGGATGTTAAAGCAACTATAATTTATCATTAATAAATGCACTAGAAAACACTGTTACCGTCATTATTGTAACAAAGAATACAAACTAAGACAAGAGTACAAACTGAGACAAAAGTACAAACTAAGACTACAGCCGTGTTATCGGAAGAAGCCAATCAAGTGAGTGGTCATACAAAAGTAGACCATTGATTCAACTAAAGATTTTTTTTAGACAGTTAAATCTTTTTTGGCCCAACACAGAGGTTTTGTTTATTCAAGTGTGTATTCTCTTAGATGAACAAAACTTATTTTGTTGCTTTCCAAGCTTGGTTTACTTAATTCTCAGTAAACGTATTTTACTTGAGTAAGTGACCATAACAATACCCTATTGATAATATCCACGAAGAAGGTATTGAAGTTGATAAATGTGAATAGTACACTGTACATTATTATCAGTGAAGTTTGTAGACTGTAAAGAAAAATTTCAACCTATACACAGTAGGGTAAATTTACCATAGACCAGGCTGCAAATATAGAAATTGGTCATGTAGTTAGTTGGTGATTTTTTCAACGCATTTCAAATGTAGTAAAGATACTATTTGTGTTTGGAGACACATTGCCATTCATTGTATCTCTGTATGCGCGCATACATTAAAATCGTAAATGTGCAAAAAAATAGTTACTAGGAGTCTAACTACTAAAAAGTACTACATGCGGCCGGTAGGACTTTCCATTTATTATCATGAAAGTGAATTATTTTATTTGTGACTAAACGACATTTCCTTTCTCTTGATTCTTATCGCTACATTCTCTATCGCCGTTCTGATAAGGGAAACCACATTTCAGTAGTAATATCTTCGACTGAAGTTACATTTTAAAACAGAGATAATATTAATGAAGATAATCTGTCTCCACGTCATAAGTGATGTGTGGGACCATACGCACTGTGCTATAAGCAGCAAATGACTGAGATTTTAATAGAATAAAACCATATTATCTTATCTGCCGGCAAACATCAATCAGCACTGAGATTTGTTTTGTGTGTTCAAATCGATTAGCACAGCGTTGCCGGTTGATTATTTCTGATCTCAAGTGTTAAAAATGTAATTAAGATAAAGCGCTACCAAACTTCAAGCATCTTCATACTATGATTTTTTTATTTTTGTAAAACTCGCTGAAAATACATTGATTAGCAATATTTAAAGTACAAAATGAATTAANTGTTGTCACGTCAAAAATAGTTACTAGGAGTCTAACTACTAAAAAGTACTACATGCGGCCGGTAGGACTTTCCATTTATTATCATGAAAGTGAATTATTTTATTTGTGACTAAACGACATTTCCTTTCTCTTGATTCTTATCGCTACATTCTCTATCGCCGTTCTGATAAGGGAAACCACATTTCAGTAGTAATATCTTCGACTGAAGTTACATTTTAAAACAGAGATAATATTAATGAAGATAATCTGTCTCCACGTCATAAGTGATGTGTGGGACCATACGCACTGTGCTATAAGCAGCAAATGACTGAGATTTTAATAGAATAAAACCATATTATCTTATCTGCCGGCAAACATCAATCAGCACTGAGATTTGTTTTGTGTGTTCAAATCGATTAGCACAGCGTTGCCGGTTGATTATTTCTGATCTCAAGTGTTAAAAATGTAATTAAGATAAAGCGCTACCAAACTTCAAGCATCTTCATACTATGATTTTTTTATTTTTGTAAAACTCGCTGAAAATACATTGATTAGCAATATTTAAAGTACAAAATGAATTAAATTAAACATTTTGAAATTATTGTAACGACTTGGGTACGGAATAAAGCAAGAAGTTGTAAACTATATCAGACTAGCGAACCGGTTTCTAGTGTCTGTTTCAAAGATTCATAAAGAATTTGATTTACAAATATATGATTTCCTGAAAATAAGCATCAGGGTATATCACGAANCTAGTGTCTGTTTCAAAGATTCATAAAGAATTTGATTTACAAATATATGATTTCCTGAAAATAAGCATCAGGGTATATCACGAACTGTATAATAAAATTAACTCATGAGTTTTTCTTATTTTTAACGCCTACGCACGTGTTTCTAGTNTTGAAATAATTGTAACGACTTGGGTACGGAATAAAGCAAGAAGTTGTAAACTATATCAGACTAGCGAACCGGTTTTTAGTGTCTGTTTCAAAGATTCATAAAGAATTTGATTTACAAATATATGATTTCCTGAAAATAAGCATCAAGGTATATCACGAACTGTATAATAAAATTAACTCATGAGTTTTTCTTATTTTTAACGCCTACGCACGTGTTTCTAGTNGGTATATCACGAACTGTATAATAAAATTAACTCATGAGTTTTTCTTATTTTTAACGCCTACGCACGTGTTTCTAGTTATTTACGCCTATGCTACCTTGTCTCGTATTAGAGTTATTCGTGATACAACAGGTAATATTATCATAATTTATATATAGACCTAAAAAAGTTCTGTATCTACACCAAATGGGATTAAAAGTAGAGATAAATGTATCAAAACGCCAGTGAAACCTTACATCTGAAAAATTAAATTAATTCTTCCTGTAACTATTGGCTGCGATTGTAATATTTATAAATCATTCCGAGGAGGGAATGTTTTTTTTCAGATGTAACAACTCTGTAATCATTAATTTATGAAAACCCTTTTTTATTTGTGACGTTCTCCGCTCTAAATGGACATTTATAAATTCCAAGACGTATTGCTGAGAAAACCCTAATCANTTTTTATTTGTGACGTTCTCCGCTCTAAATGGACATTTATAAATTCCAAGACGTATTGCTGAGAAAACCCTAATCATTAATACTTAAGTTACGTTATAACAAACACTTTGAACTGACTAAGATATTGAGAGCACTCACAAACGTAAAGGTTACATTATGTTGCCATCCATAAATGTGCAACTTCCGAGGAAGGTTTTACTGCATTTATGTTCAATGAGCAATGATTTGAGAATGGATTAAATTTGAATANTGTGCAACTTCCGAGGAAGGTTTTACTGCATTTATGTTCAATGAGCAATGATTTGAGAATGGATTAAATTTGAATAGAAAGATGCGCGTACGTTTTTAACACCGAGGTTGTTAGTTAAAAATTTTCCCCACGTTGTTTAAAATTACACAAATGTGAAATATTACAGCGTTACAAATAGAAGTTACATTTTTACTCAAATATTTACTTAGTAGTCGACTCTTACCTATACGCGAATTATCTTTTCAGAGCACATTTATTATTAAAGAGAAATTCGATATTCATGACTATTTAGAAAAATGCCACTTCGCAATGTATTTGTTTTTCGATTAGAATAATATTAGAAAACCAAATTCTGTCATTCGGACAAAAATAACTTCAAATATGCTTAACGAATAAAAATTTCTATGTTCGTTCCGTGGCAAAGTGAACACTTTCAGNGGACAAAAATAACTTCAAATATGCTTAACGAATAAAAATTTCTATGTTCGTTCCGTGGCAAAGTGAACACTTTCAATTTTAATAACTGGGAAAACTCCCTCCACATTAAGGAACATACAATTTTTAAACGTAAACTTAAAGTGCGATACATATTTTATGTTGGCAACATTTATGAGAAAGTTCATAGTTTCATATTTTAAGCCACATTAAGCGTTCTGTAAGGTATTAAAGTTTTTAGTTTCCGTTTACATAATATTATAGTTTATTACAATGCGGGGCAGACAAGTCAAACGCTTCGAAGGATACGTCAAAACGTTACGAAATCAATTACACAAAATGTACACTTACATGGACTTGCGTCCCGAGCGTAGGCAGCCACGCATCACGGCGTCTACCAACTTATTATCTGTGCTACATTCAAAATTTGAATCAGTGAATATTTAAATTTTAAAATACTTAATTCTGTTCAAGGTAACGAATTAGACGTCTAGAGCAAGAGCAGATGAGTTGAGTGATGAAAATATTGTTCACTGTATACATATATATGCTTTTCACGGTAAAGTGAGCACTTTTGAAAGCCGTTCTTGAGATATACTTGTATGCATGTTGTGTATTCTTCCGCCTTATGTCAAATAAACATTGCCATGGGCTTCACCACTTAATCAATGCGTTGGTCAGGTGAAACTGTGAAATTGTAAGAAAAGGAAATATTTTACCAATCCGGTAATTTTTACACAACTAAACATTAAAAAAAACATGAAGCAACATAAATTATTTAAGTTATCACAAATGGTTACTAAACATTTTTTATTCGACGTTAAGATGTTGAACTACTTTCAATCAATCATTGCCAAGTTTGCTGGGCGCATGTATTTCGGTGCACCCGTTAAAATATAGGCAAGCAGGCAGGCATTTCAAAAGTTTTCGCTTTATTGTAAACAGCCTTTACTCTTAAGGTAAATTTATTTGGTACCTCAAAAAAATATTTTTTTTAAACAATGAACAGTGTTTTGAGCTAAAGGATGCCTTACGGATATAACATTCCTCTACTGAGTAACGGAGTTCAAGGTAGTTACTTTAAAACTTACTCCCAGTTAAATATGCTCCGAAAATAACGGAAAGTATTTTAAGTCGCTATTTCGAATAAAGTAACTTAACTGAAGGTATTTGGAAATGTAACTTACCCAACACTGGGCTACGAAATTGTGTTTGTCCTTGCGAGAGCACGTTGCGCGAAGATCGCTGTGTGAAAGCGCATTAACTTCTTACACACTCGCGGAATTACTTAGCGATGTAATCACTTGGAATAAGGTAGTTCCGAAACATATATACCTGTCTGTGACGAGATAAGCATTTCATTCGCCATTGCTTATTGTTTTCCCATGCCTTCAGTTCACCCGTCCGCAGATAGCTCACACACTCTAAATCAGAATCGGTAAGAATTTCACTGGGTAATTATTAAGAATCACGGCTTTTCCAAAAGAAAAACAAACGTGAAAATAATGCCTGAAAAAGGTGCATTTGGCAATTATAAATATCGCGCTTCCTTATTATACTTAATTTAACACACTATCACGTATCGGCACACTCTCCCCCTGCCATCACCTATCGTGAAGTTAGGTTAATCTAGGTTATATTACATTAAATATGGTTTAGCAACCCAAATAACATATAATTTACATACATTTTACGTGTTTTACCCCAAAATTTCCCCGATCGTCCTAGCTATTCCCACTTTCGCGTTTGGTAGTATGTTCTACGAATATCATGATGCCCCTAGTAAATTCGTGTTTAGTAGCCTACTGCCGATTTATACCATTTTGTGCTTTTTTTTATTTTTCGTAAAGGCTGTGATTCTTAATAATTACCATTCACTGTTTAAATCAGTTAACAATGCCTGGCTTATAGAACAGTCTCTTCATTCAATTTAAGAGATGAACTAGTGAAAAAATTCCGGTTGTCCTTCACTTATTGATACAGTGACTTTTCCACTTGTTTGTCAACCATTTCATTTACTTTTTTTCAGTGATTTATTTTTTTACTGGTGCATAAGTTAAAAAAGTATATTAAATGAAAAAATTCATATACTAATAAACNATATTAAATGAAAAAATTCATATACTAATAAACCCCTTAAGAAATATTTATATATGTGAGTCTCGTCGTTTATAATATCATTGAATGAAGAAAAATGATTATTCTATCTTTAATTTCATTTCGTGTTCACGTAATCACCATTGCGCTCTGTTTTATGGTTCAAACTGCACTAAGGGTGATGAAGTGAGTTCATAAATATGAAATCTTTTTTTTTTAACAGTCTTATACCACCAATTTTATTTGAAACGAAAATAAATGTCATGAAATTTTTTAGCTACGTATATTTGATGAAGAACCAAAATACATATACTTTCCCCGCTGCTGATAACGTTGATTTAGNCCACTTGTTTGTCAACCATTTCATTTACTGTTTTTCAGTGATTTATTTTTTTACTGGTGCATAAGTTAAAAAAGTGTATTAAATGAAAAAATTCATATACTAATAAACCCCTTAAGAAATATTTCTATATGTGAGTCTCGTCGTTTATAATATCATTGAATGAAGAAAAATGATTATTCGATCTTTAATTTCATTTCGTGTTCACGTAATCACCATTGCGCTCTGTTTTATGGTTCAAACTGCACTAAGGGTGATGAAGTGAGTTCATAAATATGAAATCTTTTTTTTTAACCGTCTTATACCACCAATTTTATTTGAAACGAAAATAAATGTCATCAAATTTTTTAGCTACGTATATTTGATGAAGAACCAAAATACATATACTTTCCCCGCTGCTGATAACGTTGATTTAGTAGCGCTATTGATAAGTTTACTGACAGAAAGTGAGATTCTGTAAGTTCAAATCCTGGGCACGGTGTAGTTTCTTAAATGGTTTTAATTACTTCAAATTACACATTATAAACAGCGGCAATCATAAATGTGTTTATTTGTCGTAGTAATTTGGATAATTCAATAAAAAAAATATTTAATTCGCCGCACGCAGTTGATTGTCACTGTTTAAATTAGTAAAATTGTTTCACTGGAACAACCAGCGGTTGTCCCACCTATTCTAAGTGGAACTGACAACCTGGAATTGACTACACTCTGGGTTTTTAAGTACAATATTTTAACCCGAAAATTGTAGAAGGAGTAAATCTATTAGGAGTTTACACAATTCCGGAATTCTAAAGACATATTTCCAGACGCACACAGCCTCAGAATTGAGTCAACTCCGTGTTTTCAACTACTTGTATTCAAACAACGATCAGAATTTGAAAGAATTCAGAATATGGTAAACTAAAGTTGACTTAATTCTGGATGTCATAAATTCGTTAGTTCTTTCACGAATAGCATTGCGAACACTTCGGAGTTGNTTAGTTCTTTCACGAATAGCATTGCGAACACTTCGGAGTTGAGTCAACTCCAGATTTAATTTATTACGGTACAATTTTTGTTTGCGAAAAGTGTTTTTGAAAATTCAGAGTTGAGACAGTAACATGCTGACAAAAGTCTGGATTAGTTCCCATTATATCCGGAGTTGAATTAATTCCGAGTTGACTTAATTTTCGTCACCTTGCTTTTGACGTCTCGGCATACGAGGGTTATTCGGAAAGTAAGGTCCGATTTCTTATAAAACATAATCCATCGTAAATGTTTCAAAAAACTTTTTTTATTTAATTCCTTACATGTTTCTCTATTTTTCTACATAGTTTCCATATTTGTTTAAACATTTGTCATAACTTTCTACAAGCTTTTGTATGCCTAAGTCATAGATGTCTGCCGCCTGTGAGGATAACCAGTCTGTAACTGCTTCTTTCAACCTCGTCATCTGTGGCAAAGCGCTTGCCTACCTAAAGGCGTTTGCCTTTAGGTAGCAGAACAAGTGAAAATCGCTCTGCGTCAAGTCTGGACTGTACGGTGGGTGGTCAATCTGANGTTTGCCTTTAGGTAGCAGAACAAGTGAAAATCGCTCTGCGTCAAGTCTGGACTGTACGGTGGGTGGTCAATCTGATCCCATCCAAAAGATCTGATCGGATTTTGGATGTAAATGGCAGCAACAAAACTCCAGACGTCAGAAGGCCACGTCGCTTATTTCGTATTGCACGTTGAAGTTTAGTCAGGGTAGCGCAGTAAGCGGCTGCATTGATTGTTGTCCGCTACGTAAACTCGACTAACACGACTCCATGTCTATACCAAAACACGGTTGTCATAACCTTGCGTGTTGAGATTGTCCGCTTGGCCTTGACTTTGACTGGTGATGTCGGGTGACGCCATTCCATTGACGGACGTTTAGACTTTGGGGTCATGTGAGAAACCCACGTCTAGTCCCTTGAGACAATCTTCTATAAAAATGTATTACCTTCCTAATGATATCGGTCTAAAAAATCAAGAGCACAAGCCATTCTTTTCACATGGTGTTCCTCAGTAAGCAGCCTGGGAACACAACGTGCGCACAATTGGTGAAATTGCAAATTTTCAGAGACAATTTTGTGCAAAATTGTTCTACCCACATTCGGAAATTCCAATGCTAAAGTTCAAATTGTGCATCGCCGGTCTTCACGAATCTTTTCGTCCACGGCTTTGACCAAATATTCTGTGATCACTGATGGTCAGCCTGATTGCCGTTCATCGTGGACATTTTCCCGTCCGTACTTGAAAGCTCTCACAAACTTACGCACTTTGCTGTCACTCATCGCGTAGGGGCCATACACTTGACTTATCTGTCGATGAACTTCCGCTGCTGAAACGTGCCTTGCTGTCATAAACCGAATCACTGACCATATTTCACAGTCGGCGGGCTGATCAATTGTTTTAAACATTTTGAACTGACACTGTAAACAGCACAGTGCAACAATACCAATGCAAATGGCATCGTTTGACGAGCAAGGCATGCCGGGAGTCGGTTCGCATGCGCGTTGCAATGTTCGCGCGACATTAGATTAGCTACGGCGATTCGGACCTTAATTTCCTAATAACCCTCGTATTTCAAGGTTGGATGTACATCATAGGAAACTAGCCTCGCTGAATGTTCAGTGTCTTCGCCCTCTATGTCTCATATTTCTGTGACACAATGCAAACTTCACCCTAACCGTTATCTTACTTTCTTAAATACAAAAAGTTGGCCAGTTTTCCATTCTTAGAATGTTTAGTAATTGTCGTCTTTCAGTGTAGGAAAATATTTTAGTTTTTACCATCATATATTTTTGTATAAATTAATGGCTACTGGATGAGTCTTCAAATTTTTTATTCGTTTAGTAGAAATAATATATATAACAGCAGTTAACAGATTACGGTAACACAAACTTCACCAAATGTCTTTATTGGACACGCATATGCCGCTCATTAAGTATATAGGAATATTAAACTTTAGCCTGCTTACCTTGGAAATATATCTAAAACGTTGTGTTTGTCTGCGTGTACTGCTTAATAACTTCTTAACACAACCTGACCCAGTGTACACAACTGTGTACATTACGCACGTGTGGGTAATTCTTGGTGTGTACTGCACACTGCGAAGTTCAATGACCAATGAGTAGAGACCTGGAGAATTCGCGGATTCATTTTGAGACAAGCTAGAATTCNCACACTGCGAAGTTCAATGACCAATGAGTAGAGACCTGGAGAATTCGCGGATTCATTTTGAGACAAGCTAGAATTCAAAACACGTGTGCTTAAATAACTTTAGCCATTGGTCCACACAGTGTTTGACACCTCCTGGAGAACGTTGGCCCAATCGTCGCCTTCCACTGTGACAGCNAGAACGTTGGCCCAATCGTCGCCTTCCACTGTGACAGCAGACAACCAATGTGAAGTTAATATCGGCATGTTTGTACATAAGACTGTAGAGTCTAGCCTGCAGGTCACTGAACTCGCGAATTTGTCAGGTCTCTACAAATGAGCTTACATGAGCGTAAATGATTTGGCAACAGTCTTACTGGTCTAGGTCATAATAGGTTAATATAACTGTAGCCGAACATATAGGCGGCAGATCATTGGCTGTGACAACGAAACAAGCTTTGTGTCGACTTGAATACAGCACGCATCGTAAGTGTTTTGGTTTGCAACGCCTGAAACCGTAAATTAAGTGTGTCTGAAAGGGTTAACCGGTGAAAATATTGCAATAATTTTTACGACTATAACGCCACTAACGATCGGCAGAACGTAACCTTTCATAAGAAAATTATACTCTACTTACATATCTCTGTAAGTAAAAAACTTCTCAGTAAATTAGTGTGATGTCAGTCCAAAGTAACTTTAACAATCAGCGTTTATTAATTTTTTAACATTATGATTATAATCTATTATATCAAATCTCACTATGTTATCATTTTGCCCTCGTTCTACAGTGTATAATATAAAATTGAATATACATCAAAATTTTGCGGGTGAGTCTATTTTATTATTTAACACTATGCTTAGAAACATTAGAATAATACGTAAATTATAACAAATAAAACCAAGAAGTTTCTGGTAAAGATAGTATGTATTCCTTATGAAAATCACTTCATCATAATTTACAGGATTGATATTTTAAAACTTTTAGGAAAATGACATTTTATGCCAAACAATCGCGAACTTTTATGCCTTTGCTTTTTTTATAAATGGTATATATTTGAATTTTAAAGCCATCATATGGTATTTTCACAACTCGCATTTATAGAGAAACATAACATTTAATCGCTGTTTATCGAAAGAATAGTCTTCGAACAATATTTCTGTAAAACAATTTGTCACGTTAACTATTCTAACTCTTGGATTATTGTTAAATAAAAGTCACCAGATCTTATGAACAGACAACGAACACGCTTTATACGTTATTAAGTTCTCCAAACAACTTGTAAAGAAAAATTAGCAACACCCGGGGTTTCGCAAAATTTGGTTTTTATTTGACCCCAGCTCTTACTCTAATTATTCCACTTCAAACACTTCTTTGAAAAAATAACATTATAATAATACAGATATCAAATAAAAGCAATTTTTTTTAACATTTTAGGTTTAAGTTAGAAATTTGGTTCATGAGTTCAAATTGATTGCACTTACAAAGATAGCTATGAGTTGGATTAATACGATACTTTCACGAGTAAGGGCTTCATAGAAGCATATTATATTCATTATCATTATGTTTTATGCCTACTTCTAACATTATTAAAGCTTGGACATTTTTATGGAGCACATGAAACCTTGTTGATAGAAAATTTTCTAAATATTTCTTACATTCCCAACTATGACATGTAATAGTTAAGCCACATTCCTGGAGGAAACATTTTTTGTGGCAGTTATAAAACTTTTTTTTAGTGTTTTCTGATGTTACAGAAAATATCCGCAACAGTATGTTTAAAAGAAGCATATTACTTAAAGACCTCAACAGATAACTGGCTAAAACGGCATTAATAGGTTGCAACAAACGAAAATCTTGGGGTTTTTATAATTAAATTCAAAATTGCAAATATACTATGCCTGCAGTACCTATTGCAGACGATCGTCATTTCTGTAGCTCATTCCTACAAATATATTTCTGAAAATAATGCCTTAATATTGGGTTTTACCATTTAGATTTTTTTATTATTAGATGATGATACAAATCAACTTTGACTGCTGGTAGTTAAAAATGTCCGTCAACCGAAGAAAATACTACACAAATTTACAGGAGAATGAAATTACGTTATGTAATGGCGAAAACTGTAACTCAGTCATGTTCCTAATAAAACAAAACCACTGGGTTACGGACATAGATCAGATAGGCCAGTAGATATAATCTTCGTGTTGCATAGTTCATTTGATTTTAGGATCCCGCTCCAGAAATATGTCGAAGAATTCATTTATTTTCTCCTTATACTATAATACCAATATAAATTAAATTTTTTCTCCATAATACCAACTGACAAACAACAAAATAGAAAACAAGGAGTTACCGATATAGATGATGAACCTGATTTCTTCTACATGGTTGAAAAGAATTTTTATTTAGTTCTTAAAATCTTAAATGGTTGGTAAGTAAGACTTGACGTCTAACTGATAGAAATATAATAATATATGGATCCAGAAACAAAGGCAATATAAATAAGACAATTACAAGTGCACGAGTGCCTTGCCCGGTACTCGGGCCCAGAACTCATAGTACCGCAAGCTGGTACTCAACCAACTGCACCGCATTAAATTGAGAATGTAGGATTAGCAACATCAATCTTGGTTTTATTCAAGGTAATGTTTTGGGCAGACGGGGTTAAATAACTTGAAATATTTACATGGCCGCCATTGTAAAATTAAGTGTGTAAATCGCTTAAATCATGTAAGTTTACATGGCCTACTGCAGCAAAAGTCGGTAGGAATCAATTGATTGGTTCCCGAAATAAGGCATAATTGTTCCATTTTCCCCTCCGGCGTTATCCTAAAAAAATGCTGGCAAAAGGGGGGGGGGGCTTTATAAGTTTATTTGATGCCTCTAATGGATGCTGACAGCATACGAAGNAAAAGGGGGGGGGGGGGCTTTATAAGTTTATTTGATGCCTCTAATGGATGCTGACAGCATACGAAGTTCGACTGAACATTTTTTTTAATAACCTTTGAATCTGAATAATTTATATTTTCGCCATTTTGAAAAAAGCGTCACCAACCTAAAACATGTAATATTACACGGTGTACTATGGCACTTCCTCTGTGCGGAATTTTGAGAGAATCAGTTGATTGACTCCCGAATAATGGCATAAACGCTAAATTTCCTCTTATGATTCTAGCATCACAAATGGTCGATAAAATGTCGTGTATACTAGCACCTTCGATGTTTGTCACAGATACTACCAAAATAAAATATTCGGTTCAAATTAATTGGGACATATACTATCCAAACATATTTACATGAATTTTGTTTTGAAAATTTTTACTGCTTCCGTAAGTCATATAAATTTAGATGGAATACAAAAGTTTTACTAGTCGCCTGAATTTCGTGGGAATCGGTTTGTTGTTTCCCGTGATATGACATATACACTTTATTTCTTTTGTAAAACGATCTCTTAAAAATGACGAATAAAAGAGACTATGTTTAGACAAATTTGATGGATTTAATAGACACTGAAAACACAAAAAGTAAGTTTGAAATTGGTAACATGGTTTCGTAAATATAGCGTACTAAGCTTAAAAGTTTATACGGACACCATTTTGAAAATAAGGGTTTAACACACTTAAAATACATTAGTTTATGTGCTATTTGTCTGCCAAATTAGGGAGGAATCGGGATTTGTTTACCAAAATATGCCGTAAAACCATTATTTTTATAGTACTATCTTACAAAATGGCGTGCAAAGGAGACTCCGTTTAGATACATTTGTTTGTTGCAATAGATATCGCAAACATACAAAGTTAAGTTGAAATTTATTACATGGTTTCGTAGGTATAGCATACTAAGCTAAACAGTTAAAACGTTCGCCATTTTGAAAATAAGAATCTGACCCAATTTGAACACACCAGTTTTTATGCGTACCATATTATGTACTACTTGTCTGCAAAATTAGGTGGGAATCAGTTAATTGTTTCCCAAGATATCATATTTAATTTTATGTTTTTAGGTGGTGCTTTCTTACAAAATGGCTGATTAACATAAATATGCATCGCTATATTTAATTAGTACATGCTGCACTTTCAACATACCAATTTTTTTATTCAATAGTTCGAATAGTTGCTTATATATAGGTGTAGTGAAATTTCGCGAAAATATTTGAAGACAAGTTATATTTCAAAACACTGTAGGGTAGTTTACCTATCTTGATTGGCTGAATTACATTTTGAAACGTGTTAACTGTCTGCACACGAATCACGTAGGAGCCGTGCCAATGTTGCCGAATTCTGAGTGGCNTATAGGTGTAGTGAAATTTCGCGAAAATATTTGAAGACAAGTTATATTTCAAAACACTGTAGGGTAGTTTACCTATATTTATTGGCTGAATTACATTTTGAAACGTGTTAACTGTCTGCACACGAATCACGTAGGAGCCGTGCCAATGTTGCCGAATTCTGAGTGACCCGGACAAATATGAAAACGTCTCATCAGGCAGACGGCAACCAATGGCGTTTGACAAACTGCTGTTGGGTGCTTGTAGTATTGAAGTCTACCCAGTACCCGTATTTGGGGGGGGGGGAACAACAAGCTCTACTGATATCTGGCATGGCGTCTGTATATAAAAGTGGCCATCATTTTGACAAAAGGTACCTGGGGCGGTCCATAACTATAAAAGTTAGATGTCCTTACTGGGTATTATATGAGTACCAAGTTTCTTGAAATTCGATTAACGGGCTTAACAAACGTACGCACACGCGCGCTCACGTGACAGGAAAGTGATCTCATAAGCCGTGCTTTCCTAAGGAAAGTAGCCTAATCAATAAGTATAAAATTATTTTGAAAATCCTCAAGTCCACAGTAAACGCCCAGTGAAGTTCACGGTAGAATTCGTTTGTGAGGTAAAAAAATGTATGTTTCTTTGCAAATATATCTACAGTAACTAAACCTTTCCATATTTCCACAGAATTTATTCTCAGAGAGTAGCAATGGTTGGCTGAGGCGAACACATGCGAAGTTCAGGACAAATGAATTACATGTTCAGAATTTTGTTTCTCCCTAACCCTACGTTGGGTGCCGCGTGTGAGACTCAATTCGAATATTGAATATACATCGAAAAAAAAAACACTTAACCANCTTTCTTACAATGTCTTCTAGGACACGCGTTGGTTTTGTTCCGACCAACAGGAGCTAGCAGAAACAATTTATCGGCAATGTAAATCTATATCTTTCCAATTGATCCCTTTCGCAAATAAATTTGAGCTGCCGCAGGAGAATTTCTTAACAGAGAAGATGTTCCTGCAGTGCGCAGTTTATATGTATATTTCGGTGGAGGGTCTTGTAGGCCGTTCCGATGAAGAACAACTCTACCTCGGAGGGTAAAGACGATAAAATAAAAGGATGTGGACTCCTTAGCAATATATTTGCAAACCACATAAGTGTTTTCTTTGAAGTAATGCCTATCTGATGAAGAACCCATTTAAAGAAGTGAACGTTGAATTTCATTCGTTTTAAAAAAAAATACCGCAATATTTCACCCGAGTGCGAAGCAAAGCAGTGTAATATTTATGTCTCGCGCAGTTGTGCAAACGATCTCTTCTGTATGAAATTGAATTGCATTTGCAGAACAGTGGTGAGTGCATTATTTCCAGCACTGGTGCATATCACTTACATAAATATTTTTAATATATATTTATTTATACAATTTAACAAAACAAACGAATCAGAGAAGCCTTGTATTATAAAGAAGCCTATAAATAGCAAATATTCGCAACAGAAATAGGAAAAAATTATTAGACAGCACATGAAACATGGTGACGATATTTTTAACAAACAAAATTGACATCAAAGAGTAAACAAATTCAATAGTTTTTACCTACAGGGCTACATGTGAAAAAACAGTACTTCCTCTGAACTCTTTCTGAAAAAATCATTGATCTTACTGTGACTGCATACATCGATATTTGTTACTGGAAATTATATTTGCTGGTTTTACACATGCTTTAATTCAAATAATGTTAAATTTTTTCCTTGCAAAAATGTTTAGCTATACAACTATACCTAAATTTAAAAAAATCATTACTCTTAAAAAATTTATTTCAAAATATATCCTTTCTAAAATAACGCCCTTATGTTTCAAAACATTCTCATATTAAATTTTTTACCGTCTAACGCAGAAAAAACATAATAGGCAGGTATGCATATTGTATACTATATTTGGTAAACAGTTCAAACAAACCTTGTTAAGCAATTCACTTAGTATTAAAAATTACACATGCATAATTATTTTCACTAAGATAAAGTATCGATTTTCTCTTGCTTTGGATAAAATCTGGTGCCTTATGTTAACCTTATTATCTAAAGATGGCATCTATACGAAACTCTTTTCAGATTGTATGTGATACTTTTAAATGTTCTTATAAAATAAATAAAAGGAATAAAACATACAAGTGTACTTCTCATATTCCCAATAGTGGTACATGATTTTGACGTAAGACCACTAAGTTTTAATTTATTGCAATGTTTTGCAATTTTTTTCAGTGACAAATTTTTAGCATCGGAATATATATCAGCGAAGCTAAAATTAACGTAACATTCGACTAGTACTACTGACCTACACTCCACATATTTCGAGGAGTTAACTAAATATAAAATGGAGGTCAACGGACATTATTAAACACACATGATTTTCGCGAAAACATTTCCCGTCATGTTGTATTTCATAACACTATAATTCAGATATATGAATTCACGATTGGATTGTTTTTATTTATTTGCGTTATAGAAGGTTGCAAAAAATGGGTACAAATACAAAAATGTGATACTGATATAATTGAAAACCGTTTTAAAAACACCTGCTAATAGTTTTCGCGAGTTTACANCAAATACAAAAATGTGATACTGATATAATTGAAAACCGTTTTAAAAACACCTGCTAATAGTTTTCGCGAGTTTACAACAAATGCCAACGTCATGCGACGGTAATTTGCAATTGTGTTCCAAACTTATTGCATACCAGTACGTTATCGTCGCTAAATCTCTCAGGTTCAAAATAATGTACAGCTTCAAGTGTTGCAAGTAAAACCATTTTTGATTCGCTCTGTACTTAAAGTTAGACGTAGAATGCCTTAAAATGGAACAATTGGGGAAGGGGGCGCAGTGGTGTAGTGGTCAGACTAATCGCCTACCACCAAGGAAAACTGGGTTCTATTACCACCCCCCC
>NQII01002865.1:151770-214632 GCA_002778355.1 Clitarchus hookeri
AAAAAAAAGCGTGGATAAATTGCGAGCGGCTGTTTTTGTTATTCTTCCCCGACTGAAACACCGACACGAGTTGGCGGCGACGAAAAAAATTTTTTTTTCTGCTGTGTAGACGCGTGGCAAATCCGTCTGTTCGTTTAAACCAGTATCGGGGAGGCGCGTATTTCACGAAGCTCGAAAATACCTGCCAAATATACGCGCGTAACATGTATTTCGTGAATATTTTAGACCCTAGAAATCGTTCCCACCACGCTGCAATTTTTTTTACACGGGAGAATCCATGAAAATCCCTGTTGGTAAAAGAATGTGTTTGGTGAATACAAGAAAATGTTTCTTTGCAAAATAAATGCAGGAGCATACTAAATACTAACAACGCGTAGGCCTTTATTCCTAATATTACAAAGTTTAAACTATTATTTAAATTTTTATTGTTGATAAATTATCTTTTAAACAAGTGTGATAAATAAATAACAATTAAGTAAAAAACTTACTAACTTTATGTTGAAGGGGAAAATAATATTTATTGATTTGGAGGGGGAGGGGGGATATGTACTCAAATTTGAAATGAACCCCTTCGTGATCTATGCAACCTCAACATTTTACTACCCGAAGGCTTTAACGTGCAATTTAACTTCTTATTTCGATGGAATAATACATATCTACACTAACGTTTGTTAAAAATGCAAAACCAATATGGATACATGTGATTGAAATGAACTATATACCACAGATTAGGTACATGACAATACACAATTGATTTTGACTTCAGACCTGTTCATGATCTCTGTCCTTGAGAATTCAGTATTGTGTAAAGCCCTCGCGTGCTGAAATCAGAGACCTCAAATGTCATGGCATGGAATCAAAGAGGACCTGGATATTGTCATGGGGAATCTCCCTCCACTCGGTTTGTATGAGAGTCCAAAAAGTATCAACAGTGGTTGCTGGAGGACAGTGACGAACAAGTCGCTGACTTACAAAATCGCAGACATGTTCGATGGGCGACACGTCAGGTGAACGTGCAGGCCAGGGAAGCAGTGGTATTCGTTGTTCATTGAAGAAGGCTTGCACATTCCTCACCACATGTGGCCGGGCATTGCCCTGCTGAAATATGGAATGTGGAGTTGCCTGAAGGAGGGGCTCTAACACCTCCCTGATGTTGTGGTTGCTGTTCAGATTTCCCTGAATACATAGGAGTCGAGATCGTATGTTGTATCCAATGGCGCCCCAAACAATTACACTTGGTGTTTGTCCGCTATGCCGCTCCACAATGCAGGCTGTCAGATTGCGATCACCACGGTAGCGTCTAAAACGAATGCGGCTATCACTGTAGGACAGATTGAAGCGGGACTCGTCCAAAAACACTACATTTTGCCACTCAGCACGCCAGCAACGGCGTTCATGTGCCCATTGCAGTCTGAGGTGTTTTGTGGTTTCTCGATAATGGAAGCCGACGCAATTGCATGCGTGCCATCAGTCCAGCCCGCAGCAAACGGCGTCGAACCGTCGACGCAGACAGGTCAACACCCGTTGCAGTGCTCCAGTGTCGAGCCAACACTGTGGACGAGGTTGTACGGTCTTTTGAGGTCATGCGGGTAAGATGGCTGTCATCCCGTGCTGTGGGAACACTGCGTGGTCCAGTACTCTCTCGTCACTGCGTACGACCCTCTTCTATCCACTCGTGCCACACACGCATCACTGTCGTAGCAGAATGCCATGTACGAGTCGAAATGTCACGGTATGACAAACCCGCTTCTCGGAGAACGATAATTCTACCCCGTTAAAACTCACTCGCATGCTGATATGGCGCCCTTTGACGTCGACGAGGTATACTGGCACTTGCTTTCACTTCGTTTTACAGCTCTTCGCTGAATGAACTTAGCGAAACACTAACTTTTCCGGTCAGACAAGAGATGGCGTTGCTGGGTATACGCCATCCCTCTTGCAGTCGTTATAAAATATTGCTGGTACACTGTTCTACACATCCTCCGAGTTTAAATTCATTCGGACTACTATTTCTGGGTGTTGCAATTTTCACAAACAATTGTGTATATTTACTTGTAGAAGATTACATATATTAATGTCTCTTGATGCAGATAACTGAGGCAACTGACTTTCATCAGAGTTACTGCAATTCGGAATAAAATTGACAGACAGAATGCATGCGCGTTGGACATTTGCTCAACTGTAGTTTTTTTACTGCAGAATAAATTTTTGCATGTTTGTTGGCTTCCGGGCGTCAATTCTCGGCATTACATCATAAAAAATTTAATTACAAGCTGATTGATTGTACATGATGTTGGCAACGCGGAATGCATATAGTCGCATGATCGCATGAGTGTATCCTATCCTTCCTTTAAATAGTAAGCTAAAGCGCAATTAAGTTTTCCTCACTCGAAACTAATGTTAAAAGAAAAGTTCATCTTTTTTTATATTTAATTTCTTGTTATTCAATACTATATCATTTGCACACACATTCACTTATTTAAAGTGTATTGTCACAGAATATGATAGTCTGTAACGTTAACTTCGGTACTTAAAGCGATTTCTGGTCTGTACAAATATTAACACCACAATTACCACAAATACAGACCTCTTGAGGATGTAAACAACAAATATTTTACGGGAAATTATAGTATCTTTACAAACGTTTGTAACTGTGAAGAGGGCATCTCACACGTTACAGAAATTTTTACAGCGTAGATTATATATGGAACTCCATTCGTAACTGTGTGTTAGCAACGATCATTGATTGCTGATACCTCATCACTTGTGACCTGCAAAATTTGCGTTCTTATTTGGAGACACATTAAAATTTAAACACATGCACCTTTGCAATAAGTTTGTCATTGGACCATACTTTATTAGACACGCCTTGGGTAGCTCTACACCAATAAATGAACACTTCACAATTATGTGCCCCAATCACGTGCACTTCATTCAGAAAGGGAGTGACTTCCTATCTATGCAGCAGCCAATGGAGGAATAACGCCGTCTCAAGTATATACAGAACTACCAAATTTATCCTGGTGCCAAATAACGCGAATTTTACAGGTCCCTACTCATCACACTTAGATTAGGTTCACAAAATAATTTTTTTTTCTCTTAGTTTTTAGCTAGCGTAGTTAAGGCCACAGATTAGCAGAAAAAAAATATTATTTAACATTTTCCCTAATAATATTGGGGAAATGTTGTGATATCGTTCCCAGGAACTATACATAGTGGTATCTGATTTTCGCGTAAATAATTCTTGTAAAGTTGTATTACAAAACACTAAATCATTGATTAACATTCGCGATTGGATGGTTTCAACTTCTGCGTGTCTGAAGTGCCTGCTCACGAATCAGAGACGTTCATTACCGGAGTAACCTATTTCTCATTAGCGTTGCAGGCACCCAACTGTTTTCCATAAAAGGTACGCTGCCAATAACGCAATGAATTTTGCAGAAGTGCAAGTAGGATGTTGAAATATAGTCTCGCTGCAATTATTTCCGCGAAAATTGGGTGTCCCTAACTGTTACAGTTTGCATACACTAGAATACAATTTTTGTAACGGGAACCGACCAATTATTGTATAATTACTAAATTATGTTGATTCACAATGAAATATTTTGTAAATATACGATGTTAGTTCATTTTAAATTGTGTTGTTACAGAGATACTGTAAACATCCGCGTGTCACTCATCACTTCTGGGAATGCTACACGTTCTGAGAATAGCCTACCTGGCTGTGGGAGAGTTGCACTTTTAAACAGTGTAAAATTTTGAAGAATGTTATTGAAGTGGCTAACATCAGCAAAGCTGCAAGTTTGATTATGAATAATATAAATTGGTTTATAGACTTTTATTTCGAAGTTTTTTTATTTATTTGAAAATTCGTTGTTAAAAGATTATGAGCAGCGGATATGGGTCATTTAATGAGTAGGGGGGGGGGTTCATTTAGGGGTCATTTTCATAGCAGTAGGGGTCATTTTCGGAGCAGAAAGGGTCATTTAGGGGTCATTTGTGGAGCAGGAGGGGTCATTTGCGGAGCATGAAGTTCAAGCTGAGCAAAGAACTTGTCCGGAAGAAACCGTTGTAGATGTAACTGCATGGTAATGTGATCAAAGAAATATATCAAATGTCTGGTTGAATGAATGTATAAAAATTCATAAATTTCACTCATAAAATATCTTAGTAAATTTATATATAGATCAGTACTCTATGCAAAGTTGCTACTGTAGAACGAACGTTAGTTTATTTCATGAATATGATGCAAGGCAATGATTGTACGAAGTCTACTACAGAACTCACCTCTATGGATGTACCTTCTCCCACTGATCGAAAATTACGTTGTTAACAGTGTTGTTTCAGCGCAAACATCTTCAGCGAAAGCTGCCATGCTCAGCGACATGAGAGAACACCCTGTACGAAGAGTCCTTTTCACGCGATGAAGCATTACCACGACTTTGGTACCATGCAGTTCATGAAAGGCGATACATTGATGGAACACATCAAGATCTGCAAGGGTTCGTCTACTGGAAGCTAGCAAGTGATGTCGCCAATACCCCATGCAGCATCGGTGGGTACTGATTCCTCAGGTGATAATGATGAGACAGTTAATGCTAAAGGTAGAATGAGTGCAGTAGAGTCGATTTGCGTGGAATGTGTACTTGCAAGACTTTCGCGTGAAGTCGACGAACATCCAAATAAATAGCCGTCTGCTCTAAATACTGATGATGACCATGCGACTCCTACAAACATAAGTGAACTTGATATTGAGGATAAAACAGGAGGTGATGACGATAATGAAGACATAACTGATGATAATGACTATGAAGACAGTGTTCATGAAGTAACTGATCAGGCAGTCGACGTTCCCACGCATTTCACCAACGAGTTTCCTTCGACAAGTGGTGTGAGTAAGGTGGAAGGTGTCAAGTTTTCATTCATTTCCTTCAATGAGCGAATTGGAGAAGGCAGCAGATGCTGAGAATCCTGACTACATGTTTATACCGAAGACCCGAATGAACTTGTTGATAGACTCAAACATTTGATCGCTTTGCAACAAGATGGAGATTTCTCGCACACTTACGAGATATCATACAACATTAGTGAACTGAAGGATTGGTGTTATATGAAATGAGACTGTTGGCTACTATTTATGATCTGCAAACATCTGAGAAATGTAAAGATCGAATGCATGAAATAATTAGNTGTTGAAATATAGTCTCGCTGCAATTATTTCCGCGAAAATTGGGTGTCCCTAACTGTTACAGTTTGCATACACTATAATACAATTTTTGTAACGGGAACCGACCAATTATTGTATAATTACTAAATTATGTTGATTCACAATGAAATCTNTTGGGTGTCCCTAACTGTTACAGTTTGCATACACTAGAATACAATTTTTGTAACGGGAACCGACCAATTATTGTATAATTACTAAATTATGTTGATTCACAATGAAATATTTTGTAAATATACGATGTTAGTTCATTTTAAATTGTGTTGTTACAGAGATACTGTAAACATCCGCGTGTCACTCATCACTTCTGGGAATGCTACACGTTCTGAGAATAGCCTACCTGGCTGTGGGAGAGTTGCACTTTTAAACAGTGTAAAATTTTGAAGAATGTTATTGAAGTGGCTAACATCAGCAAAGCTGCAAGTTTGATTATGAATAATATAAATTGGTTTATAGACTTTTATTTCGAAGTTTTTTTATTTATTTGAAAATTCGTTGTTAAAAGATTATGAGCAGCGGATATGGGTCATTTAATGAGTAAGGGGGGGGTTTATTTAGGGGTCATTTTCATAGCAGTAGGGGTCATTTTCGGAGCAGAAAGGGTCATTTAGGGGTCATTTGTGGAGCAGGAGGGGTCATTTCCGGAGCATGAAGTTCAAGCTGAGCAAAGAACTTGTCCGGAAGAAACCGTTGTAGATGTAACTGCATGGTAATGTGATCAAAGAAATATATCAAATGTCTGGTTGAATGAATGTATAAAAATTCATAAATTTCACTTATAAAATATCTTAGTACGTTTATATATAGATCAGTACTCTATGCAAAGTAGATACACAAGTTGCTACTGTAGAACGAACGTTAGTTTATTTCATGAATATGATGCAAGTCAATGAGTGTACGAAGTCTACTACAGAACTTACCTCTATGGATGTACCTTCTCCCACTGATCGAAAATTACGTTGTTAACAGTGTTGTTTCAGCGAAAGCTGCCATGCTCAGCGACATGAGAGAACACCCTGTACGAAGAGTCCTTTTCACGCGATGAAGCATTACCACGACTTTGGTACCATGCAGTTCATGAAAGGCGATACATTGATGGAACACATCAAGATCTGCAAGGGTTCGTCTACTGGAAGCCAGCAAGTGATGTCGCCAATACCCCATGCAGCATCGGTGGGTACTGATTCCTCAGGTGATAATGATGAGACAGTTAATGCTAAAGGTAGAATGAGTGCAGTAGAGTCGATTTGCGTGGAATGTGTACTTGCAAGACTTTCGCGTGAAGTCGACGAACATCCAAATAAATAGCCGTCTGCTCTAAATACTGATGATGACCATGCGACTCCTACAAACATAAGTGAACTTGATATTAAGGATAAAACAGGAGGTGATGACGATAATGAAGACATAACTGATGATAATGACTATGAAGACAGTGTTCATGAAGTAACTGATCAGGCAGTCGACGTTCCCACGCATTTCACCAACGAGTTTCCTTCGACAAGTGGTGTGAGTAAGGTGGAAGGTGTCAAGTTTTCATTCATTTCCTTCAATGAGCGAAATGGAGAAGGCAGCAGATGCTGAGAATCCTGACTACATGTTTATACCGAAGACCCGAATGAACTTGTTGATAGACTCAAACATTTGATCGCTTTGCAACAAGATGGAGATTTCTCGCACACTTACGAGATATCATACAACATTAGTGAACTGAAGGATTGGTGTTATATGAAATGAGACTGTTGGCTACTATTTATGATCTGCAAACATCTGAGAAATGTAAAGATCGAATGCATGAAATAATTAGAAAGATATAATGCATATAATTAGTAAATAAACTAAATAAATGTATACATAATAATATGAGTTTAATTTCTTGTTCAAACCATTCTTCTTCTCTGAAATACAGATTAATTCAGTGGTGTGTGCAATCAATTGCGAGCGTCTGCTTTAGATAACATTTATGCTAGTGTGGGTAGGAGGAGGGGCCATGGTAGGATAGCCGAAAGAATTAGCTGGGGAATATTTTTTTAGAATGTTTCGCAACTGGTAAGTTGGCCTGGTCATTCGTATTAGTAGACTGTTTCGGGATTGGTTGTCATCGACTGTTGGTATAGCTGGGTGGTATGGTGGGTTGTTATTGACCACTGTTCTAGTCATTTTTGTAGGAATTGGTATTGGCAAGAGCCAGTCTTGGTTAGAGTTACTTCTCTTCAGGAACCAGTTGGGGGTTCGTTTAGAGAAAGGGAGAGTGGTTGAGAATATTGTGGTTGGTTGATGGTGATGGTTGATGGCGATGGGACCAGCTATTTCGAATTATTGTGGTTATATTCGTTGGGGGGGGGGGAGTCACTTGAATAGATGGTGACATGCGTAAATGTTTGTGGTGACTGAGCTATGGTAAGTTAAGGGCGAGGGAAGTAGAGATACGAGAGGTGTGTGGCCGGCGGTGGAGCTAGAAGGGAGGGAGCAAATGTGCTGCATAAAGTCAATAATTCGCTTTTAGGGTTGTAAGAGTAATCGGCTATATAGCCAAAGAAATATAGTGGTGGGGATTCAGAGATGTCTGCTGATTGTCGTACCAGGAAGTGACTGTGCTCTGCCATATTAACGAGAGTTGAACTTTAAGGTCACACACATCCAACTTGGTTTTTTAGTATTAGGCATGTGATTTTTACTAGATAGGGTTTTAGATATTTTGTAATTTTTTGCAATTTTTTCTTTATTTTCCAACTTTGAAGTAATTTCGGTCCAAGGTCTAGGTCACCAACATCCAACATGGGTTTTGGAGTCAGTGATGTATGATGTTCCTAAACGTTTATTATTTTTCTATTTTTTGCGATTTTTGTGTATTTTTTTATGATTGGGAGGGTGTTGGTTAGGAATGGGTGAATTTGTTAGGGAGGTGAGGTGAGCATAAGAAGAGTGTGAGGTGATTGTTGTGAGGGCAATGAGGGTTGATAAGGGGGTTGGTTGGTAAGGGAGAGGGGGTGAGGATTGAAGAAGGGCGTCGAGTTTTAATGAGGGGGTAATGATGGTGAGGGTAGTGAGATATAGGGTTGGTGAGGTGATGTGAGGCAGTGATAGGGGTGAGGATGGGGANGGCGGGTGGCCATGTTGGTCGGCGGCCGCGCCTACCAATATGTCGGCCGACTCCTACCTCTTGCTCCTGAAATCCTGTCCCAAATCTTAGATAATTATAATACTTATACCGTTACAGCTTTCGGTAATTTCGTCCGGCCAAGGCGAACTGCAAAGGTAAATGTAGCACTCGTCATCTTCCCAAAGGCAGCTTGCTAAAAGCTGGGAGATGTCTTGCGGTGAAAATATATTCCGCCTGAGCCGCAAATAAATATTCCAGAGTGTTGGCTTGTATATACGTAATCATACCACGAATTAGGGTAGAACATGAAGTGGTCGACATCTTCCGCTTGGCGAGGATCTGGAAGCAGGTCAATTTCCTCTCCTTCAGATCGGCTGTAATCCTCGACTTCGAACTGATCCTCTGGTGGCTGTGGCGGCTGGTAGCCGCGATACTGGTTAACTTCTTGCAACCATCGCATATGCAGACTGGAAGACATGCTTGCTGGCGAGGCTGAGCACTGGCGATGGGGCCTGCTGTCGTTGCTTATATGGCCAAAGGCTTTTCAAGATGGCTGCCGGCTCACTATGCCATTGCAAGATAGACGTCACACATGAGTGGTGAGCACAAGGTCTCCCATTGGTCTCGGCAGGAGCCAGTCTTTTCAGGTACCGATTGAGAATTGTACAGGAAGGAGGGTGGAGATTCGAGTAGTTGGTTTATGGCGAGGGTGGATTGTGAAGTGGTGAGCTATGATGAGGTTCTTCGGGGGGAGGAAGGTCGGGTGGCGGAATGGTGGCAAGCGNCTGGTAGCCGCGATACTGGTTAACTTCTTGCAACCATCGCATATGCAGACTGGAAGACATGCTTGCTGGCGAGGCCGAGCACTGGCGATGGGGCCTGCTGTCGTTGCTTATATGGCCAAAGGCTTTTCAAGATGGCTGCCGGCTCACTACGCCATTGCAAGATAGACGTCACACATGAGTGGTGAGCACAAGGTCTGCCATTGGTCTCGGCAGGAGCCAGTCTTTTCAGGTACCGATTGAGAATTGTACAGGAAGGAGGGTGGAGATTCGAGTAGTTGGTTTATGGCGAAGGTGGATTGTGAAGTGGTGAGCTATGATGAGGTTCTTCGGGGGGAGGAAGGTCGGGTGGCGGAATGGTGGCAAGCGTGGGTGTTGATTGGTGCTGAGCTATGATAAGAAAATGGCGTGGAAAGTTGAGCAACGAGTGGTGTGTTGGTGGAGGGTGTATTTAAGCTACATAAAGTCAATAATTCACTTTGGGGGTCGTTAGAATTATCGGCTATTTAGCGAATGAAATATAATTGTGAGGGTTCAGTCCTCTGCTGTACCAGGAAGTGGCTGTGAACTGTCATCTTTACGAGAATCGAACTTTTAGGAGTCACACACATCCAATATGGTTTTCCGCATTAGGTATGTAACTTTTTCCTCGATATTATTTTATATTTCTGTATTTTTTCTTGTCCTTTTTTCTTGATTTTCCAAGTTCAATGTTATTTGGGTAAAGTTTTTGGTCGCCCACATTCAACATGGTGATCAGAGCCAGTAACATAATATGTTCGTTGATTTTTACAAATGTTTCTTTGTTTTTTTTTGTCAATTTTTAGATTTCAAGGTCAATGGGGTCAAGGTTAAGGTCGCTAACATTCAATATGAGGGTCGGGCCAGTAAGTTAATATGTTTGTTAATTTGTATTAATTTTTTCGAATTTTTAAATTTTTTTTAAAGTATCAGTTTCCATGGTCATTGGGGTTAAGGTCAAGGCCACCGGCATCTAACATAGGTATCTGAGTCAGTAAAGTAATATTTTTCTANACATTCAACATGGTGATCAGAGCCAGTAACATAATATGTTCGTTGATTTTTACAAATGTTTCTTTGTTTTTTTTTTGTCAATTTTTAGATTTAAAGGTCAATGGGGTCAAGGTTAAGGTCGCTAACATTCAATATGAGGGTCGGGCCAGTAAGTTAATATGTTTGTTAATTTGTATTAATTTTTTCGAATTTTTAAATTTTTTTTAAAGTATCAGTTTTCATGGTCATTGGGGTTAAGGTCAAGGCCACCGGCATCTAACATAGGTATCTGAGTCAGTAAAGTAATATTTTTCTAAAGTTTTATTAGTTTCTTTCATTCTTTTACAATTTTGTATAGATTTTTTTGGGTTCAAGGTCATTGGGGTAAATTCATCAACTTCCAACATTGGTGTTGGAGTCAGTGATGTAATGTGTTCAAAAAATTTTATTAATTTCTTTTAATTTTTTGCAATTTTAGTTAATTTTTTATGATTGGGAGGGTGTCGGTAAGGGGTGGATATGTTGGTTAGGGGAGTAAGGTGAGCAGAAGGGGAGTATGAGGTAACATTATGTGTTTCAAAATTTTTAGAATTAATGTTTCGACTTTTTGAGATTTTTCTCGTTTTTTTATGATTGGGAGGAGGTGGTGGGGTGATGGGGTGAGGTGAGGGTGATAGGATGAGTGTGAGGTTAAGATTATATGTTCTTCCGTTATTTAGAAATTTTTTCAATTTTTGCGATTTCTGTCGATTTTTTTTACTGGTTGGGGTGGGAATGGGTAGGGGTGAGGTCAGAATGGTGTGATGAGTTTGGGGTTGACATTACATGTCTCTCGATTTAAAAATTTTTTTTGCAATTCCTTAACATTTTGGGTTTAAGGTCATTTAAGGTTATTAGCACAGGGGTAAGGTCAAGGTCATGAATATCCAATATGGTGATCGGATGCCATCACAACATGGCCGCCCCGGGCCGCCTCCACAACCGATGTGGCGGGAGAATCCTGAATACTGAATAATGAATCCTCTGCCAGAACTCTCGTTACCCTACTATTTACATCATATTTCACATACTATGTGAGTACTGGTACAATTGTTATGTAAACATGTTAAATATGCTGCAAAACATTACCATGTATTTTCTATCTGCAATTAAAACCAACAATTAAGTATTATTAATTTTTCCCATTTGCCTACCAGAAATCGAAATCAATTTGACAACACTGTACATGAAAACTGTTACTTAACAGCCATTAGCAACACAACATTTCACTCTGTGATTATAATTCATATTGAGTACGAAGTTATAGGATGTTCACGGTAAACTCGGCACTTTTGAAAGCCGTCCTTAGGGTTTACTTCTCTTCTTATTTTTTAACCTTCCGATATAACATTGCCTTACACCGTCTCACTTTATTCATGCCTCGTCCAAGTGAAAATCGTGGAAGTTTTACTCAAGTAACATTATTCATTATACGTATATTCATGCTCTTATGTGTATAAAACAAAACATTTTGACTTCAGAAGCCAAAAATGTACATATTACATCATATAACACTGTCAATAGAACTTTACGTCTGAGAACTATTCTCATTCATTCACCGTGATTTTTTAAATGTTTAATTTAAAAAGTGCTTACTATACCGTGAACAGCCTTTGGTGTTATTATCGTGTTAGGGTCACCTGTCTTTTTTTAGAAGAAAAAAATTGCGCAGGATAGACATCAACATTCTACGTGCACACAAAAACGTAACCTTCTGCTATTGGCCAGGTGTTTGTGTGAGAAGACATTCTCTTTTTCACTGGGCCTGTCAGAGTTAGGTTGGCAATGACACCTCAGAGGCTTGACAGTTCTAATCAACCAACCACGAAATTGTTTCTGAACTAACGTGTTTTTCAGTGCAGCTAGTCGAGGAATATTTTTGGCGATAAACAGTAATTTGATATAAATGACTGTACGAAACCGGTGGTTTATATAGTTTTGTGCTCCGACACTTCAAAAAAGTTGTAAATTAATAATTTTATAATAAATTATTGTAAAGTAATTTCAGTTTTGGAATATAACTTTTTTTTTGTAATGCTGCATGAACTAATATATGAGAACCAAATTTAGAAAGCCTTTTTAATGAGGCAATTTTAATTTTATCTGATTGTAAAGGTTTTACTTTTTTGTTCAGTACAATTGCTTTAACTGATTTAGCCACTGTAAAAAAAACTCGTTGAATTGTATTTTTATCTTTTAAGTGTAATCTATAGCGTTAAATCTTGCGTATTTTTAATCTTAATTCATTAATTACTCTTCTCATATTACTAACAATTTTACTACTCAATGGCTGTACGTTAAACACAATGCTTGTTCAATACAATATATAAACATCTAGTATATAACAGTGCTGCAGGACTTTATTTGGGGAGAGGGGTATTAGATTTATGATAATAGTCAATAACTTATCATAAAATGTTACAACTAATATATTAAAGTACTGGAAAGTAATTCCCGCTGTGGAAAACCAATGTACCATACAATATTACTGACTGTAAAGTTTGTTAAGAAGGAATCTTATTTTTAATCAAAATTATAGTAATTATGTAAATTCAATGGTTTTCTAGTTGTCAAGTTAGTTTTTTTCTTGGCGGTATACCTATTATTTTATTCTTATAGAAACATTATTTGCACAATCCTTTAACAAATATTTTAAGTTTTACTTTTTATAACGAGCAGTATTATAAGCAAAATATATAAAAGTCACCTACTGAGTAACGGTTTTCGGATAAGGTACTTTAAAATCAAGTCCTGTTAGATTTTTTCGAAAGTAACGAAAAGTGTTTGAAGTTACTTTATCTACCNATAAGGTACTTTAAAATCAAGTCCTGTTAGATTTTTTCGAAAGTAACGAAAAGTGTTTGAAGTTACTTTATCTACTAAATTAACTTCACTTAACGGAAATTATTTGTAAAATGTAACTTACCCAACACTGGTTTGTAGTAAATACTGCCAACGTACAAAATTATGTTGGTTTTACTTACCTACTAAATGGCGGACAAAAATGCTTCGTGTCGACACATTATATGGCTCTCATTCATACTTGCAGCATAAAAAGTTAAGTTTGAATTGATTATATGGTTTCGACNTGTCGACACATTATATGGCTCTCATTCATACTTGCAGCATAAAAAGTTAAGTTTGAATTGATTATATGGTTTCGACGATATAGCATACAATGCTTAAAATAGCTGAATGGTAACCATTTTGAAAAATAGTGTCTGACCTGCTTAATTACCTGCATACGTCATCTGCTGCAGTACATGTTGATTGCCAAATTTGATTGGAATCGGTTGTTTTTTTCCCGAGGTATGAAATAATTTTTATTAATTAATGTGGCAATATCATACAAAATGACAGTGATAATTGTTGCTCTTTGGCATATATAATGCGTGTAACAGATACTGCAAGCTTAAAGAATTGGCCAAAATTGGTCGAACTGTATAATATATGTAACAAATAAGCCTGAAACATTTGTATGGCTGCCATTTTGAAAAAATTGCGTTATCAATTCGAATTGAATGCGTTTATATGGCCTGTTATAGTATTCCGTGGAAAATTTGGCGCGAGTTTGTTGGTAGTTTCCCACCTTAAACATAAAACTTAGTTCTTTCATGTGTTGCTATATTCCAAAACTGCTTACCAAAAAAATATCAATCTCTGAATTCAATGCTTACATGATGCCCCATAAACAGACATTTTTTGTAGTAAAGAGGGTGACTGGTTCCCGACATATTGTTTATCCCCTTAATGTTAAATTATCCGCCATTTTTAAAGTCCATTTTTAAAGTAACCAAATACTTTAAAAGACAGGCACCCTTACTAAGTACTATATGTGTACCGTGTTTGATAAAATTATGATCGNAGTAACCAAATACTTTAAAAGACAGGCACCCTTACTAAGTACTATATGTGTACCGTGTTTGATAAAATTATGATCGAGTGACCAAAAATTAAAAGGGTGGACACACATACGCACGCACACACACACACCTACGCACAGATGCACACATGGGCGCCCACACATACAAACAGACACACATACGCACACACACACTTACACACACATACACACATACAAACAAACACATAGACAGCAAAGTGATCTCAAAGCCTTTCTTTCGTTCGGAAAGTAAGCTGAAAATACCAAAGGTGCAACGCACCGTATTTGCGTGCATTCAGATTATTAATATTTTGCATGAGAACTTTTTCTTTCTAGACATTACTAACACACATGTTGTCCCTGTTTTATTTGTTAAAATTATAAATGATTTATTATAGTTTATGATTTAATACAAGTTAAATACTAACTTAACCGTAAATAGCATAGTTTTTATATTTACGACAATANGACTAACTTAACCGTAAATAGCATAGTTTTTATATTTACGACAATACCGGTATAAAATAATTGTGCTAGTGACATATTTAAGAAACAGCTAAAAGCATAATGCAAGGTGATATTTCAAAAGTTTGATTTTAAAATTATGGAGACACTACGAATTAATTATTTTCACAATCAACCTCATGTTTCAGACATTATTTGATTGGCCGGGTNAAAATTATGGAGACACTACGAATTAATTATTTTCACAATCAACCTCATGTTTCAGACATTATTTGATTGGCCGGGTGTACGTCTTGGACATGTAGAAACAATTTGTTGACATCGATAATATAACTTCCTTAAAAAAAAAATACAACGTTCTCTTTATCGATGCAACTCGAGACAATGGTATTTTGTGTGTATGTAAAATCATTCTTGTCGCTTCCACATGTACCTTCATTTATTACAAGTAACACAAACCAATTCCGACAAGGGGGTCGCGGTGGCTATGCGATTAGCATGCTCGCCTCCCAACAAGTGAACAGGGTTCCATAACCGGCAGGGTCACTCCCAGATTTTCGCAAGTTCGAATAGTTCCGGACGATGCCACTGGTCGGTGGGTTTTCTCTGGGATCTCCCATTTCCCCGCCCCTTCATTCCTGCGCCGCTCCATACTTTGCCTCGATCACCCTCATCGGCTCTCAAAACCTAGCTGTTAAGATCCGCCAAAATATTTTCATTCTTTCACTCACGTCCGACAGATTGCGTAGTGAAAATGCGCGAAGGTCTACTGATGAAAGTAAAAATGTGTCATTTGCAAACGCAGGTGAGTCTGGAAAGTAAGTTAAGGTGTTTGTTATTTCGTCTTGCTCAAGTGCGCAATCAGGTGAGAACCTAACATTTTGTGGCATAACGAAGTGTAACGGCAGACATCAGAGTCATGCACATACTCGAGTTACTGTTGTTTTGAGAGATTTGTGCGGCTCACAACGACGAGGTCTTGAGAGCCGCTGAGGGTGAATGGAGCAGCGCTGGAATGCAAAGGCGGAGAGGAACGGCAGATATCCGAGAAAACTTGTCGACCAGTGGCATCGTCCGGCTCGACTCCCTCTTGCGAAAATCCTGGAGTGGCCTGGCTGGGGATTGGACCCGGTTCGCTTAGGTGGGAAGCGATCAGTCTAACCGCTCAACCACCGCGGCCCCTACATACTCGAGCACAGGTTTTTTTTTTCACGTTGCAGCCTTAGGCAAAACTCATTCTCCTGTTAGTCTNGCAGCCTTAGGCAAAACTCATTCTCCTGTTAGTCTAGGCTACACGGAGGTCATCCACTCAAACGCTGAATATTTCTTTTCCTTGTCCTTCAAAAGTAAAATCACGAGGTCAAATGCGTTGACACACTGAAAACACGTGCTACTACTAGTGTAATATTTTTTATGACTTATATCCTAATACCTATAAAAACCTGAGTTTAATGAAAACAGTTCAACGCATGCCATATTTCAAAAACACACGTTAGAGAGCCAATCATATCGCTAGAATACGCGATTTTCGCGAAAGAGTTCCACTCACGCTAGACTTTAATAACCTACGCTCTTATCAGCAGTTTTATTTAGCCTCCTGGCCACGTGTTAGTGTAAGAGGACATTTTCTTGCTTGACTGGCCAATCAGAATTAATTTACTCTAAAACAATACGTCTGTGCTTTAGGGGCAAGCACTTAAAACTCGCAAAACCTTAATAACTACGAACAGGAGAATTTGGCGTTTTGAACGACATGCAGGCTAGATTCCACTGTATTGTGTATTGTCGAGCCTCAGTTTTCTGTTCATTGGCTGCCGCCCAGTGAGTAGCCAGACCAGACGGCAATGAATTCAAAGTTTGTTTCCGTGCAGGTTTCTTAATGACATGCAGGCTAGACTTTACAGTGTTATGTACAAATATGTTGATACTAACTGCACATTAGTTGTCTGCTATCACAGTGGAAGGCGATGATTGGGCCAGCGTTCTCTAGGAGGTGTCAAACAACGTGTGGACCAATGGCTTAAGTTATATAAACAAATGTATTTTGAATTCTAGCTTGTCCCAAAATGAATCAGCGAATTCTTCGGGTCTCTATCTCAGACTTCACCTGGGCGTGCTTAATGATTTGTCATCCAATTACAACCACGAGATAAAGCCACATGTGTTCGCTGTGTAGTTTGTCCTAAAATTAATTCACGGAATGTTCCTGTCCCTAGTTATAAAACTGCACCATGATAGACTTCAGAGTCATATAATTACTCAATCAGGTCTCATTTCCTCACTAACCGCTATCACAGTCTCGTGTTCGACTCGGCCAAACGAAATGAAGCCACCACGGTGTCACGTGTTTACTCCTGGGGCAGAATCCTGCAGGGCGTGTCGAATGAGCGGAGTTTCAATGGCACGCATCGAGCTAACACATAATTTCATGACGCCTAGTCTGTCTCAAAATTATAACTAGAGATCTGAAGAATTCGCGGATTCATTTTGAGACAAGCTAGAATTCAAAACAATTGTGATTATAAAAATTTAGACATAGGTCCACGCGGTGTTTGACACCTCCTGGAGAACGCTGGCCCAATCGTCACCTTCCACTGTGACAGCAGACAACCAATGTGCAGTTAATATTGGAATATTTGTACTTACAACTGTGCGGTCTAGCCTGCAGGTCATTGAACTCGCGAATTTTTCTGGTCTCTAATTATAACGCGAAGGATAGCTAGGGGCACCTTTTTTTCGCGAAATGTTTGCAGGACAAGTCGTGTTCCAATAACACTTCAGTTCTGAACAACTTTCGTTAGTGGATCATTTAAATTGTTGCGCATCATTTCTGTGTGCACGCGTAACACGGCCAGTAAGTATCGGAGAAACAACAGACTCTCTTAACACAAATACAAGCAGCCAAATTGCCAAAGAACTGTTGCAAGTGTGCATATAGGNTCTCTCCCACTCAACTATGATCGGTCTGCCGCGCGCGCAGCACTACGTTGTCACGTAAAATCTTCGCCCGTAAAACCGACTTTACAGGCAACCATTTTTTTTACTGGTCGCGTGTATTTCACAGAAGACAATTTTTTTACATCGATGGCCAATTACAATTAGGTAACTCCAATACTGCGTGCCCGTGATTCGCGGACAGATACCTCAGATGCTAAACGTGTAAATTATCCAATCACGAAAAGGGATCTGAGCTAAAGTGTTAGAACAGGTTATTTAAGAATACAGAAGCGAAATAGCAGCTTTTTCCACCAACTCCAGTCGCAAACGCCAGCAAAATGGCGCCACCAGCCAGCGACATGTTAGAACGCCGTTCTCCAATCAGCGCCGTGTAGCTTATTCGTAGGGATCTGCAAAATTCGGGTATTTTTTGGCATGTAGCTAAAACTCACAGTACTGTATATACTCGAGCCGGCGTCGTTTCTCCATTGGCTGCCGCCTAGATGTGAAGTCACTCCCTTTCTGAGTGAACTGCACGTGATTGGATCACACACTTGTAAAGTGTTCATCTATTGGCTCAGAGTTACCTGGGGCGTGTCAAAAAAAAAAAAAAGAACGGTCCAATGACAAACGTGCCAAGAAGGAAAAATTCTTTAAGTTTAATATGTCCTCAAATGATGGCGCGAATTTTGCATTTCTTTACTTATCTGACAACCAGCAGCTCAGCCAGTAGGAAACTTTGCGCAACAGACGGTAGCCAGTCAGACGCAAGAAACGTTCCCAGATATTCGCGCAGCCAATCAGAAAATGAGTGTACGCCCACATTAAAGGAAACCCCCCCCCCCCTCGTTGCTATTTAATCTCTGTTTACTTATTTACTCTGTGGTGTTTTGAAATACAACTGTTGGTGTAATTTTTTCTCAAATATCCAGAGACCCTACAAGTACTTAATTATAACGCGAATGACAACATGGTTCAACTTTTTCTTTTAGAAAACTTCCTAAACTATCATAGATGTTTTTAACATATTATTAGTTAAAAAATAATTCCATTAATAACAGGCTGCAAGTGCAGAAATGGTGCTATATACACTTTTGGGAACTTCTCGACGCGTTTCATTCTTTCCTGAACAAATTTAACCCTTTCAGACCTGGGTCTGAAAGGGTTAAATATAATTCAATATAACTTATAGAGGGACACCAGATTTTCACGAAAAAATTTCACGACCAGTTATATATAATAAAACTTTAATTCAGATGCACTTTCGTGATTGGATGGTTTTCGTGATACGCGTCTTAGAATTCTGCGAGCGAATCACATACCTGTCGTATGGAAGTTACCTAACTCTGATTGGCCAGACAGGAAGGAAATATCTTCTCGCCAAGACACCCACCAATAAGCAAAGGAAACTACTTGTATGCCCGTATGGTATTGAAATCTATCATGTGCGGAAATCTTTTCGCGAAATTCGGGTGTCCTTATATATATAAGGTTTCAGGTGTTGGAAACAAAAAATGTATGATGCGTGCTGTACTTTAGTCGACGCAACACTTGCTTATTTTTCTCAGCCAATAAGCTGTAGGCTATATGTTCGGCTACAGTTATATGAACCAATGATGACCTAATCCAGTAAGACGGTTTGCGAATCATTTACTCACAGGTAAGATCATTGGTAATTGAGCTTCGCAGTTTGCAGTACGGACAAACCATTACCTACACATTCATAATGTAAACAATTGTGTGCACTAGGGCCTGAAGGGGTTAACAAAGCTACCGTGGATGAACGTAAAATACTTGACAGGTTTTCAGGGTCGTGTATGAGGGAAGGGCTGAAGTTACCCAGGCCAAAACCAGGAATTTTGAGAAAAACATAACAGACCATGCAAATAAATAACTGTTGACGGTTCATAATTCAAACACGGGCGATGGAATGTCTGTAGCACATAATATCGTGACGCATACATAAAAAGTTTTATATGCCCACAGACACAAAATGAAAGTAACTTAACGAAAATTGTCCAGTCACCGATGCGAGCAGGGATTGTAAGAAACACAAATATGAGAATGGTACTTCTGTATTCGGAACTGATATCAATCCAACAATGTGGAAAAATATTTACGTTAAAAATTATTGTTTAAAACATCGTTGAGCTTTTATTAAAATGCTTTCAGTAAATATATTGACTTTTGTTACTACTAAGCCTTGAGGCGAAACGAAGTATTGTACTGTTGATCGTTCATAATTTAGCAATTAATTAAATAGGGCTAAAGCAAACTTATTATGTAAACTTTTTAAAAAATGAGCTTAGAAATTATTTTTTGTAATTTTTAAATAACATACTCCGTTTAAATATGTACAACGAATTTTATTCATAATTTCATGTCATAGACTTCTAAGCTTCAGTTTTCTTGACCCTCCATCAAAAAATCGTCGGATTTATTTTACTCGTTGACCACGTCTCTTTGTGAGAAGATGTTTTCTTACTTCAATGGCTAATGAGAATTAGTTATTCAGTTACTGTATGTCTGTCGTTTGCGGGCATACACGTAAGACGTATAACACCTAAATGATCCAATTACGAAAGGTAGTATGAGCTTAATTGTTATGAAATACAAGTGATCAAGAAATATTTTCGCGAAATTCGGTTGTCCTTTTTTTTTAGCAATAACAATACACAAATTAAACTTTTTACCCATAACGGTTTTAAGCGGTAATGTCCTATCTCAGCTGCAAATTCCAGCTTTCTACTGTTTGATAAGAGGCAGAACCACCTACTTTGTAACGGTGTCGGAACAGATGACGTCATTTGCAATGCCTGCCACTACATCGTTCGTAATTTTCTTGTGACAAACAATAAATTGGAATTTATTTGCCAAATATGTCTTGTAGCAACAACAGAAACGTGTATTTGCAACACATTAAAGATAACATACAATACTTTTTATGTAGTTCAGTAAGTTTTTACGAGAAAAATTAAAGTCTGCAATATTTTCCTGTAAAATTCAATATTAGTTACACATTCCACACCATGGTTTCGTGTAATTTACTCAAATTTATTTGTAGGGTTACAAAAATATTTTTGGTAACTGGTTGAAGTCAACAAAAACCTTTTTCTCAGAATAGAGTATTAGTTATTTTATGCGAATAAGGATATGTTTAGCGTAGACTACTTTCGACCACTCTTACATTATGAGCAGAATAATTGAATGATTGGATTTTGGACTGGAACGATCCCAGGAAAGAAACGCTGCTTTAATACACATTTCAGTTTGGTTTCTGTTAATGACTTTTCAGTGCTAATATTTATTGATCTCAAACTGGCAGAAAGTTCACCGAGATTACCACTTTGTTTGTTTTTCTCAGCGATGGCAATTCGGAGCTTGCAAATTAAGAAATGCGCCAAGAAAAAGCGACTCTATAACTGCACACGGGCAATATATTAGTTATTAAGAAGAGTCACGGGTTTTCTATTTTTCATGGTAGGGCCGAGGTCGAAGACTTAACTGCTAATTAAAGTGCTTCTTTTTTTGAAAAACCTTTTGCCAGATACGTGATTTTTTTACGTGGTGTAATAATTCATATTGTGATTGCTCATTTGTGAGGTTAGAGTTTATTTGTCTTTAAAACTTCAATACGAGCGCGAAATGCGTTTACTCAAGAAGTGGGAAAGCCTTTTGCCGTAACAGTTGATTACGAAAGTAATAATAATGACAATGCGTATGGAGAGGACCTTTTAAGGACGAAAATAATATTGTCTCGTGGGCGTAACTATTGGGAGAACAGAAAGGACACGCTTCCTCCCCGCCCAAAGATTTTTACAGAGGGGATGATTTCCACTCCCCAACCACCTCCCAAAAAATACTGAACATCTTTATTTTATCTCGATAACCAGTTTCGACGACCATATGTTGTAACTGTTCAAGAGATAAGTTAAATCTTGGTTTTAGGGATATTTTTTAGTTTCGTTACGTCGATGATAACTTTATAAATAAACCAAATTATTTTAAAATATTCTTCGACATAGTTTTAACTGTGGTTGGGAGAATTTAAACTTCAAGAACTGATTGAACAAAATTGAAAAAAAAAAAAATATTTTGATACAAATTTTGGTTTTATATAAAGTCATCATTTAAGTCTCTGAAATCCAATTGTTGGTTCACCTTCGGCAAGGGTTCAACTTAAAACGGGTTTTGACTTCACATTTTATCTCAAATATTTAAATTTAAATACGAGCGAACCGCATAACAAGTCCACAAGAGATGGAGTGGAGGGATTTGGGCGGCTCTTAACATCGAGGTCTTGAGAGCCGATGCGGGTGCAGCGAGGTGAGCATGGAGCAGTGCCGGAATGAAATGGCTAGGGAAACGGGAGATCCCCGAGAAAACCTGCCGATTAGCGGCATCGTCCGGCACGATTCCCACATGCGAAAATCCGGGAGCGACCCCACCGGGAATAGCGATCCGTTCGCCTTGGTGAATTACAAGAAGTCTGACCACTACACCACCGAGGCCCCTTCAAGAAATATTCTTAATGATATTCTTATAACGCGAACAATTATAATGAGTCATAGCCTAATATATTACTTTTGTACAAATTTGAGACTCTAAAAAAATTAATATATAATTTAAATTTCCGTAGGGCATTTCAATTTTTTTCGAAAATATATTCTCTTACATCTTTAAGGTTTTTTCTTCAGAATGTTAAATTATTATGTATCAGTTAAATATTAAGAAAATAACATTAGTGACTTGAAAGCCGTTAGTGGTTTGTGCAGAGACCTGAAAAACCCTGCAATATTTTTTGGTAACCAGTTATATTTCCAGCACTTGTAGGAATGCACTGCGTTTGTAATTCCTGATAAACTTTGCGCCAATGAATACACACTTTATAAATATGTGCACGAGTCATGTACAGTCTTGTCAAAAGGGGAATGTCTTAAAAAAAAGACGCTAGCAAATTAACAAGCGACACCGGCTACAGTATTCAAATAGTTGTATAGTGTAGCTCAATGTTGGAGTATAACCGAATTTTGCAAGTCCCAAGTGAATATAATCGTGGTTTATGTCATCAATGATTACAACAGTGAATAGATAGGCATTTCTTGGACCACATGTTTTTAACGAAAATATTTAATTTCAGTCTTCGTTTGGCTATTGGCCGCTTGTATTGGTGCGAAGAGAGTCTGTTACATGAGTGAGCCAATCAGAATTAAGTTTCTAAAGTGTTTTGTAACACAAATTGTTTTTAAAAATATTCGCGAAAAACAGGTGCCTCTAGTAGAGACCTGAAAAATTCGCGAGTTCAGTGACCTGCAGGCTAGACTCTACAGTCTTATGTACAAATATGCCGATATTAACTTCACATTGGTTGTCAGCTGTCATAGTGGAAGGCCACGATTGGGTCAACGTTCTCAAGGAGGTGTCAAACACTGTGTTGACCAATGGCAAAAGTTATATAAGCACACGTGTTTTGATTTCTAGCTTGTCTCAAAACGAATCCGCAAATTCTTCAGGTCTCTAGCGCCTAGTCATCACTAGAGATCCCGAAAATTTCGCGGATTCATACGGCAACACGCTAGACTTTGCAATTCTTTGTGTACTCGAGTATCAGTTAGTTTTTCATTGGCTGTTGCTTCAGTTTGACCACGAACCAGGTAGCATGGGATCCGGTCCTTGTTTTCCTTACATGTTCGCTTTTGGTCGAAAGTCGTCCGGGGGTGTGTCTAACAAACTGTGATCCAATAGAAGCGGAAACCCTCTGGTACATGCGGTTTAAGTTCAACTTGTTCTTAAACAAACTCGCGTAATTTCCTTGTCTCTAGTCTGTACTAGTAAGAGAGGTTATTTTCGATTTAAAAGAACCGACAATCCGAATCTGATGTCATCAAAGCAAGAATATAATACGTAGAGACGCTATCGTTTCGCATTGTAATTTTGTGAATGACTACAAGCGTCGTAAATGTAAACGTTGTTTTCATGTGTGTCGTTCGAGATCCGCTCATCCGTGACGCCCTGCAGGACTAGCCAATAGTAAATATGTACAACTCTGGTAGCTTTATTCCAGTCAGTCGAGTCGAACAGGGGACTGCGACACTGGCGAGTGAGAACATGAGATCTGCTTTAATAAGTACACGCGTGCAATGCTATGTTTAATAACGCGAAATGGTAACGTTTATATTGCAGAAATATGCACATGTTTGTGCAGGTTCATCTGACTTTTGCTATTGGCAGGGACACTCGCATTTCGCGAAAAGATTTCCGCACATGCTAGATTTCAATACTATACGGGCATACAAGCAGTTTCCTTTGATTATTGGTGGCGTGTCTTTGTGAGAAGATATTTGCCTTCTCGACTGGCCAATCAGAACTAGGTAACCTCAATACGGCGTGTATGTAATTTGCACGCAGATACCTAACACGCGTAACACGGAAACCATCCAATAACGAAAATCCATCTGAGCTAGAGTGGTATGAAATGCAAATGGTCGTGAAATCTTTTCGCAAAATTCGGGTGTCTCTAGCTATAGGTCGATACGTCTATTCGTCATACCTCCAAGAACTTATGAACCAGTGGTGGAAGATCAAACGTACAGTGGCATGTAAGCATATCCGATGTCATATGAGTAGGGGCAGTGATATTTCGGGAAAAGATTTCGAGACAAGATACAGTCCAAAGCACTGTAGGGTCGTCCAGCTTCTTTCATTGGTTGAAAAATATTCTGGCCCGTGTTTACCGTTTGCGCATGAATCACGAAGATTCAGTGTCGGAGTTACTTAGTCCTGAGTGGCTTGGTCAAAGACGGACACGGCACAAGCAGCCAACAGAGGTATACCAACAGCTGAGGTGTGTATATAGTATTGAAGTCTACTGTGCGCTCCGATTTTCACGCGAAAAGTCACTGGCCCTACATATGAGTGAAAATCACGGTAATAACTGAGAACATAAACACCAACAGATCTAGGGTTTGTGCTAAGTTTCTCGAAACGCAGCTCCCGATTGCGAAATAACGATTATCGTGATATTTCCAGTGTTTGATTTTCTAAGTAAAAGATAACTTCTCGATTATTGTGAGGGCCACGGTGGTGTAGTGGTTGGACTACTCACCTCCAACCTAGGGAGAAACGGGCTTGATTCCCGGCGTGGTCACTCCCGGATTTTCGCATGTGGGAATCGTGCCGGACGGTGCCGATGGTTGACGGGTTTTTCTCGCGGATCTCCCATTTCCCCCGCCCTTTCATTCCTGCGCTGTTCCATGCTCACCTCGTTTAGCTCACTCTTCACTCACTAGATTCTCATGATAAAAAAATCGAGAGCTCTTGGCAGCTAACGTATTGTCGAAAAACTGCTTTCGCGATCAGCAAGCTCATTTTCAACAAAGCTGGTAAGAATCGGGGAGGCCGTGGAGTTATGATGGAGTGGAAAGATTTGGGCGGCTCTTAACAAGGAGGTCTTAAGAGCCGATGAGGGAGGAATGAGTTGAGAATTGAGCAGCGCCGGAATGCAAGGGTGGGGGAAACAGGATATCCCCGAGGAAACCCGCCGACCAGCGGCATCGTCCGGCACGATTTCCACTTGTGAAAATCCGGGAGTGGTCCGGTCGGGGATTGAACCCGGTTAGCCTTGGTGGGAGGCGAGCAGTCTAACCGCTCAGCCACCGTGTCGCCTTGGTGGATATACTGCTGTATTTTGCATTTGTTTCATAAGCGTAGAAATGGCCGCGTGGTAACGTCATGCGGCTGCTTACACACAGAATAATAACTTCGAAGCTCGGGGGACAATTTTGTTATACTTTGCATAGTAATGTATCAATTTTATTTCTACCTGCAGTAATGAAATTAATTTAATAAGGTACTTCCATCATTATAGAAATAAATGAAAAGGCAATACAGCAATTTTGTACGAAGCACGACTTCATTAGTAGAAACAGAAATTCGTGTGTTCCTGCAATGAAAACTATAAGAACTTTTTGTTATTTAAGATTTTTTGGTTAAGCCTTACGCAGTTTTCAACGTAAATTTGCGTGATTTTGTAGTTTATTATTCTATTTATTATAACCAGATTTCATACATCGTGTTCTATACATTTCGTTGAAGTGCCTCACAGTAAATTTTATTAAAATGGGCTGTTATAGAAGGGACTGTTATGTAACGAACTATCTCATTTATTAATAGTCGTTCTTATACACGAAACAGTATGTCCCGCTAACACGAATAATGTTTTCAACTGCCAACCTGTCTACACAACACATTACACGTGCCACCATTTTTCTCAGCCTTTAGTGTAACCAAATAACGAAATAGCAGACATGTCTATAAATTTCCATCTAAATATCCCACGTTACACATTAATAATTGGAATATAATTTTTTTATATAATTCAGTGTATAAACAATAAAAACATATATGTGCCCCCTTCTGCATTAACTAACAACTTGAAAAGGACAGTTTATACGAATAGCTTTAATTTCATCATGCATTACTGCAGGCACAATGTGTGATTGCATTCTCCAAGTTGCCTGCCTGAACATACCAGGAAGGAAAAAGAGTTCTGGTGTAGCGGCCGTCAAAACCCAAGAATTGCTGAGCCAGTGAGTCTTCGTTGCGGTAGTACACTTAGAAAAACGTTTTTTAATTACTTGCTGGTAACTTTTGTTATTTCCGATCGGTTGGAATGCTACCTGTCGGGCCTGATATCGACACATCGATACACTGGCCCGAAGAGTGAAGAGAAATATGAGGCTCTTTACATCAAGTCTTGAGAGCCGATGTAGGTGGAACGAGGTGAGTATGGAGTAGCGCTGGAACGCAAAGGCTGGGGAAACGGGAGTTCCCCGAGAAAACCCGCCGACCAGCGGCATTGTCCGTCACAGTTCCCAAAAAATCCGGGGGCCACCCCAGCCGTGAACCGAACCAGGTTCGCCCAGGTGGGAGGCGAGTAGTCTTACCACTACACCCACTCATTCCCTACACTGGCTGACAGACTTAGAATAAACCCAATGTCCCTGCAGTGGTGGAAAGTGGCACGCTTCCAACTTGTCCTGAGTGTCTGTAAATGTGTGCAAATTCAAAATGTTAAATAAAGCCGTTCTTTAGCAGTTGTCATTCAGTCACGTTGGGTAGTTCTTTAATATTTTTTTTTCTTATGCTGCATTGTAAAAACGCTTTCTTTACTGCAACGCACGATATGTTGCCGCAAAGAAAATTGATGTTCAAATACTAACCACAGGAAAGTAGGCTTGCCACAAACATAATTATAGTTTGATCTGTACAGTAATGACTATGATAACCTCTCAATGTCGTTACAATACTTCAGCAATCGTCTTTGTGGTAGTATCAGTTACACCGTGAAGGCAATCTGCGCTCTGAATAAGAACTGTGATTAGTAGCACCACCTGTATTCCGCGGAAATATTCCACGACTTACACCGAAACACGTTAGTTCGGAACCAATAACGTGGGTGGATAATTTCAACTCGCACGCGTCTCTGTTGTCTGCCAGCCAATCACGCACGTTCAGAGTCTGGCTAACTTTATTCTGATTGGCGCAGCCGAGCAGAAAATGTCTTCTCACGCAGCCAACAGCCGAAGAAAACTTGGAAGTGTGAACGTAATAGTGAAAGTCTAGCCTGGGCATGCATGTTTTCGCGTAAATCAGGTGGCCCTAGTTATAAGTAATTAAGATAGAACTTACAAATCTTTGAAATTATATTCGGTGAAGAATAAGTTGCCAACTAACGACGGCTACGAGACCTGAACTCACACCCCCTCCCCTTGTGTTACTAGCCTAACGCCCTTCACCAAACGACACATTTGCCTTTTTATGTTGCGATTACTAATGAAAGGTAGGTTATGTAAGGAAGTAAAAGGGCCAAAATATAACTTCACTACTTCCGAGGAATTGAACCAAGTGATCTAGAGAATAACCAAACTTCAAAATGACACCAAAAAACTTTGGAGTACTGCATATTTGATTAGTTGCAGTTTAGTAACTGCAACATATATTGGTTTATTAATTTTTACTTCGGGAGAACAGTTACGTGCTGAAAACTACAATCTACGACCGAAAACCTTTATTATTTCTAAACCGTTACCTCTGGTACCAAGTAATATTCTTTTCATGTGAACGAAAGCAGCTCAAAGAATGTACATTCCTTTACTTTAAAGGAAGGTAATGTTAACATAAAACAAAACATATAAGGGAAAAAATGTATTTATAGCAACCGTATGTTTCTGTAACCTTATCTATGAATTAAAGCAATATTGTATTGCGGTAGACAAAACAGCTTCTAAGAAACGGTTTCCTTGGCCGTACAGAAAATTTTCTAAATACAATTTATAGTACGCTCTCGTCATTTGATAACATAGATAAACCAATGTCTAAATTTTCATCTTGTTAGGAAATGTGTTAGTTACTCCCCGTATCATTTTAGCAGAACGCGGCGTTGAGCCCAATACTGCGTAAGGTTTCCAAGGACCAGTGCACCGAAAATAGAGTTTTTACTGAGTCTGTAAACGGGTTGCGGTGATGTATAATGGCCACACTTACGTCCAATCAAGGCGAACCGAGTTCGATTCCCGGTGGGATCGCCCCCGGATTTTAGCACGTGGGAATCGTATCGGACGAAACCATTGGTCGGTGGGATTACTCGGTGATCTCCCGTTTCACCGCACTTGCATTCCGGCGGTGATCCATACTCACCTCGCTTCACCTCCATCGGCTCTCAAGAAACTTGATGATAAGAGCCGGCCAAATCTTTCCACTCCACTTAAGAAAAACTGCGGAATTATTAGGAAAGGAAATATTATACAACTTTGGTCATTCTCCCAAGATCACGTATAAAAAATATCCGAAAGCAAAATACATAATTTCGGTGTTAACAAACATTTACCTAACACTTTTAATTAAAAGTTAAATGATGGGACTATTTTCCCTCTGTCGTTACCAAATTTACTGGCAGTATACCATTTGGTCTGCCCGTTAAGGTGTATGCGGGGAACGGCATAGATACATTTATCAAAGGGTTATTTCCAAAGTACTCATTCATCTGTGAACAGCCGACATCATCCGTTAATATCTCGTCCCCGCGATAAGTAAACTTTATTACGGCTGTAAATGAAACTACATGACGGCGAAGTTCACTAAATTTTGTACACTTAGATTTCCTCCTGCAGGTCATAGCTGTGCGTTCTGTTGAGCGACTGCGATGATTTGTAGCACAGACAGCAGTGCATTACGAGCTCTGCGAGTGCGTTGGGCGCTCAACTGTGACTGGGGAAGTAAAATAACAGTCGTTTGCAAGGTTCTGCTTACCTCCACGCATGCACCGAGCGGAACGTACAAGGCAAAGCCACAACCTACAAGAGAGAACCAATGTTGCATGTATCAATGAGATTCGAGTGTCGTAACTGTCTTCAATTACTTACTGCCGCGACAATGTAAACATATCAGAATTAAGATATCTTTTTACAGGCGATAGGGTAATGCGAATTATTTAGAGAGTTAAATGCAAGATACAGCACAGAAACATGCAAAAGACAAATATACAGCATGGTGCTGGCTGCTCGTTCCTATTAAATATTATTTATTTTATCAATTACTTTTCCCAAAATAAACGTGGGTTGTTCCAGAAATCTTTGCGCCCGCAAAAATAAGGTCATAACTTTATTTTACTTATTGTCTATTATTATGTTGTGCACTCAAAAGCAACTTCTCTGTCTTTCTCTCTATTTTTTCTGTGAGTAAGATGTTTTTCTTTATGAATATATACATTTTCTTTGCGTGAATTACACCAAAAACCTTTATTTATATTATTTTCGGTAACCCTAAAAATTAGCATGTTCGTCAATTCCAAGCGTTACACACCCACTGTGTCTTGGAAACCGACGAAATGTCCGATTGTTGCTTTCTTCTGAACGGAATAGCGACATGGTGGGTGCAGTTCCCTGGAAAACTCAATTCTTTGTTCGAGTTCACATTTACACGCTCTTGTTCTCTTTCCCTTGATGACTTCAATACCATGGGAGCTGGGGTGTCGTAGTAGCTAGAGCGCTCACCTCGTACCGTGTACAACCGGGTTCGATTGCCGGCGGGATCGCTCTAGGATTCTCGCCTGCAACTTTGTTTCCGGACACAATTTGGTTTCTGGCCATCAATTAGTTTCCGACAGCTATCTTGTTTTCTCCCACCTTCTGAGATTTTTAAAGTCTCTAAAAAAAATTGTGTTTAGTTTTACATTTTAAGCAGTAGATTCTCTTCGAGATGGTGGCCAAAGAACAATGTCAAGGTCGCATATGAGCATCCAACGTCAAGGTTGCTTGTTGCCATGGTTCCTGCTTATAGTGAGTGGGGTAAATTGACTTTCTCAGAGTGTTCCTGTGATTATATTGTAAAAAAAAATATGGCTTTTTCCCCCTTCACCCAGGCATAGATGTCTTCCGAAATGGTGTTCAAAGGTCAAAGACAAGGTCGCTTGACATCATGGTTTCTGATATTGCGAGCGGGGCAAATGGGTGGTCTCACAGTGTTCGCATGTATTTTTCTTCATCCTTAAAAATAATAACATGTATCTAATATATTTATAACGAAATAACTTTTTACCATACCTTTTATAACTGAAATCCTTTCATAAAGGGATGTGCATGTGTGACTCGGCTGGTCTGCCACCCTGGAGCCTGACTCGAATCACGACTAGTGTATGTACAATCCCTTCGACTCATTGAGAACTTCACAGTGCCTACACTGTCCATCGACCAGCTGGCTACCTTACAGATTCTCGAGATGTTAGTTGATCACAAAATGCCGGACATTGTGGATGTGTTCCATCGCTAGTGATGCGGGTTGTGAGTGTTGGCTGTAATCTGCATTTGACGGTTTCATTCCAATCGGTTCGTAAGGAACTCGTTTGCTATTCTGCCATACTAGCCAGAGCTGCCTGGCCTTAATTAGCATTATCTAACGCGATGTACAGTACTCGATGCTTTTGGAATTTGCACTGTTTTGTAAGTGCTTATGGCTAGTTTCCTTTACATTTTCTTTTTATATCTGTTTGCACTGGTATGTAGCAGTGTCAACTTTGTCGCTACCCTGCTTCTTGACTCTGCCGTAGTATTTCATTTTAGCGTAATGTGACGTAAATTGCTCGATGCTCGCACATTATGTGTTGGTTGGTAGTGGAATTCGTGTGCATCTGTGCTGTAGCATAGCTCGGTCGGTGGGTGTACATGGGGAAAATCGTTTGCTTTTCTGCTGTACTAACCAAGGCATGTCGCTTGTGTAATACGCGTTGATTGGTCAGTGTATATAACTATTTTCCTTTTTTAAGGCTCCTAGCAACAAATCGTAGAAGTGTCGACCTTATTGCTCCCATTCTTCCTGACCATAACTTTTTGTGCTAACATAACGTACAGTGATCGTTGCTCGTACAATGTGGATAGTTTGGTATGTGTTTATGTTTATTTATTATATCACTGCATATATATGTAGAAGTGTCGTCGTTTCTTGTAAGACCAATGGTTTTAATCGATGATGTTTAGGGGTAAGCAATGGAGCACAGCCTTAACAAGTCGTGTAATGCATCTTCTAATTATCACTATTGGAAAATAGTGTACTGCACTTGACAAATTGTAGAATTTTTTAAGGTTGGTCCTTGTGAACATATGCTGTTTTTCTGTTGCCCGGCACAACAGCTATTTACTGAATTTCTTAACGCAATAGCAACACTGCTATCACTATTATGGAGCTTGGATCTATCAGGTAGTTTTTATAGTAGAGGTTCGATATGACATCGTGCTCGCAGCGCACTAGCCACTATATTGTGCCTTTATTATTTATTATTAAATAAATTAATATTTTCATGTATGGGATGGTTACATATGTTGCACGAGGTTCCCCCAGCATTCATGTTGGGCTGACACGGTTTATTGTGGTCTTTAGACCTCACTGTGAAACCAACCATTACTGCCCCCTGTGCTATCGGAACTATCGAGCTGCAACCCTCATTGGCGGTTGGATCGAAACCCCATGTGTCTGGCATTTTTTTGAGCTACTTGCACCGAGTACTGCATGCATGGGTGGGTGTTCTGCCTGCTGTACCACGGTATTCGGCCACGTGTGTCGACACCAGTACTCCTAGCGGCCGCCATCGGTAACGCAAACGAAGTTAGCTCCCCTATAACAGAAAATGGGGGAAACAAAGAATGCTGGAGACAACCTTGACCTTAGCAGTCGATGGTCGTGCACTCTAGCGGACGACTGGAGAAAAGAAGATGGTGAGGGCATCTGTGTATTACTCAAGCAGCCATCAGCGAATGCAAGATATCAACCACATGAGGTGTATGCTAGAAGATGACGATGGTGAAGCTAAGATGGCAGATTGACATGTGCGTGTGTAATTGTCGTGTATGTAATTTATGTTCGCATATTTTTCATATGCACGATTAGCATTGCATATGATTTTCTGTCTGTTTACATGCTTAAATATGGCTGAATTTCACAATATTCTATCGTAAGGTATTGAGTATGATACGGAGTTTGAGACTCGAAACAATACAAAAATAATTAATCACCTTTCAGACTTAGACCAAATCTGGTAATTTTCCCATAGTGGTAGGGAAATGTTTCGGGTCTCTATGATAGGGGTGAAACTAATATAAGGATGGGTTAAAGTAATGAATTACACTNATGGTGAGGGCATCTGTGTATTACTCAAGCAGCCATCAGCGAATGCAAGATATCAACCACATGAGGTGTATGCTAGGAGATGACGATGGTGAAGCTAAGATGGCAGATTGACATGTGTGTGTGTAATTGTCGTGTATGTAATTTATGGTCGCATATTTTTCATATGCACGATTAGCATTGCATATGATTTTCTGTATGTTTACATGCTTAAATATGGCTGAATTTCACAATATTCTATCGTTAGGTATTGAGTATGATACGGAGTTTGAGACTCGAAACAATGCAAAAATAATTAATCACCTTTCAGACTTAGACCAAATCTGGTAATTTTCTCATAGTGGTAGGGAAATATTTCGGGTCTCTATGATAGGGGTGAAACTAATATAAGGATGGGTTAAAATAAATGAATTACAATNTATAAGGATGGGTTAAAGTAATGAATTACACTGAAGTAATGTATACACTTTACCTTTATTTTACAGACTTGACATAAAAAGAATAAAAAATAATATTTGACACCTGCTCCACTTATTCTTCATTCGAGCAAAACAATTATGGTGTCGGTTTTTGCAGAATCATTCCTGCTGTGAGCATTCAAGCCACACTTATTCACATATACAACACTGCAGTTATCAAATTGGTAGGTCTTGTAGGCGATGGCAAATAAGCAGTTAATATCTTCATGTCGTTTGACTTTGGAGCTGTTAGAGAATGTGTTGCCGCAATACTTGCATTCGCTTCGCGATGAACGACAAAAATAACACTTGTATTTATAACTATGTTTATACAGGCTATCACTGTGGGTAAACACCGCACCGCCGTTATTACAGTGGTAAGTCTTGTATTCGATGTCGAATGGAAAGTTACTATCTTCATGTTGACTGACACTAGAGCTTATAGTAAATGACTTGTCGCAATACTTGCACTCGCTTTCTGATGAATAACTAACATTGCCTTTGCATTTCTTGTTATGTCTATACAGGCTATCAAGGTGGGTAAACACCGCATCGCCGTTATTACAGTGGTAAGTCTTGTATTCGATGTCGAATGTAAAGTTACTATCTTCATGTTGACTGACACTATAGCTTATAGTAAATGACTTGTCGCAATACTTGCACTCGCTTTCTGATGAATAACTAACATTGCCTTTGCATTTCTTGTTATGTCTATACAGGCTATCACTGTGGGTAACAACAGCATCTCAGTTATCACAGTGTAGCATCGCATAGGCTGGGCTGAACATGCAATGACGTATTTCATGTCGGCGTGCATTACAGCTTTTACTAGAGATATATCCACAGTAGAAACATTGTTTCCATAATGCTTGCAGCGACTCTTCAGGGTCCCTTACTGTTGGCGATGCAGTCAGTGTTAGAGTTGGTAGGTCAACAAGCATTGATTCAATCTTCATATTGTGCAGAGTACGCGATCGTAGTATATGAATGTGGACATTATGATCTGCTTCCACCACTGTTCTCACCGATGATGACAACAGTTTTACATGATGCTCACTTGTATGCTGTTTGCACTACATGTTAGTTCACGTTGTCTGTCTCGGGTTTCCTCAATAGATGACTGCTGGCTGTGTGGCAAAAATGTCAGCATGGTTGCTGGACTGAAATATGTTACCTTATCAAGTCGATCGCTGTCTAGACTACAAAGTTTAAAATTATACTTCTCAACTTCCTTATAGTCTTTCATCTTTCAGTTCACATGCATTGTTTTTCTTTTGCTGCTGCTGCTCGCTCCTGATGTGTCTTACACCAGCTCCTGGAATGTGGGGTATATGTTATGGCAACACTACCTTGAAAACACTTTAGGTATTAGAGACAGCCAAGAACGTACAGCACCCGATGCTAGTGTAATATGTAGAGACCTGAAGAATTCGTGGATTCATTTTGGGACAAGCTAGAATTCAAAACTCCTGCGTTTATATATCTTTAGCCATTGGTCCACACTGTGTTTGACACCTCCTGGAGAACGATGTCCAACTGCGTCCTTCCTCTGTGACAGCAGAAAACCAATATGTAGTTAATATCGGCANGTCCAACTGCGTCCTTCCTCTGTGACAGCAGACAACCAATATGTAGTTAATATCGAAATATTTGTACATAAGACTGTTTAGTCTAGCCTGCAGGTCATTGAACTCGCGAATTTTTCAGGTCTCTAGTAATATGTGATTGCGCTGGTTGATAAGTGCTTATAACAATTATCCTTTATATTTTGTTTTTATAATTGTATGCACCAGTGTGTAGCAGTGTGACCTTATCGCACCTGTGCTTCTCGGCTTCGCAAAAGTATGTATAGAACAGTTCCATATGTTGCACAAGGTTCCCCCAGCGCTCATGGTTTAAAATGTATGTTGTTTTGTGGCAAGCAAAGGAACACAGTATTTACAAGTCACATAATGTGTATCGCACTTGATGCACTGTGTTCATTTTTGAGGTTCGGCTGTGTGATAATTTATTTTTTCTCATGTTGCCAAGCATTCTAGCTTTTACTAAACTTCTTGTCATGATGGCAACTCTGATATCACTATTATGGACTGTGGATCAGTCGGGTATTTTTTTTTTATATTGTGACACGTTATGGCATCATTCTTATTATGTACTTAAGTACATGCTAGCCCTATATTTTTGTTACACTTGGTTTCCCCGACACTCGCATAAACTTGATGGTGTTTATCTGTATTAATGCATACAAGTTTCAATGTAACCTGCGACTACATATGTCTTGTGATCGGTGCAATTGTAAACCCCTTTACTTTTCATTTTATGGCTGCTTGTGTAGGGTTACACATGCTAGTGATGGCTGGAAGCGCCAGCCCTTGTGTCAGACTGGTAGTGTTAGTTTATATTACTATATATGTATTTTTCATTTACCCAACTATGCCTATAACAGGTCTTAAGGCCTACTTGTACTTATCTCCTTGATTGCATTCGGAAGTGATATCTGTGATATGAATTTTGTGGTCTTAGCTTCGGTGGGTGGGAAATGTGAGCAACTATGCTTATAAGAGGTTTTAATTTGTACTTGACCTACTACCCTGGCTGTCATCGGAGTTAATACCTATGGTGTGAATTTGGTGACTATAGCTGCTGTGTATTGGAAATGGTAGCCAAATATGCTTATACGAAAGGCTAAAGTATAATTCACCGTGCTGTCATTTCGTCGTCGGAAGGGTGCCAATGTTATGAATTTGGTGACTGTAACCTTGGTAGGAGGTAAATGGTACCCAACTATTCTTAAACGAGGGCTTAGGGCGTACTTGTCACCACTATCCTGTTAGTTGTCGGCAGCGATGTCTATGTTATGAATTTGACCACTATATCTTCGGTGGATAGGAAATTGTGGTTGACTATGCTTATAATATGCCTTAAAGTTTACTTGGTCGTACCAACCTTTTTATCATCACATGTGATGTTTATGATATGAGTTTAGAGCCTTTAGTTTCGGAGGGTGGGGAATTGTGGGCGATTATGCTTATAAGTTGGTTTAGAGTATGCTAAACCATGCGGCCCTTTTCGTCGTCTGGGGTTATGTCTGTGTTATGAATTTGGTGACTATAGATTCAATGGGTCGTAAATTACAGCAAACTATGCTTATATGTGGGCTTAGGGCATACTTGATCCTACTGCTCTCATTGCTGTCGGGGGCTATGCATATTATTTTAATTTGATGACTATAGCTTCAACAGTTTGAAAATGGCAGCAAACTAGGCTTATAAGAGGGTTTTGGGCATAATTGACCCTACTAACCTGATTGGCATTGGGGATGAATTATATTATATGAATTTGACGACTATATCCTCAATAGATCGTAAATAATGGCGAACTATGCTTAGAAAAGGGCTTAAAGAATAATTGACCCTGCAGTAATTGTTGTTGTTATTATATGAATATGTTGGCCACAACTACAAATGTTCGGGAATTATGACTAGCTAAGCTTATAAGACGGTTAGGGAAAAATTTCCCAACCTCCATGATCGACATAGGGGGCGATGTATATGATATGAATATGAGTACTTTGTCTTCAATAGATCGTAAATAATAGCTAACTATACTTATAAGAGGGCTTAAGGCATAACTGCCTACCACCCTGATCGGCATCTGGGGCGATATATATTTTATTAATTTGATGCCTATAGCCTTATCAGTTTGGAAATTATAGCTTACTATGCTTATAAGTTGGGTTGATGCATAATTGACCCTACCGACCTTTTCATCGTTGGGAGTGATGCCTATGATATGAATTTTGAGGCTATAGATTCAACGGTTTGAGAATGGCAGCCAAATATGCTTATAAGAGGACAAAAGGCATAATGAGCCATATCACATTGATCAGTGCTAGGAGTAGTACCTACAGTCCGAATTTGGTGACTATAAAATAAATGGTTCGGAAATGATGGCCAACTACGCTTATAAGTTCGTGGGGTCAGATATAGAAATACTGCACTTAAAACATGTCCTGTGGTAAGGCAACCACTGCATTGTACTTGAGGTTCAGACTGGGTACATAATTAATTCCAAAAATAGAAAATCGCTCCTAAGGCTACTAAATTCAATGTGGCGTCGAAAAAGTGCGAAAAATCAAATTTCACAATGTTACTTTAGCATTCGACTTTTAAACACAAGTCCTAAAATATATAACACTTTGTATATTTAGTACTATGTTTTTATGCTTATAAAATCCAATATGGTGCTGGTCATAGTCCTGCAATCATATTTTCTGACGACATATTCATATCTATTAGAAAATACGTAACTGTAGACATGTCACTCGACACGCTTGTTTATAAAAGATAAATAAAAATATATAAAATAAAATATAACTTTTATTTAATAAAATTATGTTTTATAAAATCGATGGTTGTAGAATTATAATCTAATCATCCTTTAAAATACGAGTTGGTAGGCATGACGCTTGATACACTTGTGTCTGTAAATTATACAAGTTAAATAAATAATTAATTAAATACGTAACTTTTATTTATATAATTATGATAACCTAATCGATGGTTGGGATATAATCTAACTATCATTGAAAATACGAGTAGGTAGACATGGCGCTTGATATATTTACATTTGTAAATTTTAGAAGTTAAACACATTTATTAATCTAATGCATATTTATTAAAATACATAACTTTCTTATAGACATACAATTCAAGATGACTANTTATGCTTATAAAATCCAATATGGTGCTGGTCATAGTCCTGCAATCATATTTTCTGACGACATATTCATATCTATCAGAAAATACGTAACTGTAGACATGTCACTCGACACGCTTGTTTATAAAATAAAAATAAAAATATATAAAATAAAATATAACTTTTATTTAATAAAATTATGTTTTATAAAATCGATGGTTGTAGAATTNTAAAATAAAATATAACTTTTATTTAATAAAATTATGTTTTATAAAATCGATGGTTGTAGAATTATAATCTAATCACCCTTTAAAATACGAGTTGGTAGGCATGACGCTTGATACACTTGTGTCTGTAAATTATACAAGTTAAATAAATAATTAATTAAATACGTAACTTTTATTTATATAATAATGATAACCTAATCGATGGTTGGGATATAATCTAACTATCATTGAAAATACGAGTAGGTAGACATGGCGCTTGATATATTTACATTTGTAAATTTTAGAAGTTAAATAAACACATTTATTAATCTAATGCATATTTATTAAAATACATAACTTTCTTATAGACATACAATTCAAGATGACTANTAAACACATTTATTAATCTAATGCATATTTATTAAAATACATAACTTTCTTATAGACATACAATTCAAGATGACTACTCGTTCCTGACTCCTCGGGCCCAAAATGGAGTCACTGAGGCAAATTGGGGAGCCCTACTAATTTAAGCTAAGTGAGGCTATTAATGAAGTAGCTCAACATCATTGGGATATTGTTGAGGAGCTGTCAATATGGCCGGCATGTAGCTGTAGTAGTTGGAAAGCAAAAAAATTAATTTACTAGAAACTTCTACTACTATAGAGGATAAATTGTAAATGTTTCGAGGGGAAAAACGAGATATTCGAGGGGAAAAAAAAGTACCTTTTTAAGGGAAAATAAGGAATTTTGAGAGAATAAAGGAAAAAACAAAATTGCGGACGAAAAAAAATGGCGTGCGTAAACAAGATAGCAACCGAAAACAAGATGGCCGATAGCTCAATGTCATTAAAATCACAAAATGGCGGATATCCAAGATGGCATCTGGCTTTGGGCTGCGAAGCTTCGAGCCTGTGCGTCAGAACTCTTATTATCTATCTACTGACATTTCCATGCGCATCAAGTTCACTGTCGCTCCTATCCCCAAATCTCTTAACTGGCGTGCAATGTTCTCGTCATGCTGCGTGTACCTATGGGTAGGGCCACCAGTTTTTCGCAAAACTATCAACGTGATGACTAGACTATAATATCCTATGTGCACTCTTGCTGCCTTCCTATGGCTATCGGCTGCTTGTCTTTCTGTGAAGAGAGTTTGGTACATGAGTGAGCAAATCAGAACTAAGTTTCTGCGATACTGACCTTCCGTGATTCGCTGGCAGACAGATAAGACGTGTTACAATTCAAATGATTCAATCACGACAGTGGTTCTGAACTAAAGCGTTTCGGAACACCTTGTCCATAATTTTTTCACGATAAACAGGCGCCCTAAGGGGCATTTATTAGTGTGCCGTATATATGTACTGGTGGAAAGTCTGTAGCACGGCTCATTGAAGGGGTTTCATGTGTTTTCGTGTTTATTTTACTCGTATATTTTGAAATACAGCGCTTTGATATAGTCGTTTTTAGCAATGTTTGTGTGCTCCGTAAGGGTGTTTATAAGATGCGTGACGTCTTTAAAGCACTTAACAGACGTCGACTGAAGTGTGTGGTTTTTTTTTTTTTCGTAGTACAGCACATTGGTTTTAATGCACGTTTGGTACTGTAGGTTCATATTAATACGTGTATTTTAAACACTCTTCAACCCAATTTAAACGACATGCACACATAACGGAAAACATTGAAATATATCTTATCATAGTTGGACAAAAATTGTTGAGTTGAGTTGATATATTTGGGTGCCTCTTAACAAAGAGTTCTTGAGATCCGATGAGGGGGAAATGAGGTGAGAATGGTGGATTGCCGGAATGTAAGAGCGGGGAAACGAGAGATCCCCGAGAAAACCCGCCGACCAGCAGCACTTGCGAAAATCTGGGAATGACTCGGCCGGGGATTGAATCAGGTTCGCCTTGGTGGGACGAGAGCAGGCTAACCACTCAGCCACCGCGGCCACCTGTGGAGGGGCAGGTACCCTCCATCTTCCACTCCTCTGTACTGGCGTTCGAGACGACCAGGTTACGATGATTTACCTTTTCCAAGGTTTTCGAAAACCATTGCAAACGAATGCTGGGATGGTTCATTAATAGGTACAGCGGTATTTCGCGAAAAATGCTTCCAGGACAAGTTACGTTCCAAATCACTTTATTTCATAACCACTCCCGTGACTGGACCATTTGAATTACTAGGAGTCTTTTCTGGCTGCCCCATAATTAAGGGNTTTATTTCATAACCACTCCCGTGACTGGACCATTTGAATTACTAGGAGTCTTTTCTGGCTGCCCCATAATTAAGGACCGGTGAGTATCGGAGTATCTTAATTCAGGTTGCCTCACTCATGTTAAATATTCTCGACATAAAAGACAATCGGCCAAAAGCCAAAGGAAGGTTGCAAGTGTGNAGGTTGCCTCACTCATGTTAAATATTCTCGACATAAAAGACAATCGGCCAAAAGCCAAAGGAAGGTTGCAAGTGTGCACATAGGATATTGAGGTCTAGCCTCCACCTAAACAATGTCGCGGGAAAAAAACGGGTCGTCCTATTCTTTAATAAAGAGCATCGCCGATTCCCTCCCGGGTTATCATCTCCGCGCAGTTTTATACTTCTCTAACGACATCGTCGTCGACGAGAAGTTAAGGTAGATGTAAAATGTCTACGAGTGAAGTACTGCAGTCGACTATACATAGGGCCAGTTACTTTTCGCGTAAAAATCGGAGCACACGGTAGACTTCAATACTATATACACACCTCAGCTGTTGTTATACCTCCATTGGCTGCTGGTGCCGTGTCCGTCTTTGACCAAGCCACTCAGGACTAAGTAACTCCGACACTGAACCTTCGTGATTCGTGCGCAAACTGTTAAAACGGGCCAGAACTTTTTTTAGCCAATCAAAGAAGTTGGACGACCCTGCCGTGCTTTGGGCTCTATCTTGTCACAAAATATTTTTGCAAAATGTCAGTGCCCCTAACTATACAACATGCATTAACCATTAAATGTACCCCACACACTACAAAAACTGATAGTTTGTAGCAGTGTAAAATGTGTAGTTAGAATTCACTTATTTAAATGTTAAACATCAATCAGCATTGCAAAAAAAAAAACTTTTTTCAAATAAGATAACCACTGAAATTACGGTGGTTGTACGTAATAAAAATCTGTCATTAATGCTCATAAATATTTTTAATAATAATATTTATGCTAATTCGTTTTAGCTACGAAAATCATTTTTCTATATACGACCATTAGGACCACGCGATTTTCGCGAAAAGAATTCCATGGAAGCTATATTTCAATATACTACTTGCACACCTGCAGTTTTACTTTCGTTATTGGTCATGTGTCTTCGTCGAAGGCGGAGCTGTATTTGACTGGGCCAATCAGAATTATGTTAAAGTTACTCCGGTACTGAACGTCTGTGATTCTCGAGCAGGTTACTAAGGGGCGCAGTAGTTGAAGACATGTAATAGGGAAAGTAGATCTGAGTTAAAGTGTTTTGAAATACAAATTGACAACAATTCTTTTCGGGAAAATTGGGTTGCGCTAATGATCATAGCANAGTGTTTTGAAATACAAATTGACAACAATTCTTTTCGGGAAAATTGGGTTGCGCTAATGATCATAGCAATTGTAATGATTGCCCCACTTGACGAATATTGTCTTCAATAATATGCTTTATAAATTAAATTATTTTTATTAAATTATTTTTTTTTTTACATTTAAGTAAGTGAATTCTAGGGAATTATTTTACAGTGTTGCAAACACATGTATTTTTCTTTCATACGCCACATAAATCGTACTATTCTGAAAATTTTGCTAGTCTATGGGATATTTTTTTATGAGTTCTTGTAATATAGTTGGATGCATTGCAGTTATCCATTAAACGCCACTTCAAGAGCCACAAATTGATCTATACAAATTTTAGCATACTACATCCGTTTTTATGAAATATGAAACATGTTCTAAAAAAGTTATGACAATGGAGGAAAACAAGATTTTTAATTAAATTCGTATAGGAAATTTTAATTTATAGAAATTTTTTCTTACGAATATCAGTATTGAACGAAATGAATAAGTTAGTATAAAGCCCAAGATAGTTGTAAATATTATAAGAATGTCATGAAATATGTCTTTTGAGGTAAATTTTTAATTCAAAAGCACTAGAAGTAATATCTAATAAATAACACCATGACACTTTATTGACTTCCGTAAACAGACTACCTGAAATCATACTTTAATTTAAACGAATTTTGTTATATATGTACGAATAAAGATTAAAAGTTGGAATTTTCGTATTTACGTCCAATGACCCAAAGGATTTTATTTTTCACCTGATTTGAAAATATATTAAAGTTATCATATATACCGTGTGATAAAACCATTAAATATAATAAAAGTAAAAAAAAAAAAGCCTTTTCTACAAAAGAAAGATTTCCGCCTGCCCGGTGCTTCAACTGCAATGCAGTGTTCGTGAAGCACACGATTTACACGAAACTATTAAACGCACATCCAATGGTTGATTTACGAAAAGAACACACACTTCCGACGAGGCCTGTTGACTGCTTTCAATACGTCACACTCATTAGAAAAAACATGGGTGCGTGTACTTATGTACGCGCGTTAGAAGTTATACATACTTCTTTGGCGTGACCGAAATGAAATTTTATTACGTATGCATATAATTTGTGTAAGCAGGAAAACGATTAAATTACCGAAGATAGACATTAAATACAATAAATAAAGGTTTGGTTAAAGAACTTCATTTAATTAAAATAATCTGAAATACTTGAAAACACTTTCGAAATGTTATTATACAATGTATGTCAATAACAAATTTTTTACGGCACACTGTAAGTAAAATTAATTAATCATATATATATACATTGAATTACTTATATAAATGAAATGTTTTTCAATTAGCTTATTACATGAACTAATTTTCTGTCAGTTTGAAATATAACCCCGTGCTATTTTGTGTACCTTTGTGTTTTTTTATAGTTAGACGATACGCGCATGCGCGTTGGGTCATACCCCTACCATGTTCACTGTTGAATTTCGTTACACTGTGCGCGCGCAATTTCCGTCGCACACTTAACTCTTACCCTAGACGCGCCAAAAGATGTATAACTTCAAAAACATTTTAAAATACACTCAACGCAGATAAAAAAAGGATCTTTCAAAACGCTGCATCTCGAAANGTATAACTTCAAAAACATTTTAAAATACACTCAACGCAGATAAAAAAAGGATCTTTCAAAACGCTGCATCTCGAAATAAATGCGCTTGAGACACATACTAAGGTCCTCCGGGGCTCTACATTGAACATTGTTACAGGCTTCCCACCAATAAAATGATAGGGTCACCTCGTTAAGTCCCATAGGTACATGCAGCGTGAGAATTACGGCGTCGCAGTGGCGCAGCGGCTAGATCGCTCGTCTACCACCAAGGCTTATCGGGTTCGATTCCCGGCGGGGCCACTCCCGAATTTTCGCGCGTGGTAATCGTGCCGAACGATGACGATGGTCGGCGGGTTTTCTCGGGGATCTCCCATTTCCCCTGCGTTTGCATTCCGGTAGTACAGCTCCATCCGCACTCGCCTCACCCTCGTCGGCTCTCAAGACCCCGATGTAAAGAGCCGCCCAAACCTCTTCATTGTAGTACTGTAGGCCAGTTCAGAGCTCTGCGCATAGGGGCGATGGCTCACTTGATGCAAGTAGCAGTGTAGCCCTTGTCGCTTCCGCTCATCTCCGCTTCAGAAGTGGAAAATATGTATCTCTAGATAGGTGGGCCCTTTATGATCTGCCCGTCTCTAATGACCTTGCTGTCGACGCGACATTAAGCCCAACTACCTGCTATTATGATCTACCCATTTACCATCCACCACCCTCTTCAACTCCCCTCAGGAAAAAAATTCCTCCGTGGCTGCGCTTATGCTAATCCTCCCCAGACGAAATTCCTAGTGACGCGCCTGTGACTCCAGACCAGGGGGTTGACACTGGAGACGGCCCACAAGTTGTTATTAAACTTTGAAGATTACGTGTATACCAACATTGAAGATATACATACCAACTTGAATAATTTGTAAAGTGTATTGAATTCTGTCCAAAGTAACACATGTTTATGATTCCAGTCATACATTTCTTTGTTCGTACAAATGTTTTTCATCGAAAAAGTATTACGGTAAGCTTTTTTTCTGTTTATGAAGCTTGGTGTGGTAGTAAACCCGTTTTAGTGACACTTCTGTTATTTGAAACTGTTTGTCAGTTGGGTAGGTTTCTTGTCTTTAAACACTGTTCTTTCGTAATTCTTTCAAAGACATTTTTAAAAATGTCTAAAATTTCTTAATATGTTTGCTGTACAACAGATACAAATGTGTGTGTATTTAACATGTGTCCAGGCTCTTAAGTACGAAAATAACACGCGTAACAAGATGTTGAGTGCTTTGTTGCAAAATTTTTCTAACCTCAAACTAATTGTGAAAATCTAAACGTCCCCAGGAAATACTATTACAAACTCGTGACTTCCGGAATGTTGGAGATCAATTTTTCCACATATATTTCACAAGTTCGTTGCAGCTTACAGACAATTTATTATTTACAATTGTTTGACAATCTTGCGTAATAGTATAGTCATTAATGCCGCCCAGTAGGGACAAATCAAATTTCTCCTGAAAATTTAAAAGAAAAAATTGTATTACGAAATGATTTAGCTGCGTAATACATTAATAGATTTTCCTACAAATAATTTTCTTTTGAGTCCTAAATTGTACAATAACAGTTCGGTGAATGACTACGGAGTATATTTNATTTTCCTACAAATAATTTTCTTTTGAGTCCTAAATTGTACAATAACAGTTCGGTGAATGACTACGGAGTATATTTCTACGCTGCGTGGTAAACCGTACAATTAAGATACACAAAAAATTGCATTAAAATTAAGTAGTTATAACATTGTGAAGTTTATTTAGTATTTCCAACCCAACCAATATAAAAAATATAAGTCTTATAGGCTTACACAACAACATAATAAATTAAGTATTTCCTAATTATTCAATCAACATNAAAAATATAAGTCTTATAGGCTTACACAACAACATAATAAATTAAGTATTTCCTAATTATTCAATCAACATGTTTATATTTAAGATCAAAGCATAGTACTAATCCCTGAATAATATATTATATTAAATTAATCAGATATATCATGGTATACAATAAGAATTTAATTTAATATTGATAATTACCGATAAAAAATAATTAATTTTAAATAAATATCTGATATAATAAGAATTAACTATANTAATTTAATATTGATAATTACCGATAAAAAATAATTAATTTTAAATAAATATCTGATATAATAAGAATTAACTATATAGACTACCCTTACTTTTGAATTTTTTTTCATTTAAATGAAAAAAGTAAGGGTTTAACTGTATATAATTTTAAATAAGATAGAAGGCCTAGCCTGGAAGTGGCAACACTTTCTCCTTGCTGCAGACGAAGGCCGTGTTGTAAGTTAGGCCGGTTCTCCAGGGCAGCTTTGATAAAAAAGCGGGTAGGAGCAGAAGAAGGTTCGGGGCGGGATGAAGTGTGGAACTGGGGGGGTTGGGANGGGAAATGAGGGATGATCCGTGAGGCGCGCTCTGGTGTAGCACCCGCGCCGACATACCTGCCGCAGCCGTCGCTTCCTAAACTGCCCGAGGTCACGTCGTCGACCTACTGCCGCCCGTGCTGGGCTTCTCCGCTGCCAAGGTCACCGCGCGACACTCTGGGACCTGCAAGCGCGGCGCTGTCTCCACGACTCAGCTGATGGCTACTGCAGCCACCTGCATTCCTCTCCACGGAGGCCACCGCACCGACTCAAGTCGAGGTAGACACGTCTAGTTGACCGATCTCCGTGCCCCAACTTTGAAATGTTCACCTGCCAACACGTCTAGCGAAAACCGCGTGGCTTGGAATTGAAGTTAGAATACTGATTAGTAAACAAGTGCTTTGATATGTTTGCATACGTCATCTAACCTATTTGTAATGAATTTTTATTATATTCAAATTGGCGAAAGTATTTTATTCATTTAATACTGCTTGTCATTGAAAAATAATCAAGATATGAACAAACAGTTTCCTCACAGTTGACTACGTGACGTTGGCAGAAGTGTTCCTTTGGCGTAGGTCAATGTTGGGTACATGCGCAGAAGAAGAATAAGTGGTCTACCTCATCTTAAGTCTGTTGGCCAGCGAGCTGATTACGAACAGCTGACCTTAAGAATAGCTGACTGTCAGTCGCCTGGCTGTCGAACAGCGGATTGCCGGCTAGCTGATCTGTCGNCTGATTACGAACAGCTGACCTTAAGAATAGCTGACTGTCAGTCGCCTGGCTGTCGAACAGCGGATTGCCGGCTAGCTGATCTGTCGAACAGCTTAATGTTGGCTAGCTGACCTGTAGAACAGTTTATTGTCTACCAGCTGGCTGTCGAACAGCTGATTGTTGGCAAGCTGGTCTTACTAAAAGCTGTATGACTGTCAGCTGCAATGTCAAACACCTGCCTGTCTGTCAGCTGTATGTCGGTTAATTGCCTGTTGGCCAGGTGGCTGTTGGTATTCTTACTTCGGACATCTTCGGGTTCCTTGATTTAAAGTTCATGTGGTTTTAAAAATGGACACTTTGTGGCATTCCATTGCCCGAAAATTACAAGAAACAGAAACAAGTGATCACTTTAAATAGCATTTTTTTNGGACACTTTGTGGCATTCCATTGCCCGAAAATTACAAGAAACAGAAACAAGTGATCACTTTAAATAGCATTTTTTTTGTGCATGTAGTGGAATTAATGCTTTTTACTTCTGAAACCTGCGTAAGCGATGAATTATAAATTTTATACNTTTTTTTGTGCATGTAGTGGAATTAATGCTTTTTACTTCTGAAACCTGCGTAAGCGATGAATTATAAATTTTATACGATAAAGGGAAGATATGTGTAAGCGCTAACACTTGGCTAAATCTGTTAATACCAAGGGCAGCTCGTGAGTCAAAAATAGAAGAACGTCCCCAAGATAAGGGTGGGAATAGAATTTTAGTTTAGTGGGCAGAGAATACTTAAAATTTCTAAAATTTCAGAATTACGACTGGTATATATTTTTAACATTATTAAGTTTTATAAACAGGTGTGTAATTAAGCAACACATTTAACCGGGCTACCAAGTTTTACCGCTATAATAAGGCCATTAATATTCATTAATANGTGTGTAATTAAGCAACACATTTAACCGGGCTACCAAGTTTTACCGCTATAATAAGGCCATTAATATTCATTAATTACCATTTGCGTCTGCTCAAAATAACGTATTTTGTATACACATTGCCGTGGGTAAAAAAAAATTGCCTCTGTTTATTAGGTTCACGACTCCGCAAATTCCCAACATCTTCTTGGTTTAATATTCGTGTTAAGTCTTTAACAGTTACTGAACAATTTTAGCTGAAGCAAAGCTCTATCTGCTAATATTTTTAGAAAATAAAAAGTAGGATTAAGGAATATTTCCAGGCGATTTGCTGGCTTTCTGCAGTGATAAAAAAGCTTTGTAAATGTCAAATATTAATTAGTTAACACGAACACATAATGTTGTATGAATGAAAACTAAATTAAAGTTCTACACCAATGCGCTTATGCATAATTTATAGGGACACCCGAATTTCAAGAAAATGTTTTATGACCAGATGTATTTCGCAAGCGTTTAGCTAAAATCCACTTTCATTTTTGGATGTTTTATGTGTCGTTGATGTCTACTGGCGAATGACAGGCNGCAAGCGTTTAGCTAAAATCCACTTTCATTTTTGGATGTTTTATGTGTCGTTGATGTCTACTGGCGAATGACAGGCGTACTGTATTGGAGTAAGTTAATACTCATTGATAGGGGCAGTGATATTTCGCGAAAATATTTCGAGACAAGACAGAGTCCAAAGCACTGTAGGGTCGCCCAGCTTCTCTGATAGGCTAAAAAAAATGTTCTGGCCCGTGTTAACCTTTTGCGCACGAATCACGAAGGTTCAGTGCCACAGTTACTTAGTCCTGTCACCGAACCAGTTTCTGCCTGTGCCGTGGTCGTCGGTTACCTGGTATATCAACAGCTGAGGTGTGTATATAGTACTGAAGTCTACTGTGTGCTCCGAATTTTACGCGAAAAGTCACTGGCCCTTCTCATTGACCACCCAAGTAAGGAAATATCTTCTCGGTCAGACAAGTGGCCAATGAGCAGAATGAACATGCTGATGTGCCCGTAGGATATTGAAATCTAGCGTGAGTTGAAATCTTCTCCCGAAAATCGGGTGTCCCTATTCTCATTGGACTTGTAGGCACCCAGCTGTTTTATATCAAAGGCGCACGACAAAGAATGCTATGAGAACTACAGAAGTGGAAGCAGGATACTGAAATATAGCCTCAGTGCAATTCATTTCACGAAAACCGCGTTTCGCTATCTATTGATAATGATTCCGTTAGTGGNCTGAAATATAGCCTCAGTGCAATTCATTTCACGAAAACCGCGTTTCGCTATCTATTGATAATGATTCCGTTAGTGGCAATCACGGAAATAATCTTTCGATTTTTAATCTGTTAACCCTTTACATAAATAACTGAGAGCGCTGTTGTTCGAGCACATTCGGCATTTTTTTCTACAATTTCTGGTTCGTTATTTATTGAAATGTGTTAATAAAGTGCATATTTACGACCTTCGGAATCATTTTCACTTCATCCCCTATTGCTAAGGGCACCTGTTTTTCGCGGAATGGTACCAGGACTAGTTGTGTTTCAAAACACTNTTCACTTCATCCCCTATTGCTAAGGGCACCTGTTTTTCGCGGAATGGTACCAGGACTAGTTGTGTTTCAAAACACTTTAGTCGAGAATCACTTTCGTGGTTGGATCATTTGAATTGCTACGTGACTTATCTGTCTGCCCGCGAATCACGGATGGTCGGCATTAGAGATATTTAATTCTGATTGGCTCACTCATGTAACAGACTTTTTGCACACAAAGACAAGCGGCAAATAGTCAAAGGAATACAGCAAGTGTGCACTTAGGATACTGAAATTTAGCCTCCGCGTAAATATTTTCGCGAAAAACATGTGGCCTAGCTATTATTTATGTTCTATCTAATAAAAATGTCTATGAAACTTCTAAACTGGACGGTGACACGTCCCTTCCTAGAAATAGTTTTTTCATATTTTTGGTTATTAAAAATAAAGTACTTGCTACAAGGTTTACAGTTGGCATATACAAATAGATACTTTTTTCGCCCGCAAAGTGTGTGATGTAGATTTCAAATGTAACAGTACAAGAACAATTTGTGACCTCTAAAGCATCNAAGTGTGTGATGTAGATTTCAAATGTAACAGTACAAGAACAATTTGTGACCTCTAAAGCATCATGGAACTGTGAAAATCTATTTTAATTTTCTCCATAGTTGTATGCGTGTGTGTGTGTGTCTTTATACAAATGTGGTTGTAAAATATTTTCCAGAAATCTCCGTAATATTACAGACACGTTTATTTATATGCATATGTGTGTGTGTGTGTGTGTGTGTGTGTGTGTGTGTGTGTGCTTGCGCGTGTGTGTAATGCTAGGAACCGATCCACAGGACTGCAAAGTTAGACAATTTAAAACTTTTTTCACGATTGATGATATAACATATATTGGGGGTGCTGAATCCAAAACTGGCCCCAGGTTTTCTCTACCACGTACCAATTTTTCGCAATCCAACTTTGAACTGTATGCCTATTAACAGTTGTTGCTAAATTATTCGTGGGTATATTATTGAACAAAAAAATGGGTAAATCGATATTAAACTTAAATATTTTAAGATTTCTTATATTCACACATTTATTTCATTTAAAAGCTATACAGGTTTTTCCGCATGTCCGCTGTACTTGGACTGTTACCGTGAAGAGTTCAACAGAAGTAAACATACACAAGTATTTGAGGCCAATGTTTTTCAGAATGACTGGTTATAAAGTAAATAATTTCCTTGAAGATGAAAAATGTGCAGCTTACATTAGTCTGTTACATAACCTTATTTAGTGGAAAAGCCTTACGTTATATTAAAATTCGTATACTATTTCCGGAATCAGCACAACAATATACATATGAAAGAGGTAAAATTATCAAAAAAGTTTTTTCATTTCAGGTCTGCGTTATCAGTAATAATAACAGAACGGATTTTTTTTTTTTTTAATAAATTTAGTTTTTGTATATTTATTCAGTTTTTTGTAGAACTATGTAGAAAAAAAGTTCTTAGCTTTAGCAGAATTTGAACATAATAAAATATCATGTCATTATTGTTTTTAAATATATATAAATTTCGATATCATATATTTATAGTTAAAATTATTATATAATATCTAAGATAACAGTTTTGCATATATACTGACTTTTTGTTTTATATTTATAATATTTCGCACAACTTTGGTATTTTTTATATTGAATACTGTAGGCTGTAAGTAGGGCCGGGCCACCAATTCTTCGCGAAAAGATTTACGCGAAGGCTATATTTCAATATCCAATGTGCACATTTTCAGCCTTCCTTTGACTATTGGCCGCCTACCTTTGCGTGACGATGGTCTGTTGCATGAGTGAGCCTATCAGAGTTATGTTTCTCCGATACTGACCGTCCGTGATTTGTGGGCAGATAGATGAGATGCGTAACAATAAAAATTATCCAATCACGAAAGTGGTTCTGAACTAAAGTGTTTTGGAACCCAACTTGTCCTGAAATATTTTCGAGGAAAACAGGTGCCCTTAACTCTAGGCCTATCAAATATTTCTGTACATGACACCGGCATTTAAAAACTCATCAATAAATCTAACACCAACAGAATATGTTAAGCAGGTCGAATTATGTTATTTATTTTTATTACTGGTACTAACGCATTGCAAAACTTTCCCATAGCCCATAAAGCCTTTTAAGTAAGTTTTAAACTCACTGTCAATCAAGGGGGGTTGGGGGGGTCATCCTTTCTGTAGTCTTCATCAACTCGTTCAGTGAACTCAGCAAGTAACGTTTGTATTTTAGACAAACCTTTATGTATATAATCGAGGTTTACAGACATTTGCTTATTCGTTCATATTAAAGAAACAAGGTCAATTCTAGCACTTTTGTTGTAAAACGTAACTCAACACAGTTGTGCTTGAATGATCAAACAATAAAAATTAAATTAAATTTTTGGACATTTTCTTTTTAACACAGTGCCGAAATGTGCACAGAATTATACCATTTCTTGAAATCGCCTAGAGCGTATCCAAGTTTGTGAGAATATGAGATTTTTATAAACCAACGTAACACAATAAATAGCTATGGCCGCATTTTACGTGCACACAAACACGTTACCTTTGTCTATTGGCCAGGTGTCTGTGTGAAAATACATCTCTATTTGACAGGGCCTATCAGAGTTGAGGAACTCTGGCAATAACATCTCAGACGCCTGAAAGTTCTAATCAAACAACCACGAACTTGTTTCTGAACTAGCGTGTTTTCCAGTACAGCTAGTCGAGGAATCTTTTCGCGAAAAACAAGTCGCCCTATAAGTAGCCACACCCGATTTTCACAAAAAAAATTTCATGGCAAATTGTAATTGATAACAATTAAGTTCATGTCAATTTTCGTAACTTACTAAATAAGGTGTTATACGTCTTTGGTGTCTTCCTGCAAATGACAGACATACAGTAATTGAGTAACGCAATTAGCGTTGGCCATTCAAGTAAAAAAAAATCTCCTGACAAAGACACATGACCAATAAGGATATGAAAAATAATAATACGCAGGTACGGTATTGAAGTCTAGCGTGCGTGAAAAGCTCTTCGCGAAAATCGGTTATCCAAAATTATAAACACATTTTAAAAACATTAAGTCAAAGTGTCAAATATATGAGTGATCGCACGGGAAGTAAATTTAGCTTTCTTTACTGTAGAGAGTAGAAAACACCTTCGATAAGTAGTGACCAGCAAAAATTCGCGTTATTATTTGTTACCACGCTAAATCTCATAGTACTGTATATGCTCGAGTTGTCGTCGTTGCTCCATTGGCTGCTGCCTGGTTGTTAAGTCACGCACTTTCTGACTGAACTGCACGTGATTGGTAGAGACCTGCAGAATTCGCGTTATCATTTAAATACATGTTAAAACTTAAATACTTTGAATTTACAATACGTATGCCATTAGACCACGCTTTAATTGACACGCAACAGAAAACTCCGGGACAATAAATGGACACTTCACAATCGTGTCTTCCAATCACGTTCAGCTCACTCAAAAAGGAAGTGACAAAATATCTAGGTAGCAGCCAATGGTGAAACGACGCCGTTTTGACTTTATACAGTACTGTGAATTTAAGCTTTACGCCAAAATATATCCTGAATTTTGCAGGCCCCTAGTGATTGGGGCACGGAAATAGGAAGTATTCGTTTTATTGGTGCATAGTTACCTCGGGCGTGTCAGATAAAAGTGTGTCCAGCGAATATGTATTGCACAGGTACGTGTGTTGAAGGTCAACGTGTCACCACGCAATAACGCGCATTTTGCATATCTCCATCAATAAGGTAATACATTCACGTGATGTGAGACATTATCCGTTGTTGAGAGACAACATTACCCGTTCTTATAAATAGCTGCAGAGTAGTTAAGTACATAGAGACGAATTGGAGCAGCTATGAACCCCTTAACGTACACATTAATTTCTTGCTGCAAAAGAGAAAATTTTTGGTGTACGAAATACTTACGAATAACTTATAACAACCGAGACTGTGGAACCTATGGAAAGAAGCAACCAATTATTGAATAGTTGGTGTGTCCGCCATAACAAACAGCATTGCCCAGGAAAAGGCGATAACGGTATTGGTTTCGGCTGCTGGTCTTGCACAACGCTGACAATGATTTCTCGTATTCTGCAACATGTCTCACCTGAACGAGTATACTTGGGTATATGTTAAGGTGTATAACTGATCGGTGGGGCAGCGGTGGCGTAGTGTCCAGGGCGCTCACCTCCCACCACGGCGATCCGGGTTCAATCCCCGGCGGGATAACTCCCGGATTTTCGCATGTGGGAATCGTGCTGAATGATGCCACTTGCCGGCGGGTTTTCTCGGGGTACTCCCGTTTCCCCCGCCCTTGCATTCCAGCGCCGCTCCATTCTAGGGTCTCACCTCTGTCATGCCCGGGGATGACGGTCACCTACGGGTCCCAGCTGGAAAGACCGTCACTCGGAGGGTGTTGCCTTGCCCTGGGTGCACTCCCCACACGTCATTTATTTTTAACTGATCGGTAGTGGCACCTTTGCGAAAATATTTCAGGACATGTGTTCTATCACACTTTAGTTCAGAACCACTTTCGTGATTGGATTGTTTGAACTCTTACGCGTCTTATCTGTCTGCCCGCTGATCACGGACGGCCGGAATTGGCGAAACTTAATTTCGATTGGCTCACTCATGTAACAGAATCCTTTCACACAAAGGCAAGCGGCCAATAGTCAAATTAAGACTGAAGGTGTGCACATAGGATATTGAAGTCTAGCCTCCGCGTAAATATTTTCGAGAAAAACATGCGGCCTTGCTGATCGGCTGAGCGATTCTCTGGGGACGGGCCTCGTGTCCGGGTTGGTTACCACGCGCTGCGATATGTTCCCTATTGGCTGGGCTGCCGACTGGCGCTGATTGGTGAACGGCTTTCCGTCATGTTGCGACGCCATTTTGCTGGCGTGTGCGGCTGAACTTCGTGGTACAAGCAGCTGGTTCGCCTGCGTATTCTTGCGTTCGCCACGACACAGCTTTGCATTGACATTTGTACAGTGCCGAACAAAATAATGAGCTTGTTGTAGCTCCCTAACGCGTAAATTTACTAGCGACTGAGAGGATTAAACTTGGAGTAAAAGTGAGCGAGTGAGTGAAGAGATTTGGGCGGTTGTTAACAGCGAGATCTTGAGATCCGACGAGGGTGATTGAGGCGAGTATGGAGCAGCGCCGGAATGCAAGGGCGGGGGAAACGGGAGATCCCCGAGATAACCAGCCGATCAGCGGCATCGACCGGCACGATTCTCGAATGCGATATTCCGGGAGTGACCCGGCCGGGGATTGAACCTGGTTCGCCTTGACGGCATAGAGTAAAAGGGTTAAAACTTTCAATGCCTACTTTAAAAACTATGTATCTAATAATGTCTGTCACTTGTTTATAAAATATATTACTTTAAAATTTTAAGGAAGCTGAGAAAATTACACTACGTCTGAAATAATTGTTATTTTATAAGTAAATTTTAAAAGTACATAACTATTGTCACTACGGGGCCAAAACCTTCCAATACCAATATAGACCTTTTGCGTACTCTTAAAATTTAAATTTACTTTAAATTTTTAAAGCTACTGACTCGACTGCCGAAGATATAACAGACGAGATTTGCGTAATACACATTCTGCGCAATCACGCCAGAGAATGTTATCTTCCTGTTTTAATGTTATCTGCGACAACCGATATCGAGTCAATTGGTGCGGACAAAGAAAGGCCTGGAAGAAGGTGAATTACGCTAGTCTGTGTATTAAGTAGCGCCGCTTATCTTGAACTTTTGCTCACTGCAAAGCCACTTTCGCCAAGGATCAGCGGCAAGCGGGGCTTTCAAAGAGATAATGTATCTTCTACGTGATAAGAATAATGGAATGCGTGTCGACTTCAAGAGAGAGGGTGAGAAATAACGCAGAAACTTGGTCGGCATCCGTATCACGTGATTATGTTTGCTGGACATACGCCTTACCAATCCGTTGCATGTTACGTGGACAGTTGTGTTTCTTTTAAATTTATGTAAAAAAAAAATTTATTTCAATTATTACAGAGTCTAAGAAGGGTGTATAAGTACACAGAGGCTAAATTGCATGCCACTTCCTTTGATGTGGGCGTACTCATTTTCTGATTAGCTGCTCGACTATTTAGGAACGGGCTTTCTGCCTGATTGGCTAATGCGTCACATATAAAAGTCTAATGTCGTACCAACAGTCTTAATGTTTAGATACCTGAAGAATTCACTGATTCATTTTGAGACAAGGCAGAATTTCAAACACGTCTGTTTATGTAACTTGATTCGTTGGTCTGTACGTTGTTTGACACCTCCAAGAGAACGCTNCAGAATTTCAAACACGTCTGTTTATGTAACTTGATTCGTTGGTCTGTACGTTGTTTGACACCTCCAAGAGAACGCTGGTCCAATCGTCGTCTTCCAGTGGGATAGCAAACAACTAATGTGCAGTTAATATCGGCGTATTTGTTTATAAGGCTGTAGAGTCTTGCCTGCAGGTCATTGAACTCACGAATTTTTCAGGTCTCTGTTAATGTTACTACGACAGTAATTTTTTTGTTATCTGTGGGCTGACAGAAACTAATGTTGCTGTTAATAGCATGTTAGTTAAGCTATTAATGTAAATGTAATATTAAGTACTTTTGTAACAATATTGCCTCCTTACTGTACTGCCAACATTAAGGTAGTGTTCATGTTGGAACAAAACAAATTTTGTGTTGAAAATATGTTAACATTTATGTTAAGATTTTCTTTTATTTTGTTTGCTTAAAAAAACATTATGGTGTAAAATAAATTAAGTAANTGTTAACATTTATGTTAAGATTTTCTTTTATTTTGTTTGCTTAAAAAAACATTATGGTGTAAAATAAATTAAGTACGATTAATTTGTCCCAAAAAAAATTGTTGTCGACCGAAAAAATATAATGTTGTCTTAACAGCCAACCTTCGCCTAGAGTGCTTGTCCAATCAATAACTGTGTTTCATATTGTGAGTATTCAGTACAATAGAACGACAAAGTGCATCTCTTTTTTTCTTTATGTGGAAATACTTTATGCTCTAGAAATACATATATGTATATTTGGCACAGGTAAACTGCTTTGCAAGGCTTGCGAGCTGGTCTAGGCTACATTTAGTTCTCATACTATGCTTTAAAATATAAATTCAGTGAGGTTTAATTTTACGAGGTCATCGCTGTTCACTACTATCAGCCATTTTACAACTCCAAGTCAGCGTGAACTTGTGTTGATTCTACATTATTTTAATTTCGCAGTAACACAAATAATTTGTTCTTCCTGTTACTTTTGGCGCAATACAACTTTTTGCTACGGCAACATTACTTAGAGGCTTCATTAATATTAACACTTTAACAGCAGATTTGCTTTGCAGAAATATAATAATTTATAGAAGGTTAACATTATTGACTTTTTCACAAACGTAATAATTTTACTACAACATAAAATTTTTAATAAATGCTTCAATATAAATTTTTTTTTGTTGCAATAACATCAGACATTTTTCTATGTACTACGAGANGAATTTTTTTTTTTGTTGCAATAACATCAGACATTTTTCTGTGTACTACGAGATTTTCCCTATCGACCGGGCTGCTGGCTGGCAAGTAGGTTGCCTGTCGCTGATTGGCCAACGGCGTTCCGCCATTTTGCTGGCTAGTGACGCCATATCGGTGACGTGTGCAGCTATAGTCCCAGGAGTAAGAGGCCACTTCACCTCTGTAATATCATCTACTCTGTGGCCATGGATAGCAGAATGCTTCTGACCTAAAATGATTGTTCTTTCTTGATATTACACCTGGACCCTGCAAGACTCCTTACACAATATATGGCCAAAATGTTTAAATAAGGTGTTTTGGGTCTATGTGACATTATTTTGTTGACTTAGCCTTGGTTCTGAAGGAAATAATAGGAAACAAAGACTTTAATGTGCGCTCGCCTTTGAATAAGTACATGAACGTAAATCGTGTCTTTCAAATCCTACTCATGATTCTCCGAAATCCATGACGACCTAATTAAAATTAACAATTATTTGCCTTAAGTTGACAAATACTGGTTCGTCTAAAACTTATCTAGTTATTGGATCATAATTGGTTTTTAGCAATATTCATTTCGAAATAGTCAACAAGAATGTACCACAGTTAAGGCAACCGGTTTTTCGCGAAAAGATTTACGCGGAGGCTAGACTTTAATATCCTATGTGCACACTTGCAGCCTTGCTTTGGCTATTGGCCGCTCACATTTGTGTGACGAGGGTCTGTTACATGAGAGAGCCAATCAGAATTAAGTTTCTCCGATACTGACCGTCCGTGATTCGCAGGCAGGCAGATAAGACGCGTAACAATTCAAATGATCCAATCACACAAGTGGCTCCGAACAAAATTATTTTGGAACATGACTTGTCTTGAAATCTTTTCGCGATAAACAGGTGACCTGAGACCTGAAAAATTCGCGTATTTAATGAACTGTAAGCAAGACTCTACATTCGTATGTGAAAATATGCCGACATTAACTGCACAATGCTGTCACAGTGGAAGGCGACGATTGGGCCAGCCTTTCCGAGGAGGTGTCGAACACCGAGGGGACCAATTGCTAAAGCTTTACCAACACACGTGTTTTGAATTCTAGCTTGTCCCAAAATGAATCCGCGAATGCTTCATGTGTCTACCCTACACATAGCATAGGACATTACAGGAGAACATTGCACACGACCAGAAACCTCGTCCGAATTTGNAAATGATCCAATCACACAAGTGGCTCCGAACAAAATTATTTTGGAACATGACTTGTCTTGAAATCTTTTCGCGATGAACAGGTGACCTGAGACCTGAAAAATTCGCGTATTTAATGAACTGTAAGCAAGACTCTACATTCGTATGTGAAAATATGCCGACATCAACTGCACAATGCTGTCACAGTGGAAGGCGACGATTGGGCCAGCCTTTCCATGTGTCTACCCTACACATAGCATAGGACATTACAGGAGAACATTGCACACGACCAGAAACCTCGTCCGAATTTGNCATGTGTCTACCCTACACATAGCATAGGACATTACAGGAGAACATTGCACACGACCAGAAACCTCGTCCGAATTTGATGCACAGTTGAATGCATGCGTATTATATTTTAACAATTAAACTTTGCGACGAACCCGATGTCAGTTGGCAGCGTTAGTAGATTATTTTTTTAACGTTGGCTATCTTGACATATACGAAATGGATGTAGCACAAGATGTGGTGTGATATTTTGTTGGCAATGGACACTGAATTATAAGAGTTACGTGTTTACTTGTTTTTCAAATATTGGCTTTTTCGATAGTAAATAAGTGGATAACCTTGAACACATTTTGCTAATTAACAACCGCATGTTCATTCCTCTAATTTCATGTTCTGAGGCCTCCCTTGCCATAAATCATGGTCCTTTATTGCTGAATAAATGTATTCTTCCATTTTCACACCTAAATAAATTATTTAGATGAGAATTTTCTACTCTACTCTGATTGGCCGTTTCTCAATGTGTCTGGGAACGAGATGAAATACGACCATTCCCAGCGTGCGCTATGTCAAGACCTCTCTAGCACAAGACCTGCTATGTGCAGTTGTAAATCAATGGGTTGGAAATCGTGGCGGTCAGTTCTTGTACACGCAAACTTAGGTACCGTGGCTTCTGTTAACGCTTTTTAATCGTGAACACTCTCCGGCTTGCACCCACTGATGAGTCTCGGAGAAGAAGAAAAAAATCCGGAAATAAATGTATGTCTACGTGATGTTCCTGCCATAGTAAAACATGTATGAAAGTAGAAAAATACTTCTAGTTATTTTTTTACATAATTGGATCGCCATTAATTCAGTACTGCCCTCTCATTGCATACTATTTAACACAAGCAAAGAACTCGTTTAGCGGATAAAGCTTCACCGTAAACTGCCAGTTATACATACGGACACTTGTTTTTTGCGAAATGATTTCAGCACAAGTTGTGCTCCAAAGCACTTTAATTCAGAACCAATTTCGTGATTTGATCATTTGAATTTTTACGCGTCTTATCTGTCTGCCCGCGAATTACGGACGGTCAGTATCGGAGAAACTTAATTCTGATTGGCTCGCTTACGTAACAGACTCTTCACACAAAGACAATCGGCCAATAGGAAAAAGGATGGCTACAAGTGTAGAAATATGATATATATGTCTAGCCTCCTCGTAAATCTTTTTGCAAGAAGCATTTATTGGTTAACAAGATATTTATATTTTTATGTACAGTACACACCATAATTTTTTTTTTCATTTGCAACATTTGAAACCCTACGTTAATGTGGGGATAAGAGGGTTACATATGTGTAAAAAAAAANTTTTTTTTTTCATTTGCAACATTTGAAACCCTACGTTAATGTGGGGATAAGAGGGTTACATATGTGTAAAAAAAAAGATGCAGTACGGGATATTACCCCCTTAACCGCTGTTAATTTGCATCGTGTGTGGTTGTTGCTCACAGGACTCTGAAACGACGTATTAAGGTCGAAGAACGGGGTGTAGAGATAAGAGGATGGAAGAAGCAGCGACTGCTAGAGACAATAGAGAAATCGGGAATGGCGAAAGACGGGAGAGCGTTGGGCGAAGGGAGTGGGGGGCGTACAGGAGGAAGGAAGGCAGGCGGGCGTAGTGTATGAGAAGGTTCAGCACTAGAGAAAGGGAAGNTTTTTTTTTTCATTTGCAACATTTGAAACCCTACGTTAATGTGGGGATAAGAGGGTTACATATGTGTAAAAAAAAGATGCAGTACGGGATATTACCCCCTTAACCGCTGTTAGTTTGCATCGTGTGTGGTTGTTGCTCACAGGACTCTGAAACGACGTATTAAGGTCGAAGAACGGGGTGTAGAGATAAGAGGATGGAAGAAGCAGCGACTGCTAGAGACAATAGAGAAATCGGGAATGGCGAAAGACGGGAGAGCGTTGGGCGAAGTGAGTGGGGGGCGTACAGGAGGAAGGAAGGCAGGCGGGCGTAGTGTATGAGAAGGTTCAGCACTAGAGAAAGGGAAGCAAGAAGAGAAATCCTCGCGATTTAACCTGTGTCATCTCTTGACGAGGACCGGCTCCGCCGCTATCAGACCTGTGCTCAAATATTTCAACCACCTCCTGGATGGTGCTTGAGGGAGATTTGAGAACAGACTCGAGTCCAGTCCATACAGCTTAGCGTGCACCGCTACAGGCGAAACGAACATCCATCTCCCACCCCCATCCCCCCCTCCTGTATCGTGTAAACACGAGGAGTTCGCCCTCCCTCTCGTGAGACTGGTTTCTTTTAGCTGATTACGCGAATCTCTCTCCCTCTCTCTTTTCCTCTCTCTCTCTCTCTCTCTTTCTCTTACAATCGGCGTTCTACTGACGTTTAAACCTATATTATTTTCATAATTAACNCTCTCTCTCTCTCTTTCTCTTACAATCGGCGTTCTACTGACGTTTAAACCTATATTATTTTCATAATTAACCATTCGGAGGCAGCAACAAACAGTTTTTTTATTTTTTTATATTAGTATCCCATTCTTGAATTTCATAACATTGTATCCTCCTGTAATGAGGTTTATATTAGTTACTCATTTCATATTAACTGTTAATGCTGCATCTGACACCTGCCATCTCTGTTCATTCAATTCACTTTTTATCGTTATTGTATAATGTTGTAGCCTCCTTATAAAGTTTATATAATTTATTAATTTCATATAAATTGTAATGCTGTATTTGTTGGCTGTCTTTAATANAGCCTCCTTATAAAGTTTATATAATTTATTAATTTCATATAAATTGTAATGCTGTATTTGTTGGCTGTCTTTAATATTAGTCTCATTCATTTTTAATTTTATGTAATTTTATGTAAGATATATATTTTGATTCCCCGCTTATATTTTATAAGATAATGGACAAATTATTTGATATTCTTATACGGATTATTAATATTCTAAATGTTTTTTATTGTTGCAATAATTAATCCATTCATTTTTTATTCTTTAGTCATTTTTATCTGCTCAACTCTNAATCCATTCATTTTTCATTCTTTAGTCATTTTTATCTGCTCAACTGTAAGATAAATGGTTAAGTGAAAGAGAGAAGGCTACATGCCTAACCTTCGCCATTTTAAAATAAGTAAATAAATAAAACGCACACAATAATTTTATTTAAGTTCTTTTAACACCTGGAATTTCCCTTCGATATTTAAAACTCGCAACGTACACGTTAAGTTAAACATGTTTTCATTCTTGTCGGACGAAATCTTTCTTTTTCGCATATGAGTGTGTAACGGCCGAGCAGATATAAATACAACAGCTCTTAAACATTTCTCACGAGCAGGGCCACTACTCTGCATTGTAGATTTCGAGCACTCGAGAACTCGAAGTGCTTGCCTGCTGCAAGGAATCTCAAGCCACGAGCACGTGTAACGCAGCTGTGCGTGTGTTGGCGAACGCAACGGATATAACGTCCAACGCCGGGCGGTGCCTGTTCTCGCCATGTTTGTGGAACAGAATGTACGTGATTTCACAAGTATAATGTCTTCCAAGTGAAAATTAACTCAGCATTCAACATAAATCGACAAATATTAGAATAGCAACAGCTGTCAATATTTTCTGGAAATCGCTAATTGTTAGTAAACTGGCCATTTTTTCATCTCAGTTCCAGCCAGGAAGCCTGGAGCTGCTGGAAAGAATGGAAATCCCGGAATTAGTGACAGGTGTATTTTTCTAAGCCTCAAATAAATACTTGTAACGACACAAAATTTCCATGCATATCCATGAATTTGCTATATATTTGAATGTGAAGAAAACATGTTAACATACAATAACTATTTTGTAATGCCACTGCGATCTGTAATACTATAAGAACAATTCCGTTCCAGTGACAAATGCGTTCTGCTTGGTATAATGTGGGGTACAGGTCAATCGTAATGTGTCATTTTAAGCGGAAACCACGAAAAAGTTTTCTTGCCTAGAAGAAAATTACAGAAATAGTGCTACCAATTATGTGTAAGGACTTTTAAACCCGTTCGGTTACACATTTAATACTGAGTTCAATTGTTTGAATCAGGAAATTGTTTTGAATGCGCTGTACTTGAGAACAGAACTTGTCTTCTAAACTGTGAACAACATGCTGCAGGCTCTATGGTACTGGCGTTACCCACTTACGGCAAAGAGGCTTACAAAAATTCACAAATCCAATTAACGATAAGAGAGATGCCTTACTGTATACAGCACAGGTCATAATAACCATCAATATGCAACATTTTCATGATCGGAGACCTGGGGCCTGGACGTCTGAATATCGGTAAACTAACAGGCAGGAACAGATTTTCACGAAAAGTGAGCGAGTGAAAATATTTGGGCGGCTCTTAACAGCGTGGTATTGAGAGCCGATGAGGGTGATTGAGGTGAGTATGGAGAAAAACCAGAACNATTTGGGCGGCTCTTAACAGCGTGGTATTGAGAGCCGATGAGGGTGATTGAGGTGAGTATGGAGAAAAACCAGAACGAAATGGCGGGGGTAACGGGAGATCCCCGAGAAAGCCCGCTGACCACGGCATCGTCCAGCACGATTCAAACTCAGATCGCCTAGGTAAGAGGCGAGTAGTCTAACCACTCTACCACCGCGGCCCCTCCACATTGTGAATTTTTCCACCATATATAGTAGGGAGCTGCCGAGAATGCATGGGTGCACGGTGGGCCGCAAACCTTCCCTTGTCCCCACCCCCCTTGACGTTTATCGCCCCCTGTCTCAGTAACGGGTCACCCTCGCTACTAGTCATCCCAAAAGAAACAGCTCTCTGGAAGNGACGTTTATCGCCCCCTGTCTCAGTAACGGGTCACCCTCGCTACTAGTCATCCCAAAAGAAACAGCTCTCTGGAAATCAGTCACGAGTTAATGTCGGTTTGCGTGCGTATCAGGACGGTGTATTATGGCGCGGTCTAGGAAGAAAGGGAAAANTCAGTCACGAGTTAATGTCGGTTTGCGTGCGTATCAGGACGGTGTATTATGGCGCGGTCTAGGAAGAAAGGGAAAACTATATACAGCGAAGCGAGGGAGGTTATCAGACATTTGATAAATAAATGTGACGAAGAAGCTACTGAAGGTCAAACAAAGCATTTGTTATCTCAATCCAATCTACGTGCTTCAGAATACACTGGTATTTCTATGAGATGTGTTTCCAGAATTCACAAAGAAGGTGCCGATGCTGGTAACAGTTCGCTGTCAACACCAGGCAAACACCGAAAGCGTCCACATGAAAGAAATGTGCACTGTAACTTATTTGATAGCAGAGTAATCAGAGATTTCATTCATATTTTTACTTAGTACAGAATCAAGAACCAACATGTCCTAAGCTTCTCGTTGCTTTGAGAGAAAAATAATCGATTTTCCATGGGGTGTTCATACGCTCAGACGGATACGGAAAGAAATGGGGTTTAAATTGAAACGGTGTAACAATTCTCGGAAAATATTAGTTGAAAGACCGCACATTGTCCACTTGCGTTGTAAATACTTACAAAATCGATTCTCCACTACATAATGG
>NQII01002865.1:215635-226324 GCA_002778355.1 Clitarchus hookeri
AGCTTCGCCTTCTCGTGAGCACTGGACTTATACAGAATTAACAACTCAACTGGCCTGGTCACTTTACACATACGTTGGTCAAGTGGAGCTTCAAAATTATTCCACAAGTTAATTGTTGAAAAATTTGCTATTTCGTAAATGTATATGCATGCAACCAAAACGAAAAAAAAAAGAATTAATTTTAGTACCCACAAATTTTAAACTAATACTTTTAACTCATTTTTAATACGTTACAAATTTACCTCCGATGTTGCCAACTTTACAGGGTGAATTCCAATCAGTGCTTACGTTAAAATATATGCAGATAGTGCAGTGACTTTTTTAAGTTCTCACAACCGTAAACCAACCTTTACTAAATGTTTTCCATGCATTGAGACGTTTTACAGCAGGAAAAGTTGACTTTTGCTAGATTCAACGTATTCTACACATGTTCGACAGATTTCTTTCGATGTTGGCTGACATGATTGTATGAATCTACTATCCCATTTCACTGGGCCAGTGATGAATCTGACGCTCAAAAGCAGAGCGTTTGTGTTTGGTTTGTAAATAACATAGCCGAGTAGAAAACTTGATCGTCTAATCATAAACGGCTCCAGATCTCTATAATTCGCGGATTCATTTTGGGACAAGCTAGAATTCAAAACACGTGTGCTTATATGACGTTAGACATTGGTCCACATGGTGTTTGGCACCTGCTGGAGACCGCTGGCCTAATCGTCGCCTTCCAGTTTAAAAGCAGACAACTAATGTGCAGTTAATATCGGCATATTTGTACGTAAATCTGTAGAGTCTAGCTTGCAGGCCATTGAGTACACGAATTTTTCAAGTGTCTATAAATGTTTAAATTAGCTAGAGTGTCATCGAGGATTTGGTGTTTCAAAAAATGTTCGGGGTTTTTCCAGTGTGTCTAACCATGCGTAAAAGCAGTGTTTTTTAATGAAAATTTTGTATTATGTGTTAGCCTCAAACGTACCAAACACAGACATAGAACTTTTCAGTTATCACTGGATGTCGTCCGTATAAGAAGATTATTCCTCTTTTGAATGTCCCATAGAGGTTTCGGCTTCTATGGCATTTCTGATTCGTGATTCACCATCACACAACTACGACGAGTAAAAATTTTTTTTTGCACCTGTAAACAAACATAAAAGGTACAGCGTATAAAAAATATACTATCCAGAAATATATAAAAAAAAATGTACAGAAATAAGTAGAGACCTGAAAAATTCGCTGTTTCACGTCGGGACAAGATATAATTCAAAACCTCGTATTGGTCCACCCGTTCTTTTACACCTCCTGTACAAATCTGAGCCAATAATAAATACACAATAAAATGCAGACCAAATCACCGTCTTCCGCTGATGCTACACACAACCAATAAACAGTGATTTATGAATGAATTGACATACGACAATGGAGTTTAGCCTACAGGTAATTTAACTCGCGAACTTTTCAAGTCTCTAGAAATAATCAATGTTTTGGATACAAATAATATTAGGTGCATGGCCTCCCAGTATAAATGTATTGTTGTTTGCTCTAGTGGCCAAAGGGTTCTATGTATAAAAATTTTATTGAAATAATTAGGGACGCCCGAATTCCGCGTAAAGTTGTCCGTACATGATAGACTTTAATACTCTACGGGCTTACCAGCAGTTTTATTTCTTATTGGCGGTATGTCTTTGTAAGAATACATGTTCCTACTAGACTGGCCAATCATTATTAAGTAACTTCAATACCGTACGTCTGTGATTCGCGCGCAGACACATAGGGCGCGTAACATGGAAGTTATCATATCACGAAAGTGCACCTGTGTTAAAAGTGTTATTAAATACAACAGACCGTAAATTTTTTCCCGAAAATCGGATGTCCCTAGTCATAATATTTCGTTCCCAAATATCTGTTGGGACACCTATTTATCGCAAAAATATTTCAGGACAAGTTGTGTGCCAAAAGACTTTAGTTCAGAAAAACTTTCGTGATTAGATCATTTAAATTGTTACACGTGCTATCTGTCAGCCGACTAGAAATGTTTTTTTTTGTTGCTAAAATTAAGTTTTACAATGCGCTACAAATTGACAAAAAAAATTGGTAAAACCCGAAATTCCGTCACGGAAAACATCAGAACGAGAATAATGTAGTAATCAAAATGTTGGAAAATATACTGATAACAAAACTAAAGAAAACAAAATATCATATCTAATAAAACTATTATGTAGTGGGACGCAGATTATTCCAATCGCCAACAAAAATCAAGCACAAAACAAAGCTGGCCAGGATCATGCAACAAAAGTCTTGTCACAAAAGTGTAAAAATAGATTCAAAATATAACACAGCAAATGTTACGAGGAACTCCAACAAATATGATTGGGGGCGAACGATTATCGCAAAAATAATTCCACCCATGCTAGATTTCAGAATCCTACTTGCACACTTGCAGTTTCCATTGCGATGTCGCATGTTGTTTGACTGCGTCAATGAGAATTATGTGACTACTGAACGTCTGTGATTCGTGGGCAGGCGCAGCTGCTGAAACCATACAATCGCGAAAGGGGATTTGAGTAAACATGTTTTAAAATATAACTTGATAGGAATTACTATCGCGAAAATCGGCTGTTCCTTGATATGAGACACTTTAAGAAAAAAATTGTAGTCAACCGCGAAATTTTGAGAACTGCATTCTGTTGCATTATTCAGTTGACAGCTGACTGCAATCTGAAGGAATGTATACAGTAGGTGAACATACTTGACCAGAGGATGGGTACGCCTGCATAAAAAAAACCGCTGCGCCATTTCTTCTCTGTATATTTATCTATTCTGTGATACCACGCCAGACTTCACAAATGTATTTTTATAATACATTGACTGTCATAGCGAATATTCTTCATGTGCAATCAATTACAGGTGGTGCAAAACTATTTTTTCCATTGGTTTAAGTCCACCAGAGTGAGGAAAAACGTGTTCTGATAGTTCAGACTAAACCAAATAATTATTTTATGGTAGCAGATGTGATCACTAGGGTCAGGTAAGCTCCTATCTGATTGGTGTTCCTTAAAGTTCTCTCTTATTGGCTGCATCGAGTCCCAAATGTCGGAAGTGAGGCGAATGACCACACGTGGATTATATTTCTAGAAATATGTAATTGTTTTAAAATAAATTTTTTTAATGCGGAGTAACTAAATATTTACCATTGTATTCTCGCCTCCGTGTCATAGAAGATACAATATTAATAACATTTAAAACTGAAGGATTTCACGTGAACAAAAAACAAAAATTTTAATAGTATGAGGTGTATTATTTTCTTACATAGTTGTAATCGTCAATGGGGACAATACAAATAGCGGAAAAATTTTGAACCAAAATATTATCTATAACTAAAGCCAGTGACTTTTCGCGTAAAAATCGGAGCACACAGTAGACTTCAATATTATATACACACCTCAGCTGTTGTTATACCTCAATTGGCTGCTGGTGCCGTGTCCGTCTTTGACTAAGCCTCTCAGGACTAAGTACCTCCGACACTGAACCTTCGTGATTCGTGCGCAAACGGTTAACATGGGCAAGAATATTTTTTAGTCAATCAAAGAAACTGGACGACCCTACAGTGCTTTGGACTATATATTGTATCGGAATCTTTTCGCGAAATATCACTGCCCCTAGGTATTGCACTTATAATATTTAAAGATTTTTTACTTCGTCCTAAACGTCCTTCAAAAAATCCCACAAAAATGAACGCCAATTTGACTTGGCCCACTCTGACGCAACCCAGAGTAGCGCAGTTTTCTATCTACATGCAACGGATTGCCTCCGAATCATGAGACAGGCGATATACGTCCTTCCTTCCATTCGGGTTTTTTTTTTACGTGTTGCTCATAATTTTTACTTTAAAAAGAGTAAATGGTCTGTCAGGAGGCGGTGAATAAACCCTAAGTATAAGGGTACAGTATGAAGAAGAACCCCAAGAAAAATAGGTTTTAAAAATTTCATATAATTCATTAATGCTACAAAAACTGTTATTTTTAACCAATAAATTTATCACACACAAAATTTTAAATTGTTAAAAAATATTTAACATTTGTCCTAACAATTTTCTCGAAACCCCTTTAAAAACAGTTCAAATACACTAATATAAATATACATTACTTTCTCCTTTCTTATGTCACCCCTCCCCACAGTTATTTCAAACAGTGGAAAATACCCTTAATTGTCTGTCCCCAAAACAAGGTTCTTTCTGTCTTCCATAAGTCCTGAAAAAGTATTTCTATACTAAATTCCTGGATTCTAGAAGAACTTGTTCCTTCTAATTCTTCTTATTGGTCAGTTCGAACCGCCACCGTGCCCTGGTGGCTGAAAGTCGTCTGCTGGAGCAAGCGCAGGAAGGGTATGAGAGGGGGGCGATCGCCGCGCCACATGCCGCCCCCTCGTACAGTTCTTGTCCGACCCGCTTGGCAGCTAGATACGACCCTCGCTGCTCCGATGAGGGCCCATTCCATTACCATGTATGGTAATTTTCGGCGATCATTCTTGATTGCTGAAATTTTGTACTGGGAAATGTGACACCAAGTCACACAACACATGCTCTGCAATAACATAAAATATTGCAGATATTACGATACGTAAAATAGTTTTTTCAGCTAAATTAGCAAATATGAAAAGTGCTAACATGTATAAGTGAAGAACCAGAGTTCAATAATATCGTAACTTACCGGCTGTATGTCTAATGTGCAAGATAAATTAGCCGAATGTGACTTGATCTATTGATCGGAAAGGTTTATTAACATTCCCCGGGTTTCATACCTGAATGCTTATCTGGGGACGGATTATTAACTATTTTATGACTAGAAACCTGCAAAATTCGCGTTATTATTTTGGGACATGTTAAATTTTAAACATTTGTACATTTGCAATACATTTGTAGGTGGGCCATATTTTATCTGATAAGCCCTGGATAACTCTGCACCAATAAATGAACACTTTACAATTGTGTGTCCTAATTACACGGAGTTCAGATAAAAAGGAAAAAGTTTCACCACATCTATGAAGAAGCCAAGGGAAAAACCACGCCGGCTCCGGTATATAGAGTACTGTATAGTTCAGCCTGATGCCCAATAGTAACGCGAGTTTTGCATGTCTCTACTTATGACCTAACTTAAACTTACACCAATACATTACCAAGGATTTTAATCCAGAACTTAACGCACCTCAGACCGACGGCGCGCGAACCGACTGCGCCATGGGAGGTCGGCTCCAAATGTGACGGAAACTATCCGAATCTAAAGCCAACATAAGAGGAAAATTCAGAAATTATTATTGAATCGACATTATTTAATTCGTGCCTTAATAAATTACTTGCTTCTCCAGCGTGAGTATGAAGCAGCTCTGGGCAGTGCCTAAAGTGTCTGTCACACTGTCAAAGTTCTTCGTCAAACTGCATTCAACGAAGTTCTCCGAAGAATTTTTGGAATATCGTGACGTCACCGAAACGTCATTAATAATGTCGTAGTTGCCTGAACATGAAATTGCTCAAGTTTTCACTCAATAATGTATGTAACCGGTTCTAATGTTTCTTTGATATTAAGGCTCACGCCTACATGGTGCTTGAACTGCGTGGCATTGTACTTGAAATACTTGTTTTCAACGTGACTATTAAACGTGCGTCCAACGTGCTGATCTACGGAAATAATACATGCATCAGACGAGGGCTGTTGAGTGCTTTCAAGACGTTAAGTATATTAAAAACATCATATTTTGAGTACTCCAAAGTGGCTTAAATCGGCTATTTAAAGGCGCTGTATCTCAAAATACATGCTTCAGATACAAACAAAACTAATCAAGGGCCTTGCACTGAAACATCCTACAGACTTTCCACCAATAAGACAATAGGCTCGCCGCTGAAAGCCCATAGGTACACGCAGTGCGACGAGAACACTGGCGCCGCGGTGGCTGAGCGGTTAGTGCACTCGCCTCCCACCAAAGCGAACCAGGTTCAATCACCGACCCGTTCACCACATTTTCGCATGTGGATGCCGCTGGTCGGTTTCCTCGGGGATCTACAGTTTCCACTGCCTGTTCATTCCGGCGCTGCTCCATACTCCCCTCAATCACCATCATCGGCTCTCCAAGAACTCGCTGTTAAGAGCCGCTCAAATTTCTTCACTTGCTCACTCACGAGACCACTGCAGGGCAGTTCAGAGCATTGCGCTTTGTGGCGATGGCGCACTTGATGCGCGTGGCAATGTCGCCCTTATCGCTTCCGCGCTCCAGATAGGCGGGAGGGAGCTTTTCATGAATTCAACCCAAAAGGATCGTACACATAAAAAACGGTCATTTCTGATCCCACGAATGTTAAAAATGACCACCAATAACTAGAAACAAAATAAAGTTGCCGGGATAATTAATGCATATAATATCTGCCAGAACGTATGCTATTGGAAGTTAACACTGAAAAAGAATACATTAAAAAAATCAAAACCTTCTCNATATAATATCTGCCAGAACGTATGCTATTGGAAGTTAACACTGAAAAAGAATACATTAAAAAAATCAAAACCTTCTCATTTCATTGCGCATCGATTTCACGTGATATATACCATTGATATTTTGTTTAGAAGTGAAAGTAAATATTGACATACCTAAATTCTTTCCTCTAATAGGTTGCATGCTAACACAACAGTAGTATCCCGCTTGAAATTTTATGTTTATATAAATATCAGTTTAAGTTCATAAAACAAAAACTCTTAATATTGTTACAAATTTTTGAACAAATTAAAAATTATTTAATCAATTCCGTTTGGTGGCAGGATTTGACGGCCGTATTTTTACTTCAAATTTGTATTGTCAAAAATATTAACAGTGGGACAGGGGGTGTGAGAGCTGACATCTTCAGCGCCGACGAAAGTGAAGTGAAGTGTAGATGGAGCAGAGAAGGAACGCAAGAGCGGGGGAAACGGGGGCTCCGCGAAAGATCCCGCCGCACAACTGCGACGCCAATCACGTTCGCTTACATTAAAAATGTTGGGCGTGCACCCGCCAGTAATCGAACCTGGCTCGTCTCTGTGAAAGATGAGCCGTCTGAAAATCTTGCCACTGTGGCGTTATTGTTCCTCCCGGATAAAAAAGGTATCTGAATATACAAGTTTCCTTACTGCTTGTTGAATTGCACATATTGCACCAGTAGTGAACATTAAGTCTTTTACTAAGTTCAATATTTAGGGGCAGTGATATTTCGCGAAAAGATTCTGAGACAAGATACAATCCAAAGCACTGTAGGGTCGTCCAGCTTCTTTGATTGGCTAAAAAATGTTCTGGCCAGTGTTAACCGTTTGTGCACGAATCACGAAGGTTCAGTGTCGGAGTTACTTAGTCCTGAGTGGCTTGGTCAAAGACGGACACGGCACAAGCAGCCAATGGAGGTATAACAACAGCTGAGGTGTGTATAAAGTATTGAAGTCTACTGTGTGCTCCAATTTTTACGCGAAAAGTCAGTGGCCCTATCAATACTCTATATACCGGAGCTGGCGTCGTTTTACCATTGGCTGCTGCACAGATGTGAAGCCACACCTTTTCTGACTGAACTACACGTGATTGGTCAACACATCTCTTAAGCGTTCCTTTATTGGCGCAGAGTTAGGCCTACTCAGGGCGTATAAAGTATGGGCGGTCGATTGAAGAAGGTATTGCCAACGTATACGTGTTTCAAGTTTAACGTGTTCCACAAATAATAACGCGAGTTTTTCAGGTCTCTAACAATGGGGTATGAACAAATATTACCAATGTTACATAAATAGATAGGAAAAATACGAATTTTGCTAAATGTGTTCCGCGCAGGTTAGACTTAAAAAATCCTACTTTCACACCTGCAGTTTTCCTTCGGCTGCTGTCCACGCGTCTTCATTAGTAGAGACCTGAAGAATTCGCAAATTAATTTTGGGACAAGCTAGAATTCAAACACGTGTGTTTATATAACTTTAGCCATTGGTCCACACGGTGTTTTACACCTCCTCGAGAACGCTGGCCCAACTGTCGCCTTCCACTGTGACAGCAGACAACCAATGTGCAGTTGACATTGGCATATTTGTACATAAGACTGTGCCGTCNTGTGATTGGTCCACACAACTCTTAAGCGTTCCTTTATTGGCGTAGAGTTAGGCCTACTCAGGGCGTATAAAGTATGGGCGGTCGATTGAAGAAGGTATTGCCAACGTATACGTGTTTCAAGTTTAACGTGTTCCACAAATAATAACGCGAGTTTTGCAGGTCTCTAACAATGGGGTATGAACAAATATTACCAATGTTACATAAATAGATAGGAAAAATACGAATTTCGCTAAATGTGTTCCGCGCAGGTTAGACTTAAAAAATCCTACTTTCACACCTGCAGTTTTCCTTCGGCTGCTGTCCACGCGTCTTCATTAGTAGAGACCTGAAGAATTCGCAAATTAATTTTGGGACAAGCTAGAATTCAAACACGTGTGTTTATATAACTTTAGCCATTGGTCCACACGGTGTTTTACACCTCCTCGAGAACGCTGGCCCAACTGTCGCCTTCCACTGTGACAGCAGACAACCAATGTGCAGTTGACATTGGCATATTTGTACATAAGACTGTGCCGTCTAGCTTGCAGGTCATTGAAATCGCGAATTTTTCAGGTCTCTACTCGTTAGAAATTGTCTGGGCAAATCAGAATCAGGCTTTTCAAGAAGTGAAGGCCTCTGATTCGCGGGCAGGCGCCAGAGACGCGTGGCAGTTAAAAAAAACCATCCAATCCCGAATAAGGTGCTGAGAATAATTATTTTTAAATGCAACAAGGTAGGAAAATGACGCCCGCGAGAGGAATCGAACACGAGCTTTGAGTGAATAACATTCTCCACTTTGCGAAACCTGGCGTCCTACAAACTGCTATATCATAACATGTCTCTAATGTATTGCATTGTGTGGGTATATATTACAATATATCTACAAACTGCAGTTCTCTTTTTGTTATGTGGAATTACTTTATGCTCTCTAAGTGTATGCATATTTGGCACACGTAAATTGCTTTGCAAGGCTTGAGAGTTGATGTAAGCAACATTTAGTTCTCATGTAATGCTTTCAAATTTAATTACAGTGATTTCATTTTACTAGGTTACTGCTGTTCACTGCTCTTCGCATTTTACAACGTCAAATCATTGTAAACTTGTCTTCGTTGGACATTACTTTCATATCTCAGTAATACGAAATATTTGGTTCTTCATATTATTATTGGCGTAATAAAAAATTCGGTCGCGTTCGCATTACCTACAGGCTTTATTAACGCTATTGTTTCAACAGTGTATTTGCATTATATTAATAGAAAACATTAAAAATGGTTAACGTTTATCTTTGTCACAACATTATTAATTTTACTACAACAATAAACATTTGAAGAATTCCCTCAATAGCATTTTTTGTGGTCAGCTGTCGAGAAGGTTACCGAGTTCTGACTGGCGAACGGCTTTCAAACATTTTTCTGACCAGTGACGTAATTTTGGTGGCGTGTGCGTCTTGAGTTCGCGCAACAAGTGGCTATGTCACTGCTGTATTATTGTTTACTAAGTGGCGATGATATTAGACAAGGTCGCAGAAAGCCACCGTAAGGCGCAGGCTGAGACAAAAAAAAGTATTTTTTTGCTATTATTTTTGTTTCGAAGAAGACGTAAACATCTTGTGGGACAGATTTACTAGCAATTAAAACAGTCTAAATGTGAGTCGCCTATTCTCACGTCTGCATGACCATCAATTCTGTTTGTCTCTGCATGTCCATTTTCATACTCCTATTGGTTCGCACAACACAGGGCACGCTTATAGTTCATTCACGGTTACTTCCAACTTTTCTGAAGCCCTGCTAAAGTTCTAATTCCAGCGTATTCCTCCGCCATGTGCAAACAACGCTTAAGAATGTCTATAAAACTTCACCAAAGGGACAACGCACTTTTTTTTTCTCAGTGAAATTCAACTACTCGAATCAGGGAAAATTACTTCGCCTAGAATCGGTGGAAAACCACTGGTTGTTAACAATTTCTCTTAATGACGCATTCGTGAGCTCTTAGTCTGATAATATGTTGTACTTGAACTATTTCTTATACTAGGCATTAACGACGCACATATTTTCTCCCTGTTTCTATTCATATCGATNTAGTCTGATAATATGTTGTACTTGAACTATTTCTTATACTAGGCATTAACGACGCACATATTTTCTCCCTGTTTCTATTCATATCGATTGAAAATGAAATATTGTAATTTATAAAAAAAATTTTGTAATAATTCAATTTAACCAAAGTATACAACACGAGTACAAAACGCTTGTGACAAGTGACGTACTTCTGAAACATCCAAACACGTAATACACGGGGTGATTTTTCAAAGTTTTGATTCAAAAAGTGTGAACAACCGAGAATAGACTAAATACTCCAACGTTCATTACGGGTCAGCCCTCTGCGAATTTAACGACGTGTTGAAGTTTAATATAAAATCTACCCTGCTCATTTGATTAATTTGCACAGTAAGTGTTGCTGACGTGATTTCGTGTTGCAGAGAACGTTACGGAAACTACTGCCAAAGTGATATTTATTCGCCCGTGTCTTCAAAGAAATCGGATGTCGCAATGTTCCGCGTAGAGCAGCCAGCACTCCGTGAAGTGTTACAAGCGAACACGTCCCAGGGGTTAGGAG
>NQII01002865.1:227612-262670 GCA_002778355.1 Clitarchus hookeri
TCGCGGAAATATAATAACAACCACAATATATCTCCAACAAAAGAAATTTCGCGATGCAAAGTAGCCACACAGAATTGTTGCCTGTACAGAATTATTGACGGAGGACGGATTGTTGTGAATCGCTTTCAACTGACGGACGAAAACGACAGACTGATGACTGACGAACGCCGTGGACTATTGTGAGTCCAGCATTAAGTACCTTTATAACAAGTTTAGCTCCTTTCAGACGAACAATTCCCCGCATCTGCGCGCACTCAAATTAATAATATTTAGCATGATAATTATTTCTTATTATTGGGCATTACCGACACACCTCCCACCAAGGTGGGTTTAATCCCACGCCGGTTCAGTGCAGATTTCGCAGTTGGGAATCGTGCCGGATGATGCTGCTGGTCGGCGGGTTTTCTCGGGGATCTCCCGTTTCCGCCATCCCTTCACTCCGGTGCTGCTCCATACTCACTTCACCCTCATCGGCTCTCAACACCTCGCTGTTTAGATACACCCAATTCTCTTCACTCACTTATTCCTCTCTCAGTTTTAAATATTATATATAATATGTAGGTAAATTAAAAATAAAATTTCAATATAGTCAAAAATAAGATACATTTATCTTAACAGAAATACACGAGGCGTATTTGGGAAACAACCAAACACGCCATACAGTGGGTGATTTTTCAAATATTTATTACAAAAAGTGTGAAAGTACCTTGAATATACTATAATATTGTGACAATGCATCCAATGAATCAAATTCATAAAATATCTAACCGGAATTTTTAGTAAAATTATGTCGATTACGGCCGAAAACTAGTTTATTAGATTACTAATGGAAATAATAAAAACATAAAAATTTAATCAATCTTTTTACCGCAATCGTTGACTGAAACGTTATCTATGGATTCGGCACTACAGAAATCTTCCAACGTAAAGAATTATTCACGCCATTGGGCATGTCGCAAAAGTTCAGAGTGCACGATTTAACCCGATCGCCCACACAGTAATTTCTGAGTTCAAGTGTTGCAATCACCTTTTTTTTTTGGTATGAACTGTACTTGTGTGAGTGAGCGAATATACTTCGGCGGCTCTTAACATCGAGGTCTTGAGNTTTTTTTTTTGGTATGAACTGTACTTGTGTGAGTGAGCGAATATACTTCGGCGGCTCTTAACATCGAGGTCTTGAGAGGCGATGAGGGTGAAGTAAAGTGAGAATGGAGCAGCGCCGGAATGAAGAGGCGGAGGAAACGGGAGATCCCGAGAAAACCCACCTACCAGCGGCATCGTCCGGCATGATTCCCACTTGCAAAAATACGGAGTGAACCGGCTGGGGATTGAGCCCGGTTCGTCTTGGTGGGAGTCGAGTGGTCTAACCGATCAGCCACCGTGGCCCCCTGTACTTTTGTTCTGCACTTTTCTTGCAACCAGTGAATACGTGCTGCATTGTATTGACATGTATTGTATTGCACGTATTGGCATAGGGTAAATCAACGCCCTCANACCAGTGAATACGTGCTGCATTGTATTGACATGTATTGTATTGCACGTATTGGCATAGGGTAAATCAACGCCCTCTTTTACCCGGACATATCCTATTTTTTTTCGGCCTTGTTAACTGTCCGGCTGGGGTTTAAAAATAATTGAAATGCCCTCTTTTTCCAATAAAAGTGAAATACAACGAATATTTCCTTTTTTGTGGAGGGAGTGGCCTTTACATGTCCTTATGTTTTATGTAACGGCGGCAAAGAACCTCGTACAAAAGTGCAAACATTTTATAGAATATTACGTAAACGTTTTGTCTTTATAAACACAAATACATTATTACATGTATACGTTGAGAAGTGCCTAATCTTTTCAGAATTTCATGATTATTTGCTACGTAATTGAAACCTTTTAGAACAAATAAAATCGTCAAAGAAATTCGATCGAAAAACAATGGAGAACACTAAAAACTGGTAAAGGCGTGGGTATGCAAATAAGAGAGGTATGGAACCAATCAGAGTTACGCGATGCGGTCCGCAACGGCTATATAAGACAACAAGAGTCTGACAAAGTTGCTAGATCGGTTATTGCTGCTACAATGGCAGGTTATCAAGATGTGATGAGTTTGAACGTGGTGTTATTGTCGGCGCACAAGAGATGGGACATAGCATCTCCGAGGTAGCGATAACATTTGGATGTTCGCGTACGACCATTTCACTAGTGTACCGCGAATGTCGGAAAACTGGTAAAACATCAAATCTTCAACATCGCTGCGGCCGGAAAAAGATCATAAATGAACGGGACAAACGATGACTGACGAGAATCATTAAACGTGACAGACGTGCAACCCTTCCTCAAATTGGCGCAGATTTCAATGTGGGGTATCAACAAGTGCCAGGGTGTGTACTATTCAACGGACCATAATTGATATGGGCTTTTGGAGCCGAAGGCCTACTCGTGTACCATTGTTGACTGCACAACAAAAAGATTTACGCCTTGTCTGGGTCCGCTAACACCGCCACTGGACTGTTGATAACTGGAAAAAAGATGCCTGGTCTAACAAGTCTCGTTTCCAATTTTATCGGGGGTATGGAGACATCATCATGAATCCATGGACCCTACATGTCAACAGGGGACTAATCAAGCTGGTGGAGGCTCTGTCATGGTATGGGGCGTGTGTGTGTAGTTGGCGTGAAATGGGACCCCTGATACGTCTAGATACGACTCTGACAGGTGACAGATACGTAAGCATCCTGTCCAATCACCTGCACCCATTCATGTCCATTGTGCATTCCGATGGACGTGGACAATTCCAGCAGGACAATGCGACACCCACACACGTCGAAAGTTGCTACCGAGTGGCTCCAGGAACACTCTTCTGACTTTAGACACTTCCATTGGTTACCTAAATCACCAGACATGAATATTATTGAGCATATCTGGGAATTTGTATTGAACGTCGCTTCATCGCTAAAAACCAGCTGAGACACGAAGGCATCGTCTACCTCATTCTGGGCACGAACGAACGCGCAGAAATAACGTCTCAGTTCTTTATCCCTTTAGGTAAGAGACTGTACAAGCTGTAACCTGTATGGTTTGTACAGCAATCGCTTTCGCAACACTGTCCATACCGTCGATTGAGGGATTTGCATTTCCCGGCTTGCTTGTTGATTTGATTTTCTCGGACTGCGAACGAACGCTTGTTTAATCCGTTGCACATTCTCTTCGGACACACGCGGCCGCCTGGAACTTTTGCCTATGCAAAGGCAACTTGTGTCATGGAACTGACGAAACCAACGTACGATACTACACCTATCGGGAATTTGCGACGGAATTCATGTTGAACAGTCGTAACCGATTCACATTTAGCAAAGTGAATAAAACAGAACGCCTTCTGTTGTTTGTGGTCATCGTGATGCGGACTAACAAACAACTCATGCTCGTTGTGCGACGACAGACGCTCCCAGTGTCATCTCTCGGCACATAAAGGAAACGTCAGACTGTCCCCTTCACAATGACGTGTCGAATGCGAGCTTGCTACACCCTCACCACCTCAAACCGAGAGTTACGAACGTCATCCAAACCGTAACACCGGATATGCTGACAAAGAGCGTGGAACGAGTTTGATTATTGCATAGATGTTGTTTAGGCTGCTCATGGTGGTCACATTGAACATTTATGAATGTATGGTAGACACTCCACAGTTTCACAGTTAATTTGATTGGTCAATCAAGGTTGTAGGTTGTTTGGTTTTGATATTATAGACCTTCAAATAGGGGTGTTCTTTTATACTCATCCCGTATTTCCGACAAAATATTTACGATGCACTGCAAATAAAAATTTGTCGTGTGGTCTAAATCATCGTGTCTTTATCCTAAAAGCTGTTTGTTGGAGTCTCATTGTTGGTAAGGTGTATTTTTTAGTAAACACAATTCATAAGTTCCCCTAGTCCCCTTATTTCTGTTTAATTTATTCATCGCAGATTTTTATAGATCACAAAAAATATATTTCCATTTCTCAGTACTGAAAATTGAAATACAAATTTGTAATTTGCAACATTACAAATACATCCTTAAATTTTCAAGAATATTTCTGGCAGAATTTCAGAAAAATTTTGCAGTCTAACTACAATCCCAACACTCTAAACTGTGGCCATAGTTCGGAGAACTACGTTGCATTGNCAGAAAAATTTTGCAGTCTAACTACAATCCCAACACTCTAAACTGTGGCCATAGTTCGGAGAACTACGTTGCATTGACACGTTAAATAATTTACCGCAATTGAGTAAACAACACTGATGAATGAGGAATTTTTTTGCGAAGTGATAACACTTGTATTTCATAACACTTCAGCTCAGTGACACTTTCGTAATTTTATAATTTACTTGTTTCACATCTTAGGTGNACACTTGTATTTCATAACACTTCAGCTCAGTGACACTTTCGTAATTTTATAATTTACTTGTTTCACATCTTAGGTGACTCCGCGAATCACAGACGAACATTATTTGAGTACTCTAGTTCTGATTGGCCAGACAAGTAGAAAATGTCTTCTGACAAAGACACGCGGCCGATAACCAAAATAAAACTGCTGATATGACAGTATGATATTAAGTTGAAATAATCTCTCAACTCTTTTCACGAAATTAATTTGTCTGTACTAAAAAATTTCCAAGCTTGGCGGAGTACGATTCATTAAAATTGGTGTAAAATTAATTTTAACTGAAAGCGTTTATGAAAAATCTTACCTACGTTACAAGTCTTAGGTAGGGCTTACATCGTTTGGAGCACATACATATTACGTCNCGTTTATGAAAAATCTTACCTACGTTACAAGTCTTAGGTAGGGCTTACATCGTTTGGAGCACATACATATTACGTGGCTGAAAACAAAGGAACAATAATGTTAGTTGTCAATTTTTAAAAAGGTTTGTTTCATGTTTGTATTAACTCTGGTGTTGTACATAGAAATTAAATGCCTTTCTAAAGTGTTAAAATCTATAGNGTTTGTTTCATGTTTGTATTAACTCTGGTGTTGTACATAGAAATTAAATGCCTTTCTAAAGTGTTAAAATCTATAGTAAGTCAAGATTTAAGCACACGTTTTATTTAAATATGCTGAATTGTACTACATTATCTCATTGTGTGAAAATTTTTATATGTCAAATATGTATACCAGTTGGTAGTCTAGGAACATTACTATTTAAATTCTGGAGCTATGATTTAATTTCTACCCACAAGCAACGAAGTAACGTTTTAGAGTAATTATAAGATCTGTGAAAAAAATCTCTTTTGATAAGTGTTAAATTCGTTAGTCGTTACCAAATGAATTTTCCAAGATTTAGCAGATCTGAAAAATAAAACTGCAGAGCTTATTTCGGTTTAATGATCGTCAAAGTTGTGTCCCTTTACGCTTGAATTAAAAACAAAACATTTACGCTGCCGGTCTTAAAATTGATGCTGCGTGCATCGTATTATTGCTTCGTTCAACTATGGAATTACCCTTTACTTCCCGGAGCAGAAGAACAACCCTTAGTACTGAAACGAGCTATGCGATTTGCCTTCACTCCTCTATTTTATCTTCCCTTAATTTATCTCTCTCTCTCTCTTTCTCTCTTTCTCTCTCCCGAGTTCCTTGATCCCCACTTCACAGCTCAGCCTTGATCTCCAATTCAAAGGCAGAGGTTCCTTCTTTGCGGCCTTTAAATATTCCCACCAGATAATCCGCTTACAAGTACTCCCATTGCTGCTTGACTAACGTTTCCAAGAACAGCGCAGAGGGATGGCCAAGCCTCGGCAGCTCAAGACCATACGCTGTTGGCATACGCAAACCAAGTTTTCTTCTCTCGTGCTCATCGTACCCTACCTGTTATGCCAAGGAAATTAATTCACACGACGTAATTTCTATCGGAAAACTTCCTTGAAATGTGTTCCGTAGAAGAAAAAAGGAGAATGTACAACATGAGAAACTCAATGATTTGAGTTGTGTTGAGAGATTTGGGTGGCTCGTAACAACGAGGTATTGAGAGCCGATGAGGATGAACTAAGGTGAGAATAGAACGGCGCCGGAATGAAAGGGTGGAGTAAATGGGAAACACCCGAGAAAACTTGCCGACCAGCGACGTCTTCCGGCGCGGTTCTCACTTGCGAAAATCCGGAGTTACCCGGGCCGGGGATTGAACCCGGTTCGCCTTTGTGGGAGGCGAGCAACTCAATGAAAAGTNCGAAAATCCGGAGTTACCCGGGCCGGGGATTGAACCCGGTTCGCCTTTGTGGGAGGCGAGCAACTCAATGAAAAGAAGTACTGCAAAAATTGTCAGAGATGTACGAATAACGTGGCAAATGAAAGACGAAGGCGCATATTTTGCAATACTGTAAAATATTTCTTCTCGAAATCACTTGTTTAAAAAGTTTCAAATAAAATTTTAAGATTCCATTTTTATTTATATTTTTAACTCATTGTCGTGCTGCGCGCTCAGAAAGCATATTTCACAGGGAGATCTTAAAGCACGTAAGACAAATCCTTTTATTTTCTGTTGTTGTAATAACACGCTCGAATTAATTAGTAAGACCACTGGTTTTCCGCTAAAATATTTCAGGTCCAGTTGTCTTCTANTTGTAATAACACGCTCGAATTAATTAGTAAGACCACTGGTTTTCCGCTAAAATATTTCAGGTCCAGTTGTCTTCTAAAACACTCCAGAAACAGTCCAGAATCACTTTCGTGATTCGATCGTTTGAATTCTTACGCATTTTATTTGTCTGTACACGAAACACGGACGGTCAGTATTGGAGAAACTTAATTCCGGTTAGTTCTCTCACGGAACAGCCAATCTTCACACAAGACAGGCGGCCAATTGCCACAGGAGGGCTGCAAGACTACACATAGGATATTGAAGCCTAGCCTCCGNCTTCACACAAGACAGGCGGCCAATTGCCACAGGAGGGCTGCAAGACTACACATAGGATATTGAAGCCTAGCCTCCGCGAAAAAATAGATGGCGCTACTAATTCAACGTGTGCTACATTTGCGTTATTATTTGAAAATGAAGCAAACTTCAAANCGAAAAAATAGATGGCGCTACTAATTCAACGTGTGCTACATTTGCGTTATTATTTGAAAATGAAGCAAACTTCAAACACGCGCGTTTGTATTGCTTTCGACATTGCACTATTGCTGGGTTAACACGCCCTGGGCGGCCTAGAACCAATCGGAAGCGAGCAACGACAAAATAGCCCAATCACTTCCCACCAAGTCGAAAGGGGACATGGCTCCTCATTATTTCAGAAGCCAATGAACAGATGTCGTCGACTCGAATGTATAGAGGATGGTGAAGTCTAGCGTGGCGCGACACAGTAAATCCGAATGCAGAGGTGAAATATCTGCTTATTCTGCAGACTCCAGCAACGCACGCAACCAAAATGGCGTCACCAGCCAGCAAAATTCCGGAAATACGTTCGCCAATCAGCGGCTGGTAACTTACTTGCCAGCCGACAGCATAGCGAATAAGAAACTTTTCGCAGCAAGCGGTAGCCAATCAGACACAAAGCCCGTTCCCAGATCCTCGCACGACCAATCAGAGGATGGGTACATCCACATCAAAGAAACCGCAACGCTATTTCGTCTATATGTATATATATATATATATATATATATATATATATATATATATATNTATATATATATATATACTATGCGGTGACGCCAAATAATAACGTGAATTTTGCACACGTCTGATAAAAATGTTTAAAATCTTTCCAACCAATGTTACACACATTCCTTTCAGTTATGACAAGAAGTTACTGATATAACTAATGATCTTTGTTTCTTCAACACGGGTGCAATTAATTTCAAAATAATTTCGTAAAATCTGAGTGTGTAGGTAAGACTTGTCGTCTCGATGAAAGCAATATCATTGTGAATGAAACCAGAAACATATGCAACATGAGTGAGGCAACTTCAAATACACACGTGCCTTACCCAGCAGTCGAACCGAGAAAACCTCGTACCATAAGCTAGTGTGCAATCAGCTGCATTACGAAGGTCGGATTCGAGAATCAACTTCGAATTTGATCAGTCTAATGTTTCGAATGATAGTAGTTACAAAACTTAAATATTTACAAGGCTGTCATTTTGAAAATAAGCGAATGGGCCACTTAAAACATGTAAGTTTGAATGACCTACTATAGCCTGCCGGTGAGAAGAATTTAGTGAAAATCGGCTGATAAGTCCCTGATATATCGCATAAATCATTTATATTTTTAATGTAATGATCTCCATAAATTGAAGACAAATAAGTTATGTATTAGCACATTTTATGATTGTTTACTACCAGTAAAAAAATTTAAGCTTAAATCGATTATGTAGTTTTGTAGATACAGCTCATTAAGCTAAAAAGACTTTATAGCAACCATTCTGAAACTAAGTGTCTGTCACACTTAGTGTGGCCTACCAAAGTACAATTTCTTCGCCGAATTTGGTAAGAAAGGGTTGATTCTTTCCAGAGAGAGAGAACATAAAAACTTTATCTATATTGTGCGGCTATCTTACAAAATGGCAGAGAAATGAGGCTCTGTATAAACAAATTTTATATTTGTAATAGATATTGCTAGCATACAAAGTTAAGATAAGATGTGTTTCATTAATAAAAGATACTAAACTAAAATATTAATACTACACCATTTAGAAAATGTCTTATCTACATAAAACATAGCAGCTTAAACCAACTGCTGCAGTGCAAAATGTTTGAACAATTTGGTAGGAAACTGTTAAATGTTTCCTAGATATTACATGAAATCTTAATTTTTTTATATGGCATATCTTACAAAATGTTGATAAATCTATGCTGTGTGTAGAAGCATTTGATAGTTGCAATATAAACTGCCAACACACAAAACTAATTTGGAATTGATAATGTAGTTTCAACGACCATAGTGTACTAAGCTAAAACGCCTTTGTTCATGCCATTTTGAAAAAAAGTTGTGTGACATACTTAAAACATGCAATTTTGCATCATTTTCCGTAATACTATTTGTTTGCCAAATTTTGTAAGAATCAGTCGATTCTTTCCAAATATATGACAAAAACTTAACTTATTCATATGGTGCTATTATACAAAATGGTGGTAAAAATATTCTTCATGCAGATACAGTTGATAGTTGTAATATCTACTGACCATATACAAATATACGTTGTACTGGATTTCTTGATCTCGACGATATAGTTTTCTAAACTTATATGTCTGTAAGTCTGTCATTTTTAAAATTAGTGTGAGACGTACTAAAACATTACTTTTTACATCATCTGCTGGAATTATTCTTGTTTGTCAAGTCTGACAGGAATAGGTCAATTATTTTCTAAGAAATTACAAAAACAATTATTTATTCGTTCGGGGCTCTCTTACAAAATAGCGGACAAAAATACTTTGTCTTTATACGTGTCATAGTTGTAATATCTACTTTCAGCATACATAGTTAAGTCAGAATTGATAACATGGTTATGATGATAAATCATTCTAATCTAAAATGGCTATATGACAGTCATTTTGAAAATGAGTGTCTGAGATACTTAAAACACGCCAATTTACATCAATTGTGGCAGTATTTCTTGTTTGCCAAATTTGGTAGGAATCGCGTAATTTTTTTACCTAGATNTTGTTTGCCAAATTTGGTAGGAATCGCGTAATTTTTTTACCTAGATATGACATAAAAACTTGATTAGTTCATGTAGCATTATCTTACAAGTTGGATGACAAAAGTAACTGCGTTGGCATATATGATGCTTGTAATAGAAACTTTCAGCATACAAAATTTGGTCAAAATTGGTAAAGTGGTATGGTATATATATGAAATAAACCTAAAATAATTGTATACCTACCATTTTGAAAATAGGAACCTAATGAATTTCAAATGCTTAAGTTGAGTTGACCTATCATAATGTTACTAACTTGAAAAATCGAATGAGAATTGGATAAATAGTTTTCAAGATATAACTAAAAACATTCATTTCGTACTAAATTCAAAAAATGCGAACTAACAACAATATCCGTTACAAAATTTAATGCTTTCACAATNAACATTCATTTCGTACTAAATTCAAAAAATGCGAACTAACAACAATATCCGTTACAAAATTTAATGCTTTCACAATGCTCTGCCAGCATACAAAATGTGGTTTAAATCGGTTGAGTGTTTCCCGAGATTTTATATATCCTAAATATTAAAATTGCCGCCATCTTTTAAAGAAAGTGCCTGACGTAGTCAAAAACTATAAAAGTCAAATGCATTTACTAAGTACTATATATATGTACCGAGTTTAATGAAATTCGGTTTATGCGTTAAAAAATAGAAAAGTAGGGGACACGTGCAAAGTCACACACACAGGCACACTCATACAAGCACACAAACACACAGACAGAAAAGTGATCTTAGAAGCCTTTCTTTCCTTCGAAAAGTAGGCTAAACATGCACGACTCCTGCTAGAGTACACGAATTTGCCAGTGTGCATATTTATTTACGAATTTAAAGATGTAATTTTCCATACACGATAATGTATGTAAAAACACTGCATAGCGTCTTGCTGAAATGATGAAATTCTCATCGTAGCTCAGAGGCATTCGCAGTTGTTAAGAAATAAAAATAATAATTTAAAAATTTTGTCTGAGCAGGTAAATATCACAATTCGAGCCAAACAATAACTTTTACAAGCAAATATATAAAAGTTTTACTTTTTGTGTGTAGGTAAAAGAGATTATTGCAATTTTCGTAAAATTAAAATAATTGTGAAATTCTTTTTACGAGTAATACATAAAGACCTGAAAAATNAGATTATTGCAATTTTCGTAAAATTAAAATAATTGTGAAATTCTTTTTACGAGTAATACATAAAGACCTGAAAAAATCGCGAGTTCAATGACCTGCAGGCTAGACTCTACAGTCTTATGTACAAATATGCCGATATCAACTTCACATTGGTTNTCGCGAGTTCAATGACCTGCAGGCTAGACTCTACAGTCTTATGTACAAATATGCCGATATCAACTTCACATTGGTTGTCTGCTGTCACAGTGGAAGGCGACGATTGGGCCAGCGTTCTCCAAAATATATCAAACACAGTGTGGACCAATGGCTAAAGTTATATAAAAACAAGTGTTTTGAAGTCTAGCTTGACCCAAAATTAATCGGCGAATTCTTCAGGTCTCTACTAATGCATTAGGACATGTTTTAAGAATAGGCTTCGTACTTCACAGTCGAGTGTGATCTGATGTGATTTCTTTCTTCCGAAGTATCGCCGCACTTATGCGGCGATGATTCTGTAAATTCTCACTTTTCGGCATTTGTACACTACTGCAATGTATTCCCCAGCCGCCGGTAAATGTTAATTGGCTAAAGCCTAGGCAAGAACCCATTTTGCTCGTGACTGAACTACGCATGATTCGCTCACATCAACACGAAGTGTTTATTCATGGGCGCAGAGCTAATGAGGAAGTGTCAAATATAAAGTGAACCAAAGGCAAACGTTTGCAAAAATACACGTTTTTCAATTCTAACTTGTCCCCAATTAATAACGCGAATTTTTCCTGCCTCTACGCCAAATTATATACAGCTAATTTGTAAAAATATAACTAAATCTGTCCAATTGTGATTAAATATTCTGTTGTGCAACTGGATTAAGGAAACGTTGGCTTACACAATTGCATTACTTCAATATAACAACGGATTCTGAAAAATGAAAATTGTAAAAATGGTTTTAATTATTAATTTCTAGGGCTTTCCTGCGCTGTTTCTTTAAGGGAAAAAGGAAAAGTACATTTCTTATGTCGACGAGCGGTACCAAAGTGTTGCCAAAGTACCTTGACGGCCTCGCGAAGAACGTGTAGACGGTAGCGATTCCCAAACGATAACAACGCAGAGTACTGCACAAAAAGGTTTATTCTACTCATATCGGAGACAAAACGAGACTTCGTATGGTAAATGGAGGCGGTAAATGGAGAAATTATAAAATCCTGTACAACTGCGACACCAGTGCACCCTAGCGACAGAAATTTAAGTTGCTAAACTAAAAGCATTCAGTTTCTAAGTCTGAGTAGTATAAAATTTAACTACAGATCTAAGATGAAAGTGTGAAAAAGTAAACCAATATATTTTATTAGTAGTAGAAAATGTCATTGGGGCAAATACACAATTTTTTCCCCCCCAATTTGAAGGCAGTAGTTCCAAAGACATATATAGATTGGATTGAACGGTTTTTAAAAAAAACTATAAAGATGACCATCTTCGCCATGTCAAGTCACGCTGGTTATGGCACGTTACGAGCTAGTTGCAGGAGCTGGTATTTACATTGAGTGCTGTGCACATTCGCTTAAAACTAAGACACTTTGTAAGTGATTTGCCTTTGTTCAAGACTGCACAACCATCAGTATTGAAATTCTGATATTATTGGGTTTGCTATACAATATTATCGCAGTCGTTAAAATTCAAGCTCGTGTGAGGACAGTAGGTCTTTAATCTTCGCAGTCAATCGTAGGCCTTCATATACATTTTACATTAAAAAAAATCTGAGAAATATAGAGCATTACCCAAATAAAATGTCACATTTAAATGATTAAAGGAAAAATATTAAATGTACGTGCGCACTCGTAACTAAGATTTATAGCAAGCAATTTATTTATTTATTGTAAATCCTATAATCAAGATCAATTCAGGATGTTACTTCAGGCACACTGTGTGCGCGTGGCGCAAGAGAAGAATGCCCGGGTAATCAATTAGCAGAAAACGGCTCTCTGAATGGCTGCATGTCCTGTCGGAAAGCAATTGAATTGCAATCATTAGCTAAAAGAACTTCCCGCTCCACCATTCACAGCTGCAACACACCGAAAAGTCCCCAGCAGCAACGTGAGCGGAGCGAGTGAGTAACAGAGCCAAGTTCAATGAACAAGCAGCATGTCCCAGCGATCCAACAAGCCTTCGTCCAGCTGGATGAATTTGAGCGAGGCCGCATCACTGGCCTCTGAGAGGCAGGTTGGAGGTTTTGGCGCGTTGCTCGTCGTTTGAACCGCCCTCCCTGCACTGCGAGTCGGTGATGGACGCAGTGGGGACAGGAGGGCACCTATGCCCGTCGAGAAGGCACGAGTAGACCCTAGCGGGTCATTAGTAGGGATGTTCGTTTCATAGCGAGACAGGCCGTAAGCACTCCGCGGGCGTTGTTACGCAGCGTCCGGGGACAAGTCACGGCAGCTGTGTCCACCAGAGCTACATCAAGGCGGCTAGCAAAGCGGGATCTGTCCTCGCGGCGTTGTTACGCAGCGTCCGGGGACAAGTCACGGCAGCTGTGTCCACCAGAGCTACATCAAGGCGGCTAGCAAAGCGGGATCTGTCCTCGCGGCGTTGTTACGCAGCGTCCGGGGAGTTCAGTGCCGTCGACACAGGTGGTCTCGATGTAGTTCCGCCGAAGCAAAGCGGGATCTGTCCTCGCGGGCGTTGTTACGCAGCGTCCGGGGACAAGTCACGGCAGCTGTGTCCACCAGAGCTACATCAAGGCGGCTAGCAAAGCGGGATCTGTCCTCGCGGCGTTGTTACGCAGCGTCCGGGGACAAGTCACGGCAGCTGTGTCCACCAGAGCTACATCAAGGCGGCTAGCAAAGCGGGATCTGTCCTCGCGGCGTTGTTACGCAGCGTCCGGGGACAAGTCACGGCAGCTGTGTCCACCAGAGCTACATCAAGGCGGCTAGCAAAGCGGGATCTGTCCTCGCGGCGTTGTTACGCAGCGTCCGGGGACAAGTCACGGCAGCTGTGTCCACCAGAGCTACATCAAGGCGGCTAGCAAAGCGGGATCTGTCCTCGCGGCGTTGTTACGCAGCGTCCGGGGACAAGTCACGGCAGCTGTGTCCACCAGAGCTACATCAAGGCGGCTAGCAAAGCGGGATCTGTCCTCGCGGCGTTGTTACGCAGCGTCCGGGGACAAGTCACGGCAGCTGTGTCCACCAGAGCTACATCAAGGCGGCTAGCAAAGCGGGATCTGTCCTCGCGGCGTTGTTACGCAGCGTCCGGGGACAAGTCACGGCAGCTGTGTCCACCAGAGCTACATCAAGGCGGCTAGCAAAGCGGGATCTGTCCTCGCGGCGTTGTTACGCAGCGTCCGGGGACAAGTCACGGCAGCTGTGTCCACCAGAGCTACATCAAGGCGGCTAGCAAAGCGGGATCTGTCCTCGCGGCGTTGTTACGCAGCGTCCGGGGACAAGTCACGGCAGCTGTGTCCACCAGAGCTACATCAAGGCGGCTAGCAAAGCGGGATCTGTCCTCGCGGCGTTGTTACGCAGCGTCCGGGGACAAGTCACGGCAGCTGTGTCCACCAGAGCTACATCAAGGCGGCTAGCAAAGCGGGATCTGTCCTCGCGGCGTTGTTACGCAGCGTCCGGGGACAAGTCACGGCAGCTGTGTCCACCAGAGCTACATCAAGGCGGCTAGCAAAGCGGGATCTGTCCTCGCGGCGTTGTTACGCAGCGTCCGGGGACAAGTCACGGCAGCTGTGTCCACCAGAGCTACATCAAGGCGGCTAGCAAAGCGGGATCTGTCCTCGCGGCGTTGTTACGCAGCGTCCGGGGACAAGTCACGGCAGCTGTGTCCACCAGAGCTACATCAAGGCGGCTAGCAAAGCGGGATCTGTCCTCGCGGCGTTGTGTTTACCGTTAAAACCTGAGCATCGCCGAGCACATACGACCATCTGCCAGGAATGGGCAGCATGACAGCTTGCGAATCACGGTTCTGTCTGTACGCAGACAACCGCCGAGTTCAGGTCGGTAGACGTCCTGGCCAACGCCGAAATCCATACTTCGTTGTGGAGCGGTGCATGGCCCGAACAAGGGGTGTCGTGGTTTGGGATGGCATTTTCTACTATTCCCGCAAGCCACTGGTGGTGATTGAAGCATGCTGACAGCGCGGGGATATGTTCGGGGAATCCTGGGACCATGTGCACTCCCCTTCCTGGTGCAGCTCGACAACCTCATTTAGCAGCAGCATAATGCCCGGCCTCGCACAGCGCGGGTATCTCTGGACTACTTTCGTGACGTCGCCATGCTACCTTGGCCAGCGAAGTTCACTGACCTCTCGCCCATTGTGAAGGTGTGTGGCCAGATTGGACGGCATCTTAGGTCAGTGGCGACTGTGGTGTGTTTGGAGGGTCAGTTGCACCAGCTGTGGCATGATCTTCGCCGAGAGAACATCCGACGTCTGCATGCCTCCATGTCCGGTAGCATCGCCACCTGTCTCCGTGCTATGTGAGTTCCAACACCACACTAAGCGCATCCTGCAAGTCTTGGTCCCCTGCAGTACACACTCCGTGTCGTACAATATTTTTATAATTTTTGTATAGCTACAACAATGTCGGGTGCCTGCACCCACTTATGCGTCGGTGCGAAGCCACCTTCAGGGTTAGCAATATTTTTGCAAATGATTATATTTCTTGAAACTTTAATTTTAACCGATCATCCCTTTTATATGAATGTTTTTTTTTTGTAAGGTTTAAATATATTTTAACTGCATCAAAACTCGGTTAATACTTTCCTTCCCACATTAATGAATCGTTTCTGGTGTTGCAAATAGGAAACATTTTGATGCATGCTGTACTTAAGCTGACAAAGTTCTTGTTTCGTCATGACAACACAAAACCTGTGGGTTTCCTGTTTGGCGATCAGTAGGGGGAAGTGATATTTCGCGAAAATATTTCGAGACAAGATACAGTCCAAAGCACTGTAGGGTCGCCCAGCTTCTTTGATTGGCTAAAAAAATGTTCTGGCCCGTGTTAACCGTTTGCGCACGAATCACGAAAGTTCAGTGGGTGCCAGCAGCCAATGGAGGTATAACAACAGCTGAGGTGTATATATAGTATTGAAGTCTACTGTGTACTCCGATTTTTANAGCCAATGGAGGTATAACAACAGCTGAGGTGTATATATAGTATTGAAGTCTACTGTGTACTCCGATTTTTACGCGGAAAGTCACTGGCCCTAGCGATTAGCAATGTGAATCAGTCATAGCGTAGAGCAGCAGCAGCAGTTTCCCTCAGGGAAGTTGCTTTGTACAGTACTGGCGAGACCTATCCTTCGTGTGCAGCATGCAGCCAGCTGTCCACGGAGGGGTAAGCTTGTCGCGGCTGTGGTGCGAGGCGTGAGCAAGCCACGGAGAGCTGGGCTCGAAGCCCGGGCCCTCGCGGCGGCAGGAAGGATGTGGCCGCCGGATCGCCGATAAAGCGGACGATGAAGGAAGCCGCGGACGACTTCCGGGGGCCGGGCCGCGGGCTATCAGCGCAGGATGCAGCCCGCGGCGCTCCGCAAATCCGCGCGCAAAGACGACCGAGCTCGCGAGCTCCCAGTGATACTCCGCCGCTCTCCACGGCCTATGACTAGTCATCCAACAATAATGCTCTCAATAATAACTTACAAATCCTTTCTTACAAAGCCTTCAACGTATCAAGACTCATAATAGGTAAGGGCAGTGATATTTCGCGAAAAGCTTTCGAGACATGATACAGTCCAAAGTACTGTAGGGTCGTCCAACTTCTTTGATTGGCTAAAAAAGGTTCTGTCCCGTGTTAACCGTTTGCGCACGAATAACAAAGGTTCAGTGTCGGAGTTACTTAGTCCTGTGTGGCTTGGTTAAAGATGGACATGGCACCAGCAGCCAATGGAGGTATAGCAACATCTCATGAGTGTATGTATTATTGAAGTCTACTGTGTGCTCCGATTTTACGCGAAAAGTCACTGGTCCTTATAATAGTTAGACAACTTAAGAATTCGCGGATTTATTTGAGACAACCTAGAATTCAAAACACGTGTGTTTATACAACTTTAGCCATTGGTCCACATGGTGTTTGACACCTCGTGGAGAACGCTGGCCCAATCGTCGCCTTCCACTCTGACAGCAGACAACCNTTGGTCCACATGGTGTTTGACACCTCGTGGAGAACGCTGGCCCAATCGTCGCCTTCCACTCTGACAGCAGACAACCAATGTGCAGTTGATATCTGCATATTTGTACATACGACTGTAGAGCCTAGATTGCAGGTCATTGAACTCGCGAATTTTTCAGTTCTCTAATAATTGTTTATCAAACACCAATTTATATCATTGATATGACACATTAATCATTCAAATCGTTTTAAATCTGTGAACCTCGTGAACATGTTTAGACGAACTCCAGTATTACTATCCNACACATTAATCATTCAAATCGTTTTAAATCTGTGAACCTCGTGAACATGTTTAGACGAACTCCAGTATTACTATCCACAATTGGGTTTTTTTACGTTTCAATGAAAGACTGTTCACACTGTCTTATCGCCGTCGCATCCGTGCCCTTTCTGGGTAATGCAAGAAGGTACGAGTAGGGACACCCGATTTCCACGGAAAGAACTCCTCTCAGGTCGTATCCCAACAAACTTTATCCCTTTCTGTCAAAAATAAATATATAATTGTAGGCGTTGCAACAAACGAATCGTTTGTTCGGGGCTGTACTTATATATGTATGACGCTTTGTCTTACATCGGGACCAATAGAAACCTACCTGTGCTTTACGTTACTGGCAGCAGTGGTTTGTGAGGCTACGGAACATAGTCTCAGCAGCGAATGATGTCTCTTACACGCAGGGAAGCTTTCTCATTGGACGGCATGTTCGACTGTGTACAACTCAGACCATTCAAGCCACTTCATATGCAACGTCCCAGATATAGGACACTTGACTGAAAGGGTTATCTCAGATGCGCTTTCGTGATTGGATGGTTTCAACTGCTGCGCGTGTTATGTGCCTGCCCGCAAATCACAGATATTCAGTGCTGCAGTAGCCTGATTCCCATTGGCTTAGCCGAACACCACACCGTCTTCGACTTAAGGACGTTGCAGGTAACGAAAGGAAAACTGCAGGTGTGCCAGCAGGATACTGGAATCTAGCTTGCGATGTTTTTTTTTCNACGTTGCAGGTAACGAAAGGAAAACTGCAGGTGTGCCAGCAGGATACTGGAATCTAGCTTGCGATGTTTTTTTTTTCTCGATAATCGGGAATCCCTACGTAGGTATATATAAGTGATTAAGTTATAATTCACATTGAAAACTCNTTTTTTTTTCTCGATAATCGGGAATCCCTACGTAGGTATATATAAGTGATTAAGTTATAATTCACATTGAAAACTCTTATCATTTTAGGCCTTTGCCTTGGTGTCGGGCCACGTAATTATCCCATTTTTTCTTTTCCTGGTTGCAGGCAGTCTCTTTTTTTTATTATGTTACTATCTTATCTTTGGGCGATTGTCCTAACTTCACTCTTTAAGTTGTTTAAATAAAAGTACCTTATACTTCCTCAAGGTTTTCTAAGGCAGTGGCATGGTGGGGTTGAATCTGCTCTCCGACCAGTTCTCCACTCTTAATGGCTATACGTACTACTTCAGTGCTTCATACAGAATCACTAATTATTAACTTTGATGATTATATACGTCTACATGCATTAGATTAGTTCCGAAACCGAGTGGAGAGAGGGGCATTTGAGCTTCTTTTCGATTTTCTCTCCCCTTTTCCCCCTCTAAAGTTTTATCATAGGTCCTAATGTGCTGTTTCCCTTGTTCTTCTACATTATCCGGTCTCAATTTCCTTTTTCTCGCGTAAGCCTTCTTTCTTCAGTTCATTGTGTTCCGGTGTTCCGCAATCATTGCATTGTCGTCTACTTTAACTCTTTATAATTCATTTCCAAGTGGAATACAACAACTGGCTACTGACAGTACCGCGGCTGCGGTGGTGTAGTTGTCAGACCACTCGCCTCCCACCTAGGCGAACCGGTTTCGATTACCAGCGGCGTCGCTCGTGGATTTTCGCACGTGGGAATCGTGACGGACCATTCCGCTGGTCAGTGGGTTATCTCGGGCATCTTCCGTTCCCCAACCGCACTTGGATTCCGGCGCTACTGCGTACTCACCTCACCTCACCGGTTCTCAAGACCTCGATTTTTAGAGCTCCCAAATCTCTCCACTCTCATCTCCATTACTTAAAATACCTTAAAAAGGTTTCCTTGTTGGATTTGGTAATGCTCCCTCTGTTCCGAAGTGGGTTTGTTCCCACTGTGTTGTTCATACAGCGGTTTTACTTTCAAGTTATGTCCTGAAAGAGGTCAGCTGGAATTTTGGGTTTTGGTTACGGTTTTCTTTCGTCGTGGTATGGAGCATGCACAGAAGTAAAATCTAGTGTTTTTCCAACAAAATACATAACAATTGAGCTATTTATTTGAACATTTATGACGTAGTAAAATAAATAATTTTGTGACAAGGTCGATAGTGTTAACAATTTACTAATTCTTTTATTACTCTAATGCAAATTGTTGAAGTACTTAAATTACCAAAGCATGTACGTTATATTGCTACAAACAAATTTTGCCGTGCCAACCTGCAAATTGTAATGTATCCTTCAACTATCGCCAACAACAACCGCCAACACAAACACCAACAACAACAACTCATTTTTCCAAGGTTTCAACGATAAGGCTAGAAGTCAATGGGATATGCTGGAGTAGTTAACTGAAGAGCCAAAAAAAAAAAAAAAACTGGTACACGTGCCTAATATCGTGTAGGGGCCCCCCGAACACGCAGAAGTGCCGCAAGACGACGTGGCGTGGACCCGAATAATGTCTGAAGGTATGCAGGAGGCAATTCATACCATGAATCCTGCAGGGCAGTCCACAAATCCAATCTGCGCCAATTTGAGAAAGGGTTGCATGGCTGTCACGTTTAATGATTCTCGTCTGTCGTCGTTTGTCCCGTTCTTTCACGATCTTTTCCGGCCGCGGCTATGTAGAAGATGTGATGTTTTGCCTGATTCCCGATATTCACAGTACACTCGTGAAATGGTCGTACGCGAACATCCAAATGTTATCGCTACCTCGGAGATGCTATGTCCCATCTCTCGTGCGCCGACTATAACACCACGTTCAAACTCACTTAAATCTTGATAAACTGCCATTGTAGCAGCAGTAACCGATCTAGCTGCTGACCGCATCGCGTTACCCTGATTGGTTCCATACCTCTGTTATTTGCATACGGACGCCTATACCAGTTTTTTCGGCTCTTCAGTGTATATGACTGCAAAATCTAGCATGGTGCCTATTTATAACGCGAAACGATATAGTCTCTATGAATCCCATGCCCACAGGAAAAATTACTTGGTACTTAGCCTCATTGTTAGAGATCTGAAAAATTCGCGAATTCAATGACCTGTATGCTAAACTCTACAGATTTATGTACAAATATGGCGATTTCAACTGCAAATTGGTTGTCTACTGTCACAGTGGAAGGCGACGATTGGACACCGTTCTCCAGGATGTGTCGAACACCGTGTGGACGAATGGCTAAAGTTATACAAACGCACGTGTTTTGAATTCTAGCTTGTCCTAAATTGAATCCGCGAATTCTTCAGGTCTCCACTCATTGTGTAAAGTGGTGACCTTATACAAATTATTCGAGCAAAATGTTTACGATATTTTATACCTTGTGTGAATGGTTTAGTTTGTGGCTGAAAGTATTTAAACTGTGTAGTAAATGGAATCAGTTTCTTTTTACAGGAAAGAAAATTTAATATTCCTAACTTTCCAATTTCACTGAGCTGTTTAATCGACGCAAATATACTCAACACTTTAATAACGTATTCGCTGACTTACATATAAACACAAAGTGCTCTCAAGCGGTATAAATAAATGCTTAAAGTACTTTTCTAGTGTAGAGATTCCCAAAACTTTGCTTATGATGGGATAAAATTTTAACGTGTTATGCCCGCAAGAGACCACTCACACGACTATCTTTAAATAAATAATCACGTGAAATAAAACATGTAATAAACATTTCAAGATAATCCCGTACTCTCTAGGTGTACATAATACATTTCGCGAAAATGAACCATCCCGAAAACACGAAAGTTTGATAATCCAGCAATAGAAAAATATGTTCAGCCTTACTGCAAATCACCATATCTGCTACCAATTCTTTACAGAAATCACAAACTTGTCGACCGATCGCAAATACGAAATTTGGTCACCAGACCGTTATTTGAAATCACCACATCTGGCGAGAAATTCGCCAAGTTGGCCACTCTGCGCATGCAGTTGGCATGCGTGCTCTAAACTACGTCCACTTTGTAGGGAAATAAGTATAGCTTATCTTCTTTGATGGAGGGAGGTGCTTTAGTACTAACAGTCTTGATTCGCATTCTGGGTGCATCGGGATTGAAGACCGGTCAAGCCGTCATAATTTCACAATTTCTTGATACCTTAATGAAAAGGTAGACTGAATTTTGCCGTCTCTCATGTCGCCAAAATATGCCCTAGATTTGCCATAGGAACGGTAAAATTCACATGTTTAACAATGATTTGAAGTTCGTTAATGATTGATTTGATTTAGAAGGGGTTTTATAGGCATGATATCACTATTAAAAAATTAAACAACGAAAATTATATAATTGTTTTCATGCATGCCAGTGTAGAAATACACCCTTCTGCAACCTGGACGTAAGACAGGAACAGCAATGATAACTGAAACAAACGAAAAATTATGTGACAAGAAACAGGAGGAAAACTATCCGAAAACCCCGGACGTTCGCTAAAAATTTTTTTTGACCTTACAGTGCGGCTTTTGTGCTGGATAAAACAACAGTTTGCATCGCTTGATTGTATATCATTGTCGTTAGAATGTGTTCAGAAGTAACGTACATAGCATATAAAGTAAATTATCTTAGGAAACATTGAGCTAGTCTTAGCAGAAGGCGCGGTTTTCACAGCTCCGTAGAAAGAAAAACAGTTAATTGTTGGGACACGTAACTTGCATACTTACTACACGCCATTTACGTTCTACGCTTGATATAAGCTATAAGACGAGGAAGGCCGATTTTTGTCTCATCTACACACGTCTACGACTTCGATTACCTCCACACTCAAAATACGAATCAGCGAAAAATTACTGATTCGCAGTGAAAATCAACTTCTCGAATCAGCGAAAATATCTCCACTTTAAATCGGTGGAAATCAATTGGTTGTATCAGTGGAACAATTTAATTGATTGAATTAGTGACAGCCGACTGCGCATGGCGAGTTAAAAATTGTAATTTTGCATTTACCCAAATAACAATGAGAAATGACTATACTTCCAATAATCACTGTTTAAATCGGCAATTTTACGTAATTTATAACCGTAACAAACTTCGCGTTGTTCAGGATTTGAACCTACAGTGTCTTGCTTCGAGACCACTACCTTACCAACCGAGCTCAGACCAACATTAGCTATAAAGTAGGAAATAGAGGTTTCAACTACTTAACAATAATATTAAGCATTTCGCATTAGGTTTTATGTTTTTCTTTTCGTTTTTATTTTAATTGGCAACATTCGAATTATTAAAACAAATAGTACGTATGAAAGCAATCACTTCACCAGATTTAATGTGAGCACGATGTGAAAGACGTAAAAATAAAGTGAAAGACGTAAAAACTAAGCGAATGGCTGGATTTTCATGCTGCTACGTAAAATATTATTAAAAGACGTAACTTATAAAGCAAAAACATATTTTAAATGGGTTTCATTAATTTTTTTATTGTTATTTTATTCGATACACCTTGTTTAACTGTCCAATCAGTAAAAAAAACCATTCACTGAAAAACCGCGAATAAAATTGTTGATGAATCATTGGAAAATGTCACTGAATCAATAAGTGAAGTAAAAGTGGAATTTTTTGACTAATTCATAAGTTAAATTGATTGAACTGACTGTTGAATAAGTCAAATGCTCTTAACTGGTTTAAACAGTAAAATTCTCACTGGTTCAGATTTAGAGTGCATTGCTAATATAAAAGTCAACAGTGATGAACATGTTTGTTTACTTTTGCTTTTTCGACAGACCTGCTCTTGTATAGGAATAAAATATTTTCGCTAGTATTAGTATATTCAAATTGCATTGAAACCAGGCCAGAGTGACTATAGAAACGTTTCAGAACAACCTCCTTACGTACAAAAATTTTTTATAACCTCAAAAATCTTATTCACGTCGTTTATTTATTGTGCCACTGGCAGAAAAGCAGTCCAAAGTGTAAACACGGAGCATGGCTACTTCGCGTATCGCATGCGCACTCTACGCTACGTCCCCTCTACGCTTGACAGCCGCTTCCACGCTCCTGTTTGTTCGAGCATCTTGCTGTCGACGAGGTGCTTAAGCTTGGTTCACAATATTTGTTGTTTACGAGCGAGACGTCTGCGTAGAAACGTGAAAAGAAATAAAAAGTATTTGATCAATTCGATTGTGATCGTTTTAAGAGGAGTGTGTAGCTTCGTGTTCAAGGTCGCGAAGAGAGAGAGAGAGAGAGAGCGATAAGGGCGACACCAACACGCACCTCTGGCGACTCATCGCCCCTACGTGAAAGGCGTGAAGCGTCTCCGTCACGGCCATGCACTGTGCAAATTACATCAGCAACAGTGCGACTTTATTACACGCGATGAAAGACTACACATCAAACAATGCCCGCATAAACGTACTTTTCTCTCACCGCTTAAGGAAACTTCATAGGCAAGCTTTAAAAACTGAGATGTTTAACAATTTCCACGATTTTTTTTCTCCGTGGATATACTTAATATTATCTAAGTAAAAAAAAGTCCATATGTAACAGTTTTTTGCGTTTTCTGGCAAAAAATTCGTATTTCCAGAATATTTATTTACCGAGATACGCGAATACGCGCAAACGATGATTGAATTGGGATTTGACTGGATTGTAAAGGGCTTATTAACGTTCCCTGGTGTCATGCCTGAAGGATTATCATGGGACGGCTTATAACCTAACTTATGACCCAGCTTTAACTATCATACGTGCCTTACATAGGATTCGAACACAAGACCTCCCGCACCCGAGCCCGGCGGCGCAAGAACCGCCGACTGCGCCACGGGAGGTCGGCTGCAAACAACGATTTTACAGAAAATGTTTTTTTATATACTTCTCTCAGGAGTTAGTAGTCCAGGCATAGGTTAATTTATGTAGATTCGTTGTTTGGGCGTTGATGTTTGCAAATAAAAATCCCGCATTTTGGTATTTACCAAAGAAAGCGTATTTAAAAAAAAATCTCTTTTTGAGCGATTGCCTGGGCGATTTCCTTGAGAGTTAGGCGAAAAGTAAAACGGTAGAGGTGTAGTTTAATCTACGAACTTTCAATGCGTGTAATAAAATCCCACTGGTACACATCTCATTTGCACAGGGAAGTGTAACAGCGGAAGCACTGCACGCCTGTATTTGTCGCGGAAAGATTTACGCGGAGGCTAGACTTCAACATCCTATGTGCACACTTGCTGCCTTCCTTTGGCTATTGGCCGCTTCACTTTGTGTGAAGGGAGTCGGTTACATGAGCGAGCCAATCAGAATTAAGTTTCTCCGATACCAAACGTCCGTGATTCGCGGGCAGACAGATATGACGCGTAACAATTCAAATGCTTCTATCACGAAAGTGGTTATGTTCTAAAGTATTTTGGAACACGAATCGTCCTGCAATCTTTTCGCGGAAAAACAGGTACCCTGACGTACGGGTGATGGGGCGCAGGGCGCGCGTGTTATTGTCGCCCGTATAGCTGCGCCTCGAACGCGAATGAAATCAATATCGGGCCCACATAGAGTAAAGTGGCCTGAATCGGGTCAAAGGCTGAATCGGGTCATTTGTGTATTTCGCGCTAGTGCTAGTAAGCGAAGCGGAGATCGGCCATTGCTGCTATCTAGCTATGGAAAACTGAACTAAAACAGTGAAGTGAATGTGTTTGGCATGCCACACGCACGACCGCTGTTCCGTTCTTGCCTGTTTACAGAAGGTAAGAAATCACAGGTGTCTGTTTTTTTTACAGTTTTCTTAATTTCATAGATTTTGTTTCGTAGATAAGAACACCAATTGTAATATTCAGAGTAGTAAGTTTATAGGTCTCCGGAAGCAAGGGCTGGGGCTGTAGCGCCATGCGCCATCTTGGGATTTCTAGTTTTTNACTGAATCGGGTCATTTGTGTATTTCGCGCTAGTGCTAGTAAGCGAAGCGGAGATCGGCCATTGCTGCTATCTAGCTATGGAAAACTGAACTAAAACAGTGAAGTGAATGTGTTTGGCAAGCCACACGCACGACCGCTGTTCCGTTCTTGCCTGTTTACAGAAGGTAAGAAATCACAGGTGTCTGTTTTTTTTACAGTTTTCTTAATTTCATAGATTTTGTTTCGTAGATAAGAACACCAATTGTAATATTCAAAGTAGTAAGTTTATAGGTCTCCGGAAGCAAGGGCTGGGGCTGTAGCGCCATGCGCCATCTTGGGATTTCTAGTTTTNAGTAGTAAGTTTATAGGTCTCCGGAAGCAAGGGCTGGGGCTGTAGCGCCATGCGCCATCTTGGGATTTCTAGTTTTTACCTCAAAATTTCTCGTTTTTACCTCAAACTTTCCCATTTTTCACTCAAATCGACCATTTTCCCTTCTAAATCGGTCTTTACTATCAAATTTTTTTTTTTATTTTTTTATTTTTTTTTATTTCCAAATTTCTTATTTTTCTCTCAAAGAAGCACCAAAACCCCTATTTGCAAGAACGATCCCCAGAAAGGCTATTTTCGAGCCATTTGAAGAATTTGGGGGGGCTCGCTTCTTTTACACGCAGCCTCCACGCTTCTCATCCCTCCCCAAGCCAAGCTCACCTCACCCCCTTCCCCTCTCCCAATCGTAAAAATCAAGAAAAATCCAAAAACATGAAAGAAAAAAAAAAAAAACTAAGAGCATACAATGTCACCATACCCTACACCTCACTTATCCCTTCACCCCCACCTCACCCCTCCCCGTCCGCTTTCAATTATTATACAAAGTCACAAAAAATATTCTATAAAACGAGCAACATGAACTGGAGACCTGCAAAACTCANACCTAAAGCGAGAACGAGCAAGCGAAAGGCTATTTTTGAACACTTTGAAGGATTAAGGGGGCTCGCTCCTTTTCCCCGCAGGCCTCCACCCCTCCCATCAAACTTCTAGCAAAACTCAATTCACCTCTTTCCCATCAACACAAACATAAAAATCAAGAAAAACTACAGAAATATTAGGAAAAATAAAAAAAAAAATCGAAGAAAATATTGCATTACACTACCCCTTGCTCATCCCACCAACCTCATCTCAAACCTCCCCGCCTCCAACAACTGCCAATTATTATAAAATGCACAAAAATGATTATACTAACAATCGAGGAACATATAACATAACACCCCCTTCTCTTACTCAACCCTCCAACTTCCAAATCCAACTGGTCCCCTAAACGTCACAAAAAGCATCGACCACCCCCTTCCCGCTGCCCTACAACCCTTCCCCCCTGCTCATGCAGGTCAGGCCTGGCTTGACATTCGCCCTCCTCGCCAAGTCTGCTGCATCCAACCTGATGAGAATGTATGACAATATCAATCCACTCTCATTTCTTGTGCACTTCATTTCAACATGTACCTTTGTTACCATATCACTGATTATGCACATACAGTGATAGGCCATTACAGCAAATATTTAAGTACTAGCATTATATTCTACCCACATCGTTTAATTTATTTTTATTATTACGAGCACTTACAGTACCAACATGTAGTGGCAGATCTGAAAACCAAGACCATTGCATTCCCNTATTACGAGCACTTACAGTACCAACATGTAGTGGCAGATCTGAAAACCAAGACCATTGCATTCCCTATATCAGGAAAGCAGGCAGGGTACAACACGAACGAGAAATAAAATACTCTTTTTATTTATATCATATAAATTACATACTTCTGTTTACAAACATAATACAAAATCAGAATCCCAACAGTCTCTATACCATTGATGTTACATACTTCCTGCAACACGCTCATTTTCATGTAATAAATATATTCTGTTTTAATTTTTTCCAATTTCGNTTGATGTTACATACTTCCTGCAACACGCTCATTTTCATGTAATAAATATATTCTGTTTTAATTTTTTCCAATTTCGAATATGTCGTTCATTACCAATTTAATCACCCGCTACTTCCAATCAATACTAGGTTCGGTTCCCAACGAGGTCACCAGGAATATGCGTATGTGAGAAACGTGGCGGACGTTGCCATAATAATTTTATATCGGACTTAGAAAACATTTACTGTTATTACCCTATGATGGGACAGTGTTTCAGGAATATATAATGAAGGTTAAACGAAATAATCCTGGAGTCGGAATGCAGTAAGAGGTTTGCAATTTTATTAGTGGTGCGAGTTTTAGAAGCTTATTAGCGAAGATTGTTTGCGAATTTCTGACTGATTACATACGCCCGATGTATATGTTTAAGCAATATCCAACGTTTATGCATGTCGTAGGGCCTCCAGTTCAAGACCCGAACCCATAAAAATATTAATTTTTTATCAGACATAGAAAAAAATTTGCTGTTATTACCCAGCTATAGGATGAATATATAATGATGGTAAATTGACAGTTTTAGGAGAATATTTCTGGGGTCAGAATGAAATAATAGGTTTGCAATTTTATAATGACACGAGTTTCGAATCAATTTGAACGAATTTTGTACTTGTTTTTCTGAATAATTATGTTCTTTTACGCAACTGATATATACATCTAAGCAATGTATATCGTTTAGTCTTGGCATAGGGACTCCAGTTCGAGACCCAAAACTATTAAATAATAGTTTCTCTATCGGACTTAGAATAAATTTGGTATTTTTTTCTCAGTGTTTCGGAGACTGCTTTAGGTATGAATAATACATGGGGAATGCAAGTTTCAGGCATCGGATATTGTAATCAGGGTAAGATAAGTGGTTCGGAATTCGATTAGTGGCCCGAGTTTGAGAAACATTTTTAGCGATGCTATTACATTAATTTTTTACTGTTTAGTATTAATCCATAAATAACACAGGGTTTTTTTCAGCAATATTCAAAGGCGATGTATGGTGTACGGACCTGTGTTTCAGACATTAAACTATTAAAAAATTATTTTCTTTTCGACTTAGAAAAAATTTCGTTATTTTGCATAGTGATGAGAGGAACATGTAATAAAGGCAAAATGTGAAGTTTAGAAGAATTATTCTGGAGCCGGGATTAAATACGCGGTTTGCAATTTTATTAATAGCGTAATTTTTCTAAGCTGANTGAAGTTTAGAAGAATTATTCTGGAGCCGGGATTAAATACGCGGTTTGCAATTTTATTAATAGCGTAATTTTTCTACGCTTAACAGAGCAGTTCAGGCACTTTTTATTATTCATGCGCAACACGTACAAATTTTTAAGCAATCTGTTCTTTAACTGTCAGGTATGGCATAGTTCCGGGTTCTAAGCCCGAAACTATTAAAATAGATTATTTTTCTCTCTATCTAAAAAATTATCTGACTGCGTTTTTCGAGTGATGAGAGAAAGTATATATAGAGCTGCGATGCAAGCTGATGCCTTAGTTATTCAGACGTTGCAAAGTTAACATCGATTTGGAAAAAATCTCTCGTCATAAAACGAAGATTAATTGTTAGTACGAAGGCCTGCCTTTGACCTTAACGAACATGCAGCCATACCTACGCCAACGACACTTGAGTGTACAACACAACCTACGTCGATGCTCGCGAGCCGAAGCCTCATTTTAATGGCTTTTCCATGAAGCGATCTGTATTCAGGGGTATTCTTAAATAATACATTTAATAGAATGTGTCAATTACATCGAAATATGTTTGCTCGTTCTTGTCAAGAATGAAAACTAATATGATAAACCAATTTTTCGATTAGGTGGAAAAATATGGCGGTGGAAAATGTAATATGTGGCGGGACTGTAGCTATACGAAACCAGAGCCCCACGATGACGAATATTGTACTAGATCCTTCAATACCTCGAATGTAGCTGTGCGTATAATGTAGACGCAATATAAATTACTGTTTACAATAGTATACACAAGTAATGCCGAGAGGAATAGTAAATGTATTATGAGGATTCGGGTTGGACCCTGGTTTCAGTAATTCATCTACAGCTGAGAACCACTCGGCTCAATCCACTTGGAAAATAGGCACTTACTGATTTCCTTCTACCTGACTACAGAGAATTACAACATAAAAACCAGCATACCACTACATGAATGTGAAGTCTGGATTGTGTGAGGGGTCAGTTGCGGAGCCAGATTGTTCATTTGTGGAGCAGAAGAGGTCATTTGTTGAGCAAGAGGGGTCATTTGTGGATCAAGAGGGGTCTTCGTGGATCAAGAGGGGTAATTTGTGGAGCAAGAGGGGTCATTTGTGGATCAAGAGGGGTCAGTTCCGGAGCACGAGGGGTCAGTTGCAGAGTGTGAGGGGTCAGTTGTAGAGCAGGAGGGGTCATTTGTGGAGCAGGAGGAGTCATTTGTGGAGCAAGAGGGGTCTTTTGTGGATCAAGAGGGGTCGTTTGTGGAGCAGGAGAGGTCATTTCTGGAGCAAAAGAGGTCAGTTTGGGAGCGTGAGAGGTCAGTTGCAGAGTGTTATGTGTCAGTTGCAGAGTGTGACGTGTCAGTTGCGGAACAGGAGGGGTCAATTGCGGAACATGAGTGGTCATTTGTGGAGGACGAGGGGTAATTTGTGGAGCAATTGAGTAACATGGGGAGCAGGTGGAACAGTTGTGGAGCACGTGAAGCGATTGTGGAGGAGGAGCAATTGTGGAGCATGTGGAGCTATTTTGGAGCGATTGTGGAGCATGAAGAGCAAGTGGATTAGTTATGGAGCATGTGGAGCAATTGTGGAGCAGTTGGATGAGTTGTGGAGCATGTGGAGCGATTGTGGAGCAGGTGGAGTAGTTGTGGAGCCTTTGGAGCTGACTGCGGTACATGTGGTGTTAACTGCGGTGCTCATTGTGGAGGAGTCGGAGGACGTGGTGGAGGAGGATTGGGGAGGAGGAGGATTGCTTGGGATTGGTCATATACAACTATGCCTATAAAAATGTTGGTAGAAGCTAATTTATACCATGACTTTATCATACTCGTGGAGCGAGTCGTTACTCATATGATAGAGCTTGGTTTAGTCACATGTCTACACTGAAAGAACATTGTAAAAATAATTGCTGTTATTTTTAAAAAAATGATAGGTAAAAACATAAAACCTTAGATAATTATAGGTGTGGTCATGGGCTTAAAATAAAATTTTTGATTGTAGGTATTAACTAATATGTAAATATTGTCCAGCGGTTCTCCGATTAAATGGTAATATACAAACCCTTATGTTAGAAGTACTTCAGTTATATAAACTATATTTGAAACAAATATTATTAAATAATGCGATAGNATACAAACCCTTATGTTAGAAGTACTTCAGTTATATAAACTATATTTGAAACAAATATTATTAAATAATGCGATAGTTTGAACTAGATAAATGTCTCTTACTGTAATGCAATTATTGATCAGTTAGAAAAATATGAAATTATACCTGTTAATGTTTTTATTTGCAGACTTCGATAAAATAGCCAGGTGAATACTATAAAAGGTGTGTGCTTAGATGTAAAAACATTCAAATGCGAAAAATAAAAATATTTAAGAGATGCTAGCAAATACAGAAGTTGGAAATAAATGTAAAAATCGGAACATAGAAAAACGAGGTTAACATGCATGCGGCAGAAAGTGACTTAACTACTTCTAGAACTAAAAATATAAATGCCTTGGAAAAAACGAATGTTGGCAGCAAACAAATAAATTATAATATACTATAAAGTGAAATAACAAAGTGGATGGACTGAACGTGGCAGCATTTTGCTAACATCGCGGTCTTGCAGTAAGCCTGCTCGCCTTCCAACAAGGCGAACGAACCGGGTTCAATTCCCGTCAGGGCCACCGGATTTTCGCATGTGGTAATTGTGCCGGACGATGCCGCTGGTCGGTGGGTTTTCTCGGGTATCTCCCGTTTCCCCAGCCCCTTCATTCTGGCGCTGCTCCATACTTACTTCAATCACCCCCATCAGCTCTCAAGACCTCGCTGTTAAGAGCAGCTCAAATATCTTCGCATCGCTGTCTTACATTCTGATGGAACTGAGCTATATTCCTGGTCGAGCAATTATGAAGAGTAAAGAGAGTAATCTAATGAATATAATCACTACGCCAGTTAATAATAACACTTAGAATATAGAAGTTTTTGATGTGCAAATCACTACTTTTTAGAGTTTTTATCTGTCACTAGAAAAATATGTGTGATAACACAGCGAACTCACAACCTCCGGGTTTAAATCCTGGCACCTGCTTATACCGATAAATATTTTAAATCCCGAACCACTTTGAATTAATTCTTTGGTTCGATCTGTATTGTATGGCAGGCACATGGTTTCACATAGCTTACCATCTCTACTTTTTTTTTTTTTTCGAATTAATGTCGAACGACATATTGTAACAAAGGCTGCTGTAAAAGAAACATCTTCGAAGAAATGTTATATAACAATAATAATGTTATAAAAAATTGTATATTTTTGTACTTATGCACTTGGTTTGAACTGTGCAGATCTTGGTTCTACGTTATACTTACGAATAAATGTTAAAAATCATAAATTTTAACAGAGAAGCTAAACAAAATAACGATAAAAATATTATTAAAATTACAATTACAGCCGAAAGTACATACTAAAGAGGAGGGAGATTGTTTCGTCTACGGGATTTATTTTCCGAACAAAAAAATTTAATTATTTATCAGACTTTACTTGAGAATTGTAAGAAACAAGAAAGCTCGTTCGATCACGTGTCTCATTGATGTATCGACGCTGGAAAGTCGGTCACACGATATATTTTCTACTTTACCAACAAGGAAAGAAGTTTATTTTTAATAATTAATTTGAGAACCTAACAGGGTGATGAAGACGTACGAAGTCTTGTTAATAAAGTATGTATGGAATAATCTGTTTTATTTATATCCTTGTGATGATACGAATGCTGAGTGTGCTTGCACCCTGTTTGCCAAAATATTGAGAGAGAAAAAATTTCATAAGCATGTGCGAGAATTAGCAGTATGTACGGATCGCGCTACTTATTTTACCAGTTGGTAAACACACTGAAATTTGCATTCTGGGAGGTTCGGTGTTCCAATATGGCTGATATATGCATCCGTGATTTTTAATCCTTAAAGAATTGATAGATCGTAGATCATCCGTTTCAACGTCTAGTGCATGGATTCAGTTTGTTTGCGTGTGCANATCCTTAAAGAATTGATAGATCGTAGATCATCCGTTTCAACGTCTAGTGCATGGATTCAGTTTGTTTGCGTGTGCATGCAGGCGTGTACGTTTGTCTATTTATGATGAATGACTGGCAGCATATGTTGCATATGTACTCCCTACGAGGTGAGTTTGGCTCCTGTGAACTGGGGAGCAGTTTACTGGAAATATGTCATTTAAATGAATTATGTATGTGTGCTGAAATGTATTAGTACTGAATTCCGAAAAAAAATAAATATGCGTCGTAAACCCTAGAGTGTCGAGAGAGAAATCTGAAAGGCTTAATTGGGAAGCAGTAACTGATTTTGACCTTAACAGATTTGCTCGATAAAATACGTAAACAACAACAAGGTCACGCTAGTAAACGCTTAAAAGTTGTAGATAGACGAATAAGTTGNTGCTCGATAAAATACGTAAACAACAACAAGGTCACGCTAGTAAACGCTTAAAAGTTGTAGATAGACGAATAAGTTGATGCAACCATAATAAACGAAAGTACTCTATATGAAAGTATTAATGAAAGAGAATTGCGACAGACCAAGTAGGACAGTGTATGTTTTCAGTGTATGAAAGGGAACTTAATGTGAACTCTTCTACGTAAAATAAANTGCTCGATAAAATACGTAAACAACAACAAGGTCACGCTAGTAAACGCTTAAAAGTTGTAGATAGACGAATAAGTTCATGCAACCATAATAAACGAAAGTACTCTATATGAAAGTATTAATGAAAGAGAATTGTGACAGACCAAGTAGGACAGTGTATGTTTTCAGTGTATGAAAGGGAACTTAATGTGAACTCTTCTACGTAAAATAAANGACAGACCAAGTAGGACAGTGTATGTTTTCAGTGTATGAAAGGGAACTTAATGTGAACTCTTCTACGTAAAATAAAACAAGGCTTTGCGATTTATGTATTCTTCTCCACAGAGGAAATGCATTAAAGTTAATTTATTGAAGTGAAGTTCTAAATGTAAAGTATTTCTGCACAAGATTTGAACACAAGGGAGGTTTTGATGTGCGGAGAGTACGATAAGTTGTCTCGCAGGGGGATAATTGGCGGGACTTGCTGACAAACTGTGCAGGATGTGAGGCTGTATGTAGACAGTCCAGGTGGAGAGGACGCAAACGGTTATCCTACATTTATACATTTTGCAATTGACTTTGAAAGCTGTAATGTATAAAATAATAGTAATCACCGGTACCACATTATTTCTTAAAATATAAAAAAATTAGCATTCATTGCAAGCTTTTACTTACCTCGTTCACGAAGGCTCTCCAATTGCTCCATTTTCTAACTGTTAGTGAAAAACACTGCCGCCTACGTCAAGTAGAGTGTGTTTAGAAAGCGCCGGAGTTAAAAACACGCGTGCAATCGTTTTACAACGTGTCGGACTGAATCTGTCATCAGAACAGCCGTCAACTGGAAAAGAAGCGCTTTCACCCGGGATGCTGGGAGAGACAGAAGCGTACGTGCGTGCTGACTGCTGCTGTGTTCTTTTAATATGTGAGTAGTTACTTTATCGTCACTAACTTAGTGCCGCTGTGAGATGTTGCATTTNGGAGATCGTACCAAACTCCCATACGGCCAACAATTTTACATGTACTATTAAATAAAACGTATTTTCTAATAGAATTTTGACCCTTATATCAGCGTGCGTAAGCCATCCTATGTGCTGGCTGCCGAATTCAGTTCGTGGTCACTTCACATTATTAAATGCTCCTTACTATTATTTTTACGTTTAAAATGCAACGCTGAGTGCCCTCAGAACATGGTTGTAAAAATACTTATTACAATAGGAATGCTTTATATATACGAATTAGTTTTTGCATGATGAATCCATAGATATGTTGAGGCTTTATATATATTTTATATATATGCTTGTAGGATTCCAATATGTCATCACTAAAAGCATGAGTTATCAGCATTTCTAAGGCGAAATCTGAATTGTTCCCGAAAAGGTGCGGCCGTGAATATACTACTCGCCATAATTACACTTAAAAAATCATAACGCCTATCTGTACCTATTAAAATTTGACATTACATAAATAGTGTGAGAGATGTAGTGGGAGGTTTGTGTCTGATTTAACTGCAAAATAATGAGCGCCGCTGAGGGTGAAATGAAGGGAAGATAGAGACGTGGGGGAATTCAAGGGTGCGGGTAGTAGGAATACCCTGAGAAAACCCTCTGTCGATGGCAACGTCCACCACGGTGTAACATACGTAATTACTGGTGACATCATCGGGAATCAAACCTAGTATTTATTGGAAGTAGCGGGTGATTGAATTGGTAATAAACGTCGTATTCGAAATTGGAAAAAATTAAAACAGAGTATATTTATTACATGAAAATGAGCNATTGAATTGGTAATAAACGTCGTATTCGAAATTGGAAAAAATTAAAACAGAGTATATTTATTACATGAAAATGAGCGTGTTGCAGGAAAGATGTAACATCAATGGTATGGAGACTGTTGGGATTCTGATTTTGTATTATGTTTGTAAACAGAAGTATGTAATTTATATAATAATAAAAAAAGTGTTTTATTTCTCGTTCGTGTTGTACCCTGCCTGCTGTCCTGATATAGGGAATGCAATGGTCTTGGTTTTCAGATCTGCCACTACATGTTGGTACTGTAAGTGCTCGTAATAATAAAAATAAATTAAACGATGTGGGTAGAATATAATGCTAGTACTTAAATATTTGCTGTAATGGCCTATCACTGTATGTGCATAATCAGTGATATGGTAACAAAGGTACATGTTGAAATGAAGTGCACAAGAAATGAGAGTGGATTGATATTGTCATACATTCTCATCAGGTTGGATGCAGCAGACTTGGCGAGGAGGGCGAATGTCAAGCCAGGCCTGACC
>NQII01002865.1:262731-310979 GCA_002778355.1 Clitarchus hookeri
GGAACGGTAATTTTTGATGGGAAAACAGGAAGTTTTTAGGGAAAAAAGAAAAATTTTGATTGGAAAAGACCGATTTAAAGGTGAAAATGGTTGATTTGGAGTGAAAAACCGAAAATTTTGAGGGAAAACGGGAAATTCCAATATGGTGGACGGCGCCAAAGCCCCCAGCCTTTTGCCCCAGAGACCCATAACCACATTTCTATTCAATCATAGCGAACCATGCACGCAAGTAATACATATTCTGGAGTTTTATTACCTCTTCTTGTTTCGTCGTTAGTTGCAGTCAGTGCAGAAAAACTAATTTGTAGAGCTTTTCGTGGAGATAGGGTGAATCGGGTCGGTTTTCATAGTGCGAAAAGGGTCATCCGTGTTAATGTACTTTATTATGCGATATACTTAAATGGTATTTTTTTTTTTTTGTTAACAGATGTTCATGTTTCATGTATTCAGCGGCGTTGTTATCGCGGTGTTACAGTGCAGGAGGACAAACTACTTTTATACATGAGCAGGAATTAGCATTAAAGAACATATTTATTAGACAGTGAAATGTGGTTTCGGCTTGGCATGTATAGATGTTAGAAAATTTGCATTTTCATTTGCTCAAGCAAATAACATACCAAAAAAGTTTCAAAGGAACTTGAAATAGCAGGACTAAACTTTATAACTGGATTTCTAGGAAGGCACCCTGGGGTTATCCTGTATAAACCAGAAGCTCTTTCTTTTTCTTGGTGTGAGGGTCTTTACAAAGTCGAAGTTAATGAATATGTTGACTTCTTTAAAGAAGAACTTAACAAATTGCAGTTTATGGCATATGTCCAGTATCAAAATATAACTGTAACGAGTCTGGGTTTCCTGTCAATAATAAAAGAGCTAACCAAATTCTTGTTCAGAAGGGTTCACCAACTGTTGTTAGCGAAACGTGAGTTGAAAGAGGGGAGAATGTAACCGTTGTGGCTTGTACCAGTGCCGTGGGGAATTATATTTCGCTATTTGTTATTCTCAAAGAAAAGCGATATCATAATGATTTTAAAGATGGGTTCCCAAATGCCACAGAAGTCATCCTGACTGATAGTGGCTGGATTAATGAAGAGGCTTTTTCAACTAATGTTTAAAAAAAAATTTCATCAGTTTGAAAACAAAAATTAACAATTAACTATTTCATCCATTAAAAACCTGCGGTCAAGCCCGCGAAATGAAAAAAAAAAATTGTATCCAAAATTTGTGTTGGTTCAAGGATTCTGATTCATTTTAATAAGTATTATCACGAAGAGTTCATAGGTTCTTATTACAAACTGAACTGTTAAACGAACACTATCCACCAACACAAAGGGACGGCGTCCTTATGATTGGAAAGAGGGGCCAGCCACCCCTCTTGTAATCCCCCTTTCCACCCTCCACTAAAGAAGGTGCCAGTGTCCTGATCCTTGACAACCGAGCTAGGTAGCGCAGTAAGAAACAGCCGCACTCACATGCAGGAGCACCTGGGTTCAAGTCCAGGCCCGGCCATCTGGTCTTCAATTTTCCATGGTTTCCCAGAATCACTCAGGGAGAACGCTACTATTCCTTACTATAAGTCATGTTCGATTCCTACCCCATTCCATCTTTTCGGGACTACTTGCTCCTGGGTCCACGGTGGCTGAGCGGTTAGCCTGCTCGCGTCCCACCAAAGCAAACCGGGTTCAATCCCCGGCTGGGTCACTCCCGGATTTCTGGGTGTGGGAATCATGCCTGACGATAGCGCTGGTCGGCGGGTTCTCTCGGCCATCTCTCGTTTCCCCCGCCCTTTCGTTCCGGCATTGCTACATACTGCCCTAATCACCCACATCGGCTCTCAAGACCTCGCTGTTAAGAGCCGCCCAAATCTCTTGACACACTCCATTCTCGCCTTATTTCACCCTCATCGGCTCTCAAGACCTCGATGCCCCAATATTTCAACTCAACTTGCTCGGCCTCTAATGACCTCGCTGTCGACGAGACGCTTAGCCTTGCTTGTCAACCCAGCTTTTTGACCGTAGTCATACACTGACATGCCGTAAGTCATGGGATACGGATATAGTATCGTGTAGGCCCTGCCCTAGACCGGTGAAGTGCAGCAAATCGCCTTAACAACTACTCCACAAGTGGACAAAACATATGTGCAAAGATGCAGACCCATGCCGTTTTGGATAGCTACTCAAAACTTCCTGCTATTTTAAGGTGCAAGATCTTGGGTGCTAATGGACCTCCGCTCCACGTTTTACAAATTCTCGATGGGGTTCACATCTGTCCCGAATGCTCCTCGAACTAATTGCGGACAACATGGCCTGACGACGTGGGTACATTATTGTGATGGAGTATCCCATCGTTGTGGGGATACATGAAGTCCATGAAGGGCTGCAATGTAATGCCATGACCAGCACACACTCACACGACGTCCAAGCACAACTGATACAGGTCTGGGCATTTACACGATATAACTGTATGGTGTGGCACCACCCACCGTTATTTTGCGTGCTGATACATCATGACCAGAGCCATTATATTTTCGCGAAAACCTTTCCCCGGGAGTAAGATTTCAATAACATAACTGCACTCCTACAGTTTTCCTTCCGTTATTGGCCGCGTGCCTTCGTCCAAGACAGTGTTGTATTTGACCTGGCCAATGAGAAGTAAGTTACTCAGGTATACTGTACGTATGTGATTCGTGGGCAGACACACAAAGCACGTAGCAGCTTAAACCAACCAATATCCCAAGTGGATAGGAGTTAAAGTGTTTTGAAATACAACTTGCAAGAAATATTTTCGCGAAAGTCGGGAGCCCCTACTCACGAATAGGGAGGGGGAATTTTCGAGCCTCAGCTTTCTGTTCATTGGCTGCTGCCCCAGTGTGTAGCCAGATCAAGAGGCATTGGTGCTTGTTTCCGTGCAGGTTTGTTATTGGTTCACAGTTCACCTGGGCGAGTCTAATAAATGGTCATCCAATTACAACCATGAGATAAATGCACATGTGTTTGCAGTCTAGCGTGTCCTGAAAAGAATTCCCGTGATTTTCCAGTCCGTGCTCGTGGTGACTTTTGGCAGGAAGCTCGTATAAGAGCCAGCAGGACATTGAGGTGTGGCTCAGGAGCGCGGCAGGAGCGGCTAGCGAGAGAGTGTCCTGCGCCAGGACTCGACAGCTGGGGGCAGGACGGCGGACCGACCACGAGCTTCCGCCGGTCGTCGTGACGGCCCGATAAAGCAAACACGCGCGTGAGGTCCGCGACCTGCTCGCGAGCACCTCTGCCCTGCCCGCGCGCAAGCGCTTCATCGCGCTCTACGGACAGCGCGCTTGCGATCTCGCCACGCCAGGGCTTGAGAATACAAGTTAATGTAAATGTGGTTTTTTACGCCACACTTTTCTATTTTTACGTGGCGCTCTTAGCAATTCGGCCCTGCCGCACCCCGGCCACCCAATCGGCGGGGAAGAGGGATCACGCCCTCTCAACGCAGACATGACCATCGCTCACCAAAGTTGACCCAATCCAAAGCCCCAACCTGATTCGTCAGGCCGCACCGAACATAGCCCCGATCTGATTCTTCAGATCGCACAGAGCATGTCCTACCACAAGGACTAAGATCCTAGTACTCAGTTTACCAAGCGTGTGGTCTGGCCGGAGCACTACCCACACCCCTAACGTCATCTCAGGACGCTACCTGAGCAGGTGCCTACTCACCGCCCGGCTCTTCAGCAAGAGGGGGAATCTCTCCGAGCGTCCTCCAGCATGCGGAGTCAACCTTGAGCTTGAGAATAAAGAGAAGAGAGAGTGAGCGTTGGGGCGTTTCCTAACATTGAGGTCTTCAGAGCCGATGAGGGTGATTGCGGTGAGTATGGAGCAGTGCCAGAATAAAAGGGTGGTGGAAATGGGAGATCCCCGAGAAAACCCGCCGACCAGTGGCATCGCCCGGCACTATTCCCACACGCGAAAATCCGTTTATAGAAGAAGCCATTGAATAAAGATGAGAGAGACCTTTGTCGCTGGCTGAACACAGCCATTCTCCGTGTCCCAACATTGAACTGCTTTTCTGTAAACACGTCTAGCAAAAACGGCATGGATTGGATTTGGGGTTAGAACACTGATTAGTATACAAAGCTCTGTGATATGTGTGTATACTTCCTCTAAGAAATTTGTAAAGCAGTTTGGTTAAATTAACATTGGTGAAAGCATTTTATTCATATAAATGTGCTTGTCATAACAATATTAAGATATAAACAAATATGTTCATCATTGTTGACCACAGGACTTTGACAGTTATGCCTCTTTGGGATAGGTAAATTTTGGGTAAATGCGATAAAGACGAATAAGCTATCTACGTCATCTCTATTCTATGGTAGAGACAGCCACTTGTTCTGTCAACTACAAACTCTAAACTTGAAACAGTGAGAATCGAGCCAAATCAGCGAAAGCAGTGAAAATTGCGCAACTGATAATCAGTGCCAGGTAAATATTTAATATAGTGGCTTAATTCCACTGATTTATTTGTGATATACATTGCATATCAAGAATTACACTGCTATAAGTCACTTCCACCCGTTAATCTGCATGATTCGCAGGTCAGTAATAGCAAGAGACATGAAAAATATGTGAGTTCAGTGACCTGCCAGCTAGACTCTACAGTCATATGAACAAATATGCCGATATTAACAGCACATTGGTTGTCACAGTGGATGGCGACGATTGGGCCAGCGTTCGCCAAGAGTTGTCAAACACTGTGTGGACCAATGGCCAATAGTTATATAAACAAACGTGTTTTGAATTCTTGCTTATCTAAAAATGGATCCACGAAATATTCAGGTATCTAGCAATAGCTTAACAACTGACATTCAGTGAATGTTATTTCACTGATTGAGGGAGTATGGAGATTTGGGCAGCTCACTGATTCTGAGGGCTGCCGTACACGCCAGCGAAATAGCGTCACTGGCCAGAAACATGTCAGAACGCCATTCACTGTTACGTTCTCTTGCTATTTAAAATTATTATTTACGTAATCGCCCGTCACCACAGAAATTAATGAAATCAACCACGTAAAACATAAGTTTTCTAACAACCACTGAATTACTTTTAAAATTTGGTATTTCATAATGGAGAGTTCTGGTATTAACAATCTGGTCCATAACTCTTGTCCATTCATTCTCACATTGTTTCACTTCATATTCTTTACTGTTTGGTATGTTCAAGAGCAACCCGAGCGGTGCGTACACAGCTGCACTTTACTCGTCGGGTAGCTCGCCCTCTGCAGCACTCTCGTTCTCCTGTCCGTCGTCGCTGCACACGCACTTGTCCGCTGCAGTAGCCCTCACGTTCGCCGTCGATCTTCTTCTTCGTCCTCTGCTCGTTGCACTTAGCCAGGCGGCTACGACAGAAACTGCCGGCCCTCCAGCTGCGCTGATATTTAAAGTGGCTGGTGTGCATGTCCATAGTCTCCTCCACATGCCGCGTTGCGCTGAGGGAGGAGATTACCAGAGAGTTCGTTCAAAAGCCCGCTGCCGATTTCTCCAGAAGGGTTAGAATGACGATGACACGTTAGTCCATGTAGCTGTCAATCAGGCTGCTCACCAGGCGACGTAACAGCGGTCGAGTCGAGGTGACTCATCCGCCAATCGCGATGGGACTGGCTGCACGTTACAATACATTATTCATACACATAGCTTTGCATTCTGGTAGACTGAGAGACAAGCGGCAGAATTACGAACTTGGCGTTGCAAGCACAGAATATTCAACTGCCGATGGAAACTGAAAGTGCACATCTACTGACTTTGTACTTGAGAGTGTCACTGAAATATTTTTTTGTGTTAAATGATTTATGCAATCTCGGAATCTCTTTGACATATACAAACAATAACTAATACATTCACAGATAACATATGTTATTAGAAAAAATATCTGGGGCTAATAATATTGTTCGATACTTTTTTTTCCCCTTCATATAATAGTATTTCTTGGGTAGGGGGTGCGCTGACCCTAGTGACTTTCCAATATATTAGCACCTATGGCCTTTGTTATAGTCACCCCAGCTTGGTGAATGTCCCCAAACTGCGCGAGGCAGTGTAAAATGGGCCAAAATAAATGTTAATAAAATCTTTTAACAAAGCGGCAAGAGTAGGATTCTGAAATTTTTCTGATTCGGCGCGTTAAGGCTGTCCAAGAAAGAAAAATATTTTTTTACTCTAGATATTAAAGGTGGTTCTATGGTTTTATGACACCAAATCGATAATAACTTGACTTAAATACCAAATCATTTGAAAATAAATCATTGTATTTTTTGGTTTAGATATTTTTTAAAATTTTAAATATTGATTAGCACACTTTATAAAAATTAAGTTATTTTACACTAAGACTGGTTTCAACTAAGTACTTCTAGAAGTCATACGAATGGCACATCGCAATTTGTTTAAATAACATAATTTTCTTCCTGCGGTAAGTTCTCATCTTCTTGCAACTTTTAATTTTATTTCAAACTCTAAAACTGAAATACATGCGGACCGCAAAACAAATTTTCAAGAAGCATAAAAAGTTATTTAATCATTTCAATTTGTATCTTTTTATATTCATTTTGTCAGTTTTGAGGTTTGTACGATAAAAAATACGTTTCAAATTCATAGAGCTGGTTTCAACCATTTACCGAAAGAAGTGGAGTGGAAAGATTTAGAGCAGATTAGGATGAAGCAAGGTAAGCATGGAGCAGCGCCGGAATGCAAGGGCGGGTAAAACTGGAGATCCCCGAGAAAACCCGCTGACCGGTGGCATCGTCCGTCACGATTCCCATGTGCAAAAATCCGGGAGAAACCCTGCGGGAACCAGATTCGCCTTGGTGGGAGGCGAATAGTCTGACTACTACACCACCGCGGCCCCTTTACATACAGTAATTTTCCTCCATTATCGTGCTTTCTTTCGGACTATTACTTTATATTACCACAAGAAAGGATGACATACGCAAAAAAATATTGCAAATAATTCTATGCCCTTAGAGTATCACACGGTCTTGCCAATGGTTTAATAGCCGCTCTGCTAAAAAATTTTACAGTACTCAGTTTCCGTTGGAGATATGTTGGTTGATGCGGGATCTTGGAGAATGGTGTTCCTCAAGAAGTTTATCTGACTAAGCATTGTACTCTGCTTTCGGGCCACTGTCCCCTTCAACTCACTTCTGTCTCTATCAGTGAGCTTTGATTTCCATGGGGGCCATGGTGGTGTAGTGGTAAGCCTACTCGCCCCCACCTAGGCGGGCGAGTTAGATTACCGCTGGGCAGCGGGTTTTCTCGGGGATATCCCGTTTCCCATTCACTTTCATTCCGGCACTGCTCCATACTCATCTAGCTTCACCATCATCGGCTCTTATGACCTCGATGTTAAGAGCCAACCAAATCTCTTCACTCACTTTGATTTTCACTTACTTTTCCGATTCGAAGATGACGTTTCGTGCGCGCTGTCATAACAGATGACACCGTGTTCTTGCGAACCGATTAGGTTGGCTGATGTCATCAGTAAGGGCTCTGGCACAATAGGCGGTTGGTGGTGATGGTCGTAGTTGGTGTTGGTGGTTGCAGTTGGTGTTGGTGGTTGTAGTTGGTGTTGGTTGTTGTAGTTAGTGTTGGTGGTTGTAGTTGGTGTTGGTGGTTTTCGGTTGGTGTGCGACAAGGTCCATGGCCCAATGGTCAGTGTTGACGTTGGCGTCAATTCTTATGCGGTTGTGCCAACAGATAGCAGTAAAATCTTAAGAACGGTGCACAAAATATTTTTAATGGCTTTTCCTGGAATCGGAATTTCTTTTACTAAGTGTACGAGATTAATTGCTAAGATTTTAACATTTTAAAATAAATTACAGTTAAATAAGCAATTTTAAAAACTTTGCCATTTTTTTCTTAATGTTAACATTTATGTACACTGCAACTTATAAAAAATAACAATTTACATTGTTAATTCCAATTAGTCTGTTTTCATAAACTTGCTTCTCAAAAGCCTGCAAATAAAATATATTTTCATGGTTCGCTTTAACTTCTATATTATTACACACGAGAGTTAAAAAATATAAATTGCTGGATACTTGTTAACAACATATATGTATATCAGCTCGAGATACTAATTTTTATTTTTACTATTCTTTCCCGCCATTTCAAAGCCTTTCCACTGTCACTCGTTCAGAAACGAGAGAAAACACTCTGATTGGTCGGTCGGTGGTAAAAGTTCAATATATTTCAACTCGCTACAACAGCAACCACCAACAACATCAACACCAACCACCAACCGCGAGTTGAAACGATTTTAGGACCAACCGCCAAACATCATCGCCAAACACCAACCGCCAACCGCCTATTGTGCCAGGGCCTTAATTCTCAAGTTGGAATCAAACCGTCATGCATTGTTGGATGACAAGGACTGACAAACGTCGTTCAACTGCTGAATGATGTTTGCCTGTTTGCCGTTTGCCTCCCGACTGCCGCTGATAGACTGATAGCACCTTCACCTCTATGTGGAACATTGCAAAAAAATAATTTCATTTAACTACCTGAAATGCAATATAAGTTTTCAACAAACTCGCGTAATGAAAAAATTATTATGGGTCAGTTTGCAAATAAAAATATACATTTGGTTTGTTACAGTATACTAGAAAAGGAAACTTCTAATAATAAATTGTTTAAAAATTTCATTGATAATATAGTCAAAATTTTGCATACGTTAAAAGCTATTTTGCGCGCTAATGACCTGAAAAATGCCGAACCATAAATCACTGAATGTTCACGCTTGCAAAAATGACATCCATTCTGTTGCAAAATGGTTCCAGAAATTGAAATGAAACTACATGGAGAGAAGTTTCGAATTAAATATTTTCGCGAAAGGGAATGAAACATTTAAATAGAGGTATTATGAATGATATCACCTCTAAGTTCTGTATTAGCGGGACACAGACAGGTATATTTGTATTTCAAAATTTATTTTTTAATTAACATGAAAACATTTATTACTGGTGTTAACAAAACCATTGAATTTATATTTTATTTGACTTTTTTTGTCAACATCCTCAAATTCAAAAATTAATTTTTAATATTCTCTAGTTTTTTACAGTTTTGAAATGGTTCCGTAATATTAAACTGCATGACTAAAACTCATTCCAAAATGAAATAAAATAAAAAATCTAGAAAACGTTTTTCAGAGCATTTGAAACGCCTTGTTATATGACGGTGCTACAGCCATGCTGTGTTAGTAACGAACTCATTCCTGCTCCTTGAGTTCAGAGCCACTCGGTTGTGTAAGACAACTTTAAGTAGCTTCGTAAGGAAAAGGCTTCTCTGAGGCTTTGAATTAAAGTTTAAAACACGCAGACATATATTTATATCAAACTAGTGAACCGGCCCGGCTTCGCCCGGTAACACTTTAGTTTTTACAGCGATACTTTGAAAGACAAAAATGGTTACTGTGGGTCATCCTTAAAAGATAAACATATGCTGTCGCGGACTTTTCTGAAGATCTTTGTGACAGCTACAATTATGTAGCACATAAATTTGATGTATCTGTTAAGGTTTAGTCAACGCAAGCCATATATGTGCCCTAAAACGGGTTTTTTACGACTTTATTACAAACGGTTCGACATTTCTCTACTATTCTTACATTTAATATAGTTGTATAATTCATTTAAACCTTCCTCAAGAAATTCTCTAACTGGTGTTGAAAACTGCATCAAAATCCAACAAGTAGTTTAGACGTACTTAGCGAATACACAGACAGACGCGGATAAGCAACTTTGTTTTATACTATGTAGAAATAATCGTTATGTACACTTTACAAAATTTCACGGAGATAATTGAATTTCTTCATTATTTCACATTTTATTTTATCCATATCATTATCGCAAAAATATTACCACACATAATATGCACAATTATTAGCACTACAGGGATTTGCATTAATTACTGCTTATATCTGCCATTTGGTAATTTGAATGGAGCTCAGAGGTTCGGACTGATCTTAACATCAAGGTCTGGGGAGCCAACGAGGGTGAAGCGAGGTGAATACGAAGCACTACCGGAATCAGAGGGTGGGGGAAACGGCAGATTCCCGAGAAAACCCGGCGGTCAGAGGTATCGTACGGCACGATTCCCACTCGCGAGAATCCGGGATCGACCCTGCCGGGAATCGAACACGGCTAGTCTTGGCGTTCTAGTTGCTGCACCAACACGACACCACCACTTGGTAATGCCAAGTGAAGTGCATTTCATATTATTTGTTTATCAATGTGTCTAAAACTTATGTCACTATCTATGCTTTTACGGTCGTGTAATTATGCATCATATCTTTAAATTTTGTCATTCTTTTTCAGCATTTTGTACACTGAAAAAACGGTTTTATGGCGACCAATAAAATTTCATTGCTGGTCACAAAATTACTATGTCCATATAGACATCACAAAATATTTTGTTGCACCAAAAACATTTTTTTGTATTTCCAGTATTTAGTGGAAAACTACAAAATGACGTTTGTGGTCACCTAACAATTAAAAAACTAAAATAAATCTCACCAGGAGCGGGACTCGAACCTTGGAGCTCTCACATGTGAGCTCAGTGGGTTACAGATTTTTTTTAAAGATGACTTTAGTGACATATTGACCGATACGTGTGCCGTTTGGCAGAGCGGGTATGACGTTTGAATGTGTGTGGTTTTGACGTTTGTCGAACTCAAATTAGACCAACTTAGGGGAAATTCACAGTACGCATGCGCGCGACATGTGAACTGAAGATCTGCCGCGGAGGGACCGGGGTGCGAACTCGCGACCCTCCGAATACAAGTCGGCCACTCGGCCCCTGAGCTATGAGGGCAGAGCTTCTAGCTCCACGTCAATGCACTGTCTCTAGCGTGTAGATATCGTAGTTTTAATATGTGGCACACACGACAAGGCCTGTACAATTCACATCATGGAAAGTTAATTGTCTGGAATCATTTACGTGTAACATTCACTTATTTAGAGGAAAAGAATTACATAAACGTTGTTCTTAAGAATATCCCTCGTGAATTAGTTCGTAACCCTATGCAAAGAAACGAACACGGACAAATATGCCAGAAGGTGGTCACTTCGAATATGCCAGCCAGAGCGCACGCACATTATACATTTAATGCATGTAGTTTTGCAGTCGCAGCAAAATTCTCTTAGTGTCTACGACATCAATGCTATTGCTGCCAGATAAATATTTTGGTGGCAGCCAATACTAAAGAGCGTTGGTACTTGTCAATCTACGTGTTATTGGTAGACACCTGAAAAATTCGCGAGTTCAACGACCCGAAGGCTAGACTCTACAGGCGTAAGTAAAAATATGCCGATACTAACCGCACATTGGTTGTCTGCTGTCACAGTGGAAGACTATGATTGGGCCAGCCTTCTCCAGGAGGTGTTGATCACCAAGTGGACCAATTGTTAAATTATATAAACACACATGTTTTGCATTCTAGCTGGTCCCAAAATGTATCCGCGAATTTTTCATGTGTCTAGTTATTGGCCACCACAATCTATTTTTTACCAGCAACAAAATTTCGCCTTGGAAAGCATCAACCAAACTGTTTTGGTAGCCACTATCAAATCTTTTCTTTCAGTGTACTTTAGCACCTTTTTAAAGACTTTGACTTTTGACAGACAATAAAATTACTAATAACAGTTGCTAATTATACTAGATGTTCTCTGATGGATAAACCCGTCCTTAAATATCGATCTTGCAAAATATTATATATTCTTCTGATATCGTCTCTCCCAGTGCACGGTTTAATTCGCATGCGCGGATAGTGTGACGTCCCATTTCCGGTGCGCAAAAGCAGGGAGAATAAACGTGCGAATCCGGTTCAGCTGGAAACATGCGGAGATGCAGCCAGCCACTTTCGCAAAGAATTCGCACGAGCTTGTCGCTTCGTGACAGGCACGCACGCGTGGTTCAACCCTCTCACTGAGTCGTGCCTCGCGTCACATTGCATTCGTCGTTGATTCTCTGAAGCCTGCTCTACAACTTGGCGTCGTCCGCGTCCTGAAGGAAACATTTAGCTGCAGATACGAAATAAAATTACTTGAAAAGTATTTGTTCATACTAAACAATATTTTGTTCGCTTGGATAACCTGCACTGAACCAAACATCTGCATTTATTCCATTGAACCAAATAATACATTTAAAAATAATGTGCTGGGCTGAACACTCGTTTTGTTTTTCCAGCAACATCCACGCGTATTTAGTGCATACAACTATTTTATAAATACGTTAAACTTATCGGTTTGGTTAACTTAAACATTATCAATACACAGGTAGAGACACGCTGATGATTCGTTTGGAGTGAATAATCATTTGGTTAGATATAACCGTCAGATGCAAAATTTGTGGCAACAAAATCAGCTTGTTCCAGTATGGCATTTATTTGGTTGGCTATAGGTAGGGCCAGTGTCTTTTGGCGTAAAAATCGGAGCACACAGAAGACTTCAATACTATATACACACCTCAGCTGTTGTTATACATCCATTGGCAGCTGGTGCCGTGTCCGTCTTTGACCAAGCCACTCAGGACTAAGTAACTCCGACACTGAACCTTNAAGACTTCAATACTATATACACACCTCAGCTGTTGTTTTACCTCCATTGGCTGCTGGTGCCATGTCAGTCTTTGACCTGGCCACTCAGGACTAAGTAACTCCGACACTGAACCTTCGTGATTCGTGCGCAAACGGTTAACACGGGCCAGAACATTTTCTAGCCAATCAAAGAAGCTGGACGACCCTACAGTGCTTTGGACTGTATCTGGTCTCGAAATCTTTTCGCGAAATATCATTGCCCCTAGCTATAGGGGAATCGGGTAATTTGATTGCTTTTGTTCGTACTAACAGCTCATAAGGACGTTAATAATTTTTATTACAAATAGGATTTAAATTGTTTTTGTCGGAGCATTTATTCATGCTAACCAAAGGTTCAACAGGAAACATCCATTGAAAAACGTTACTAATCTACGCTTGCCCTTTCAGACCCATCTCAATTTACAGTTTCAAGTGTTGCAAATAAAAACAAATTATGATGTTAACTTTACCTAAGTCGACACAACACGTGTTTCATTGTCACATCCAATGAACTGTAGGCTATATGTATGGCTGCAGTAATATGGACCTAGAACAGTTAGGTGGTTTGCGAATAATTTACATACAGGTAAGATCATTGGTGACCGAGCTTCGTAATGTACAGAACAGACCAAAAATTACCTACACGTGCGTAATGTACACAGTTTCATACACTGGGTCTGAAGGGCTAAGCAGAGTTATATATGGATATATATATATAGATTCATTAGATGTATTTTCACCAGAAGGCTCGTTAATTGTGTTAATAAAGTAACAGAAAACCACCAACGAGACGTAATTACAAATCTTTATACTTAATTTTACTAGGAAAACTTTTTTAACAGTGGACTTTATTTCTCATGTTTGTACACATAATGGCCGAACATGAACGCGCCTCCAATATTATCCAGGATTGTACTTAAATCCGTATAAAAACATGATCGGACATTACCTTGCGCAAAACGATAAAAAAAATTATGCGTATTATGATCTAATTAATGGAGGTACGTGTCCTTGACTATAGAGATATTCACAAGACAATAATTCAGAATTCTAGGAAACTACTCGAGACAGAAAAAATATGTAATGACGATTTCTTGAATTTGAATGTAACACGAAAATTTGGTAAACTATCAAATACAATTTCATTACGTAACTGAAATGCTACCTGAAAGTTGTATAACTTGCAGGCAGCCAACCGCATCATGCCAAAGATTGTAGCTATTTCATCTAAAACCGTTTGCCTTTGAGTGTCATAACTATGCAATTTTTTTGCCAAAATAAATCTTATACTACAAATACGTGATTAAAAACCATGGTCTCTGCAAAAGTTTTTACAATTTTGAATAATTATGATATAACTAGGCCACCTGTTCGTAGCAAAAAAATTTACGCGCAGGCTAGACTTCAATATCCTATGTGCGCACTTGCAGTTTTCCTTTGGCTATTGGCTTATTGACCTTGTGTGAAGAGAGTCTTATACATGAGTGAGCCAATTAGAATTCAATTTCTCCAATACTGACCGTCTGTGATTCGCGGGTAGACCGATAAGACTCATAACAATTCAAATGATCCAGTCACGAAAGTGGTTCTGAACTTAAGTGTTTCAAAACACAACNCTACCTTAGTTCATGTCAAGTGAAATCTATTACGTTTTAAATCAAATATTTTGAAATATTGATTTTAACGAATTCCTCAATGATAATGACAGCTTTTTATTAAATTTTATTTATTATTCTCACTAGAACTATTTTAAATGGAGTTCATAACATTAACCTTGTCATAAGTAATTCTCCTCCACAACTTTGGTTTGTTAAACAGATGCGAATGATACATTGCAAGTGATTACAGGTAATACACTGTAAAAAATATTCTGGTAAACTTCCTCAACTGTAAAGGATGTTTTTAACCTGTACAGTATATGGAAATAGTACTACATATCAGGCTTAAAATATGGCAATACTAGCGAACCGGCCTGGCTTCGCCCGGATACAATTCATTTATGTGAAAACAGAATTACAAAATTATACTATGTTGGCCTAGGTTTTTAACTGATTACGGCAACCCAAAAAGAAGGAATATTTTTTACCCGATAGCCAAGAAGTGTGGTATTGTTTTTGGAGTGTATCTGTGCAACTATCGCGTAGTTACCACATTTACCCATTCCAGCGTCAATGTATGAAAATCAAAACGTAAGTTTCATCAAGTTGTAGCCTTAGAAATAAGTGTACCTAAGTATTACTTTCTGCGCTTGGCTGAGGGTACTAACCGATCAACAAAGTTAAGCAACGTTCCTAGCGGCACACATTTGGATGGGTGATCGTATAGTGGCATAACATCTGAGTGCTTCCGGGTCTCGTAGTGCACGTTTAATATTCGGTCCCGGTTGTTATCGATTAATAGAAGTCGTTAAGCCATTTCAGAGGTCCTTGGACGGCCTGATAAACTCTGACACCAGAGGAAGACCATATTTCAGTCACGTTCCCAGCCGTTTCAGAATGACGTTTTGTTGTTATTACATAGGAACCGTACAATATTCCGTATAAAAAGTATCCTATGCCCTATTCCAGGACCTAAAGTACCTACATACGAAATTTCATAAAAATCCGTTCAGCCGTTATGGAGCTGAGTGGTAACAAACATACACACACACACACGCGCGCATACTTTGGCATTTATAATATTTAAAGGATTTAGCATCGCTACTTTACAAAGTTGGAACTCCCCTACACATTTGATTATTTCCTGAGTACTATAGGAAAGGTACCATTCGCGCTTTGTCCCTGTACGTATACAGGCTGATTCTAAAATCATGGGACAAACATTGATGGGTGGTAGAGCTCACTAAAATAAACAATTATTGTATAGGTATATATGGGCGTAAGTGACGCGTTAAGGCACAAACACAAAAAAAAAACACATTAACGGAAACATAACATGTTTATTAGCAGCATACTTAACAAGTGATTCCGTACAGAAAATGTTGAAACAGTTGCTGGAAATTCATCCACCAACAGTCACGCATGCTTGGCGACTTCTACATATGGGGTGATTGGCTGACAATGGTGGCGTGCGTGAAATACCCGGCGTATTTGAATCAGTTCGCCAATCACTCCACCGACGTTACCAAGCTTGCATTACTGTCGGTGGTAGCAATTTTGAGCAATTATTATAAACATTGCTGTAAAAAGGCATTTAGTGGCGAGGTTGTAAATAAACAATGTGCTGCATGTCATGTGTTATGTTTGTGTTTGTGCCTAAACGCGTCACTCCCGCCCATATATTCCTATACAATAATTGTTTGTTTAAGTGAGCTCTACCACCTCTCGATGTTTGTCCCATGATTTAAGAATCATCCTGTACACTGATACGGTAACCTTACAAATAATTCCTCAGAGTGTATATCAAGAATGAAATGCCACGTTTATATTCTTAATTACGCGACACGTAACTTGCTCGCGTAGTACTCGGAGTTCGCAGACTCTAACGTGAAGCGCTTATTCGTTCCTCACAGAGCTCGCAGCATGGATTCTGGAACAGCAATTCACGTTAAAAACATCTTATCTCGCAATGTCAATAACAAATCNACGCGGGTACAGAGCTCGCAGCATGGATTCTGGAACAGCAATTCACGTTAAAAACATCTTATCTCGCAATGTCAATAACAAATCGCTGCTACAACTTGATAGCAGCGCTGGGAAACGATATTCATTACTCGCCTGACTTACGATGTCACTTTCAGCTCTTTGAATAATAGCACGTGTGTCCCGAATTTCCTACACTCCCATTTTTACGTAGTTGGCTCACTCAAATTAAAGCGTCGTGGACACCCATGGTTCAAACCCCCAGGTGCTATAAAATTAGGCAATTGGAAGGAACTGTAGGCTCAACAAGAGACAATATACTGAATTTGCTAACTAGCATTAAATCGCTTTATTATCTCCAAAACTGCGCGTGGGCACAGACAAAAATTAGTTTTTTTAGCGGGTACAAAAATTATTATAGCCAAGCTCTGCCAGCCACTTGTGATACTTAATTCTTACTGAGTCTTCAAAAGTATCTGAGGACGAAGATTATTTCACTAAAGAAATGAATTGCGTAGCAGTGTAAAATTTGGCTTTACTATAACGCTGCTTTCAAATTCAGTACAAAACCCTTCGTGAGGCTTTTGCTCTGACAGCAGTCGATGAAGATGTTTGTTAATACTCCTCTAATATCCTATAGATAATTATCATATTTAATATTAACATTTAAAAAAATGCTAATATCTTTTAATTTTAAGTAAATGTAAAATGTATTTTTTTTCGTGCGTAAGGGAATTTTTAAATTCAATCACTTATGCATAAGGTTCCAAAATGTCATCATGCAAAGAAAGTTTTTCATTGAATGTCAAATTAAATCTTCGAAACATAAAAAATGCACAATTTTTTCGCCTCTTTAACGCAGTTAAACAAGTACTAGTATAGCATTCGTAACTATTTTTCATAATACACTGCAAAAAAGGAAGTGGAAATATCTCAGGGATCAGTTCGTTGTTGAAATGGGAAAAATTCCACCTTCGCGCTCAGGGGATGGTGTAGGTTCCGAAAATGTGCCAAAGTAGCCATATTTTTGGTCTCTGCTCTTCCTAAAGAAGATTGTTACAGCGAGACATACTTCAGGTGATTTAAGCAAGATAGCATCTGCAAATTCGATGGAGAGTTCTGCTCCTACTCCACCAGCCTCATCGGATGGCGCTTGGCTTCCTAGCTCCAAAACCCCACCGATCTTTGACAAAGGGGACAATGGAGGGTTTGTTGTCCAGGAGATAGAAGACTGCGTGCAAACGGTCAACGATGACAGTACAGCCACACATTCTGCAACTCCACCTGCGACTTCATCTGCACCAACAAGGAAAAGGAATCGTTCAGCTACGGACGAATTTAATGAGTGTTTGTTAGATCTGTAAAAGCGAAAGGTACAATACAATACCTTCTAGATAGAGCATCACGGCATCATGATGATGAAGACCTTCTGCTTATTAATTGTTTACTTCCCCATGTCAGGAAAACACCGGACATGCGCAAGTTCTCCTTTCGGAATAAGGTGCAAGAACTCGTAGAACAATTCGCATATCGCCATGATTGTTTCTCGTCTCCACACTCGCTGCATTCTTTGGACTGTTCATCTGCTAGTGTCTCCGAGTCCACAGTGCAGGTATTTTCCACAGTTACTCCGGAGTTTTCTTCATCACATGGGAACGTTACTTATGGCATTGCGCCAACAACACATGCCACAGGTTTCAATACATTGTAACAGCTTCCTTTACAACATTCCTTTCTAGCATATATAGAAAAAAATATGGTTTAAACATAATAGAGACATGTGGATAGGGCCTATTGGTAAGAGACCTGAAAAATTCGCAAGTTCAGTGACCTGCAGCCTTGACTCTATAGTCATTTATATAAATATGCCGATATTAACTGCACATTAGTTGTCTGCTGTCACAGTGGAAGATGACGATTGGGTCAAGGTTCTCCAGGAGGTGTCAAACACATTGTGGACCAATGGCTAAAGTTGTATAAACACACACTTGTTTTGAATTCTAGCTTGTCTCAAAATGAATCCGCAAATTCTTCAGGCCTCTGCCTATTGGTGACATTTTAGACAATATACTGTTCTTTATGACATGGAGTACATTAATAAATATGTTTTATTGCTAATACGCATGTATCACGAATGTTTATTTGCTGTATTGTTAAGCACGGAATGAATCAATTCAATCAATATAACTTACCTTATTGTGAAAACCAGCCTTTCTCTCGGTAGAATAGGTTGTGTGTGCCAATTACACCATGTCTTCGTCAAGCGATCCAATTTTCTTAATATGTAATCGTGGTTGCCAACTTAATTGGGAGCAAGCAAGTCAGTGAGTCCGTATAGATACGTGCAATTACAGCCAGCGAAACTATTCATAGGTTGATTGCTGAAGTACTTGAGTAACCGGAAATCCCCTGTAGTTATATGAAACACAATTAAAAACAATAAAAGTTATCATTACATTCTTCGCGAGACAAAACGAAGAAGGTGCCCTAAAGTGCCGTGACCTTATAACCGCTTTATGTGTTTCGAAAACTGTGTATTGAATATAATAAATGTTAATTTAAAATGTTTGCCTCACTGAATACAGCGGCGCCATATACGTTGTATCGTCACATCGCACAACTAGGATCGTCACTGTATCATGTCTCGCGCACTTCAATGATGTTAGTATAAACCTGTTCTCTCTAACTGCATCCGATCATATTTCATTGTTTATTGTTACACTTGGCGGATGGATACACAATCGGTTAAAATAAGACTATAACAATGATTTCGACCATCTAGGGATTCCACTATTTACGATCAATTTGAATTAAAGAAAAATGTGTTAAAGTTTACTTTTGCTTTAAGTATTCTTTATTTTTCTTGGAGAGGGCTGTGATTGAAGGAGAACGGTTGACGTTAAATACTTCACCGAGACATATTCAAGAAACGTAGCTGATCTTGGAGGGAATTCGGGGGTTCAGTGCGCATGGTGATCTCCCAGTTACCAATAGTAAACAATATACACGTATCTGTAATAGAGAAACATTAAATATTGAAAGACAACAAATTTTGGTTCATGAAACTTTCACTCATAAGAATAATTAGTACTTAAGAAGGAGTGGTACACTCAATTGCAATACTAAATTAAAATAAGATAAATACATTTTCATAAAACTACATTATACGAAATGTGTAAATTATTTCGATATAAAATTGTCTAATATATCGCCCATAACATTAACCAAACTAAATAAAATGAAGAATTAAAAAATTAACATGTAACTTTTACAAGAAAGCGTATTTTGTAATATCATTGTGGATACTAACCATTAAATAAAAATTTATAAAATTGATATTAATGCGATAATTATGCGAAATTCCTATAAAATGTTTATGATATATTAACTATTAGGGTGTATGTATAAAACGTATGATAATAGTATTTTTTTCTTTATATTAATATGTAAGCTATATACATATTTTTTTCTACTCTATTTACCATAACCAGCCGTCGTGTGCATAAGTTATTTTAGTTTTCCAGAAAAAAACATTTAACATGACAGGAATCCTTTTCGCGGAAACCTGGTGGCCCGGCCCTACTTTTAGTTGTCCTGAATCAATTTTTTTCCACAAGTAAAAATTTAAATACAAGCGAACCGCGAAGCGAATTTCCAAGAAATATATGCCATGACATTCTGATAATATTAACCAATAATTTAAACTGTACTTTAGATTTTGATTTTGCTAAATTTGTGAGATTTTTACAAAAATTATACAGATTTAAAAGTTGTATAGCCTCTTATGTCCGCTTCCGTCCTTGTTGCTGTTTCTTCCGAAGAGAACAATTAAGCAACCTATAATAAAAAAAATAGGACTTTCAAATACATATGGCTTACAGTGATAGTTAGCACAATGGTTTTTTATAAAACAATCTCTTCTGCACTTCCCAAAAAAAACAGGTTTTGATAAAGGCCGTGACCAAGTGTAAACACATCTCATGTCGCGGTTCGATCGCGTGGTCTTCACGGCAAATCACGGGCCAGTGTTTGCTTACATGGGCAGAAAGCTAGAATTCAGCCCGCCCCGTGTTTCCCTACGTGGCCGTGTCGGCCGACGGCAAAAGGATTATCTGGACAATGTAATCTTATCGGGGAGGCACTCGAGCGGACGGGTATATCCGCGGCGCCTTATCGCAGGGTAAACAACTAATCGACCCCCGTGCGGCGGCGAGAGTAGTGACTGTTTGATCGACCGCGGAGGCAAACTCGTCTCGGTAGCCGCAGACACTTCAGACTTACCGCGCCCGCACCGCGCGCTTCTTCGTGGGACGTCGGCTGTCTTCGGCTATCTCCGGCGCTAGCTCGCCATCCCCGCGCCATCACCCGACTTCTTGCGCGAACAATAAGCTGGGTTTGAAATTCAAAAATAATACGCGTTAAGTATTATGCAGTGACCGCGGGGTTCTCGTCAGCGGAACTACACTGATGAGCAAAAAAAACTGGTATACATGCCTAATATCGTTACCCNCCCTTCCCCCCTCCTCCGAGCACGCAGAAGTGCCGCAAGACGACGTGGCATGAACTCGAATAACGTATGAAGGTATGCAGGAGGCAATTCACACCATGAATCCTGCAGGGCAGTTCACAAGACCAATCTGCGCCAATTTGAGAAAGGGTTGCACGCCTGTCACGTTTAATGATTCTCGCCGGTCATCGTTTGTCCCGTTCTTTCTCGATCTTTTTCCGGCCGCAATGATGTCGAAGATGTGATGTTTTACCGGATTCCGAATATTCACGGTACACTCNTTCTCGATCTTTTTCCGGCCGCAATGATGTCGAAGATGTGATGTTTTACCGGATTCCGAATATTCACGGTACACTCGTGAAATGGTCGTACGCGAACATCCAAATGTTATCGCTACCTCGGAGATGCTATGTCCCATCTCTCGTGCGCCGACTATAACACCACGTTCAAACTCACTTAAATCATGATAACCTGCCATTGTAGCAGCAGTAACCGATCTAGCTGCCAACCGCATCGCGTTACTCTGATTGGTTCCATACCTCTATTATTTGCATACGCATGCGTATACCAGTTTTTTTTTTTTTTTGGCTCTTCAGTGTACGTCTTCTGCATTCACTATTCAAAATGCACCGGATAATTTGTAAGTCCNGATAACCTGCCATTGTAGCAGCAGTAACCGATCTAGCTGCCAACCGCATCGCGTTACTCTGATTGGTTCCATACTACTGTTATTTGCATACGCATGCGTATACCAGTTTTTTTTTTTTTTGGCTCTTCAGTGTACGTCTTCTGCATTCACTATTCAAAATGCACCGGATAATTTGTAAGTCCNTTTTTTTTTTTTTTGGCTCTTCAGTGTACGTCTTCTGCATTCACTATTCAAAATGCACCGGATAATTTGTAAGTCCAACCAAGGAAAACTTGCGACAAGCCGTTCTTGTTTACTTTGATTCGTAATTTTATCTCGTATATAACAACAGCATTTACGCAGATCATAATTCAAAGCGGAAATTCTCTGTTAAAGAATCTTAAATTTGTGAACAGATATAATCTTAAACATGTGCACGTGTGTGCCTTTTTAATATTTTTTACATTACTATAAATAACAGTTTCCCCCCAACAACATCGACTGCTGTGCTCTGATTGGACGCAGCCTCATAAGTTTAACTTCAGATATGAAAAATAACAATTTCTTTTAACACTTAAGAAAATCCTAACAACGCACGTGACCTGCTAAGTTCCGTTGGAAACCATTGCGTTAGATAACACACTTTTAGTTCTTCTGCACACGAAATAACGCATTAGTTAAAGCTTAATTTTTCTATTGTTAACCCAGATTTAGGCCGGGACTACGACTACTTCACGTTCCACGTAACACGTAACGAGTAATACGTTCACGTAAGCCTGCTACACATTGAATGATGTGTTTTAAGGAGACGTATTACGATCATTTCACGTAACGTTCACGTGATATAAAATCTTGTCACTGTCTAGCTTTTAAGGTGTACGTGATATTTACGTGACTCTGCGCCAAGTGGCCTCGCTGGTTAATCAAAATATGCACGTTGTTGTGTAATCTTTGCTTTTAATGGGCTTGTTTTTATTTTCGCGAATTCGTATGCTTGCGTTTTTAAATAATGTACCGAAAATGAGGACGAAAGTGTAATAAAAGTTAAGGTAAAATTATTTATTTTTAATCAATAAATATTTAGAAGCCTTACATTGCAGCAGTTTANAGTGTAATAAAAGTTAAGGTAAAATTATTTATTTTTAATCAATAAATATTTAGAAGCCTTACATTGCAGCAGTTTGTTAATTATGTCTCTCAGGAGTGTAAAATTACGCGCGTGAAATACAGAATGTTTAATGTTAAGTTTTGAATGTTTAGTAGGCGCATTTCATTAAACTAAATTTTAATTTTCTCTGCATATGAAAGTTTTTTGCATACTAATTATTCCGGGTACACGAGAAACGTGTCTACATCTCACAGACACATTTCGTTTTTTTGAGGATGTGACGATGTCCTAGTTGTTTCCAAAATTTATAAACATAATGACCTTCATACTTTCGCAACCTGTTCTTGCCACATCGATATTAAAACACAAATACGCCTGCATAGCACTAATTTTGAGAGTTTTCATTCTCAAAAGCAACGCTGTTAGAAAAAATGTCCGTAAAACTTCATACCGGTTACAAATTTTCCTGACATTTGCGGTAAATTACGGTCTCTTAGTTTTTTGCAATAACGTTATCTCCGTAAATTCCACACGAATCTCCGTGAATTCACTGTACGTGTCCACAAACTTGCAAATTTTTTTTAATATGCTCTTTATAAAAAGAGGAAACAAAAAAAGTTTTATTTTATTTATGTGGGTGATCCACTGTGTAACAAAGTACTACAAAAACTGTGTGGTGGCGGGATTCGAACTCGGAAAAAAAAGACAGTTCAGCATGTCATCCATTCACCTACCACGGTTTTACAAGAAGTAGTGTTGTAAATACAGAATTTATATAGAATGATGCATGTACCTCATAGTTTCTAGTTATAATAGTGTGTATGCGATTTTGTGATTTTTTTATTTCAAGTTTACAAACAGGGGTAAAAAAAAAGTTAAAACCTCTTGCCTTGTGGTGGGGCTTGAACACGAAAAGAAAAATTAACTTTCAATAATTCGAACCACATTTTTGTTTAACTTTTATCAATATATTGACAGATACATTTGCCGTTGGACACAGCGTGTGCGACGTTTGACAGCGTGTGTTTGTGGCGGTTGACGAGCTCAAGTCAGACCGACTTGAGGACAAATTCACAGTTCACAAGTGCGCGACATGCGAACTGGAGATCTGCCGCGGAGGAGCCGGGGTTCGAACTCCCGACCCTCAGAATGCAAGTCGGCTACTCTGCCCCTGAGCTATGAGGACATAGCTTAACAAATCATCTACCACACTTTTAGACGTAGTATTTCGTAAATATGGAGTTTACAGGAAAGTGACGTATGCGCCTGTCTTAGTTTCAAGTCGTGTTATAACGCTTTATATTTGCGGTTTATAAAATGAGGTAAAGAATAAATTGTTTTATTCTCGTAATGAGTGTGTTTCACTGTGTCTACATAAGGTTTTGTCCTTTAGCGGAATCTGAACAAAAATCAACGAATTGACACTCCGTGAGTGGTTCGCCACTCACCTACTACCATTCTACACGAAGTAGTATTGTGAAGATGGAATTTTATACCCTTCAGGTATCTCGGCATTGTTCTTGTCTTAAAATCGAAGACATTAGAATACGAATAGCTACCGTATTTTGTATTAACGGAGCTCATTTCCGTTATTCGTCATTACTGAGTGCTTTTCCATAAATTAAATCTACATATCCGTAAAGGTTTTGCGTAAATCTAAAGAAATTTTTAGCAGTGAACATGGCATACACCTGACATTTTCATTCGGTGCACAAAGGTAACGGGTTTACTTTAAGCATCATAATATACTACCCAAAAATACCACGTTTTACATAAACGTTGAAGTGTTGAGGGATGCGTGTTACGTGTAACGTGAAGGTATCGCAATCCCGGCCTAAAAGCTCGATTCACATTTACGCCGATAACGACGAACAGACAAAGCGGAGAGAACCTACTATATGTTTGTTCACGCACGTAAGAAGATTTTTCTGCATTACCATTTTGCTGTTTGGTTGCAGGCTGTTTATGACCACGCTGTTTCATTCGTTATTATAATATCAAGATTCGAAAATAAGTGACGCACAACAAACTGTGCGGCCTACATGTTTTCAAATAATTTTCGAGATATTAAATTTTATACTTAAAGTAAAAATATTTCACTGTTTAGTGTTACCTCTCGATTCATTACTAAACTACATTTATTTAATGGAATAAGTTAAGTTAATATATAGTTTATCATCACATTTTTAATAATATGAAGATATTAATGATTTTGATTGTCGAAGTGGAGAGAGGAGTTGAGTGCAGTGGAGAGATTTCGGCGTCTCTTAACAGCGAAGTCTTGAGAGCTGATGAGGGTGAAGCGTATGTGAGTGTGGAGCAATGCAAGGGTGGGGAAAACGGGAGATCCCCGAGAAAACCCGCCGACCAGCGGCATCGTCCAGCACGATTCCCACATGCGAAAATCCGGGAGCGACCCGCTGGGAATCGAACCATGTTCGCCATGGTGGGAGTCCAGTAGTGTGACCACTACCCCACCGTGGCTCCGTGGTTTGGTGGTAATACCCTGAGCTCGCATTAGAGACGACACGGCTTCGATTCCTGGTCCGGTCATCCTTGTTTCGGTCTTTAACAGTTGTCGGAAATAACTCCAGGCATGGTCCTTAATGTAAGACTATGATTAATCCTTCCATTACCCTGCTGTTTGTGAGACTTTGAACATGCCGTACACCGCCAAATGCTTTTTTGTGCTCCAGTTAATAATTTTGCTGAAACTAACGACTACGATATTGCCTACCAAAACAATGAATTTATGGCGCCCATAATACACTTCTGTGGTTGTCACCAAATAATGAAATTACAAAAATAAAAATGTTGGTGCTACAAAATATTTTTTAAAATCTGTATTAACAAAATAATTTTGTGCACGCCAAGAAAATTTTCTGGTCACGAAAAGATTTTTTTGTGTGTTGCGAAAGTTATTAAACTGCTTAAAACAACTGAATTTTACAATAACTATTTCTTCTTGAGTTAATTGAGTTTCATATTCGTAAATCCCACTAGGACTTTCCCTAGTGATTAGTGATGTGGTTTTGAAAGTACAAAATTACTTCGAGTCATATACACAACTGTTATCCTAATAATACTAAATGAATAAAATAGTAATATTTGCCCCGTAAAATAAATTAATTCGTCCCCAAAGTTCGCAGAATAGATTATATAAAAAACATACTTTTGTGGCAGTAAATAATTATGACAGAATTTGTATAAAATCTACAATGCATGAAACATTTATGACGTCGAAGGTACTCGAAAAAATACTCTGTATACGTTACAATTCATAAATATTTAAAACATTAGAATTTAAATTAAAAATTTTGAAAATAACATCAAACGGTGGCAACTGACCACTAAAGACTATAAATAGTGAGTGCTGCAATAATTCGCACAGGGTTTTATTTCCGATGCGATTTTAAAATGTTTTCGAATTATTATCCTTCTGTTTAGCTTTCACCAAATATATATGCCATTTGACTCGAGAGTTCGTTGCGAATCGGGAACAAAAGGTTCTCAGTTCTCGACAGTTGTAAATGTGTCGCAAATCTCGCTCGGGACTTCAAGTCCCCGTCGGCAGGTGAAATATCCAAGCGCTGCGTGCAGGTATCCCGGTTTGAAGAAAATCTCTTTCGGAAAGGAATACGGTAAGGCGAATGTGGTCAAATGGCCACAATCCTCTCTGACGCTACAAAGACGGATGGACGAAGAACCTTCCATCTCCACGCGGCAATAAAACTGTCGCAAAGAGATGATCGTTTGGCGACCACGTATACGGTAGTCGTGTTCTCCTGCGGAAGCAAAAGTGTGAATATGCCTTAACACGGAAACCCTTTGACCGGAGACAAACACAGTCGTTTAAAAAATATATTTTTCTCTTTTGTTTTTAACTGATGTTTTCTTATAAAATTTACTAAAATTTGTTCTTTCGCTATATCTCTTGCAAGAAAAGCATTTGTCAGGATAGCGATGGAAATTTTACTGTTCTTATAACGGTTTATGTTAAGTCACCAATTTCGGGGCCTGCAAAAGTTAAGATATTTTCAAAACTTTTCTCCAATAAAAATACAAACACGATCTTATAGTGCCACTTATAGGGTTGTCACGTTTTTTATAACAAGCAATTAATTGTAGCCGTGCAAAATAAAATTGGTAGACAGTCTCTTTAGGTTTTTTTATAGTGTAAATTACAGTGAAAGAAATTTTACAACATGTTTGGATAAACACATTTGACCAATTAAGTGGGTGTACGGTAATATTAAAATGTACATACTATTGAAGGATACAGAGTCAAGGAAAATGAGACAAACAGGGACTTGAAGTGGATTGGAGAGATTTGGGTGGCTCTTAACATCCAGGTCTTGAGAGCCGATGGGGATAAAACGAGGTGAGTATGGAGCATCGCCGGAATGAAAGCGGGGCAAACGGCAGATCCCCGAAAAAACTCGCCAACCAGCGGCATCATCCCGCACGATTTCCATTGGATATGCGAAAATCCGGAAGTGACTCCACCGGGGATAAAACCCGGTTCGCCTAGAAGGGAGGCGAATTGTTTGACATCTACACCACCGCGGCCCCTTAGGGACTTTTAGAATTACTAGATTGTGAACAATATTATATAAGTTATTAACGGTAACGTGAGCACTTTCGAAACCAACCTTTGCAAGCAAACCATTGCCAGTAAATATATACAGGATGTTTTCGTGATTATAAGTCAAATTTTGAGGGATGAAGGATAAAATAAGCTTAATGAGTTAGGGAATGGTGGACCGGAGATATCTAAGTCAAAAGTTATAGGCGAAAAACGTGGCGAAGAGAAGTGGAATATCCTGTACTGTTCTTATCGTCATCATACATACCACGAGAAGATGAATAAAATATACAGGAGATGTTCGAAATGGCGGCCTCCAGCATCGTTGCAGGCATGACAGAGTCGTTATAGGTTCTGATGCATTCAATGTAACATAGCCGGTGACCTTCTGGTGACGTCACAGGCAGAGAGGATTATTGCCAGCACGTTTCCTCCATTACGTACCGGTGTCTCGTAGACAAGATTGTTTGCGTGAACGCGCAGGAAAGAAATATATCGGGAGAGGTCAGGCGAGCGCACTGGCCAAGATCACAACCTCCTCATTCTATCCACCTTTGCGGGTACATCTCGATATCACCGTTCTGCTTCCCTGCTGTTTCCGTTTGTTTGCCCGTACACAAACACTATATCGGCAAGTTCCTCAACCGTGTACTGCATTTCTGTCTTCTCTGTTCACTGGCGAAACACATACAGCAATATGCAATTAGGTATAGGCTGTTAACGGTGAAGTGAGCACCTTTGAGGCCCTAGTTACTATCTTCTTCCAGCCATTTGTTATCCTTTAGCCACCTTTTTAAATAAATATTGTCATATTAGTAATAAACACAGTGTGTATATACCACCACACCCGGAAGTTAATGTCTAAAGCTTGAATATAATATATTTATTGACTATTATTCCAAATGAGAGGGCTTTCAAAAGTGCTCACGTTACAGTGAATATACTATAATAGGCCCCTGTCTTCTTCCATGCCGTCTTACACTGCCAGTTTTGCGTTTGCCTGATCTCACCTCGATATGTACCCACAGACTGTTCTAATTTTGCTCCGCCAGGTTTTTCGCCTATAACTTTGAACTAAGACATTATTGGGCCACCATTCCCTATCTCATTTCGCTTCCTTTGCCCTCCTTCATCCCTCAAAGTTTTGCTTAGCACTACGAAAACATCGTGTATATGCTACAGTGCACATAGGCATGCGGACACCAAGTAAAGTTGGCAGCAAAGAAACAAAAATTGTTAAAATTTGTGTTTCCTGTTTATTCGTTTTTTTAAGTGAAAAGTTTCATGTAAAAAACGTATTTATATGCCTAGATTCCACGTTTTAGCAAAAGGATTTCATGGATAGTTGTATTCCATAACCGTTTAGCTCATATTCATTAGTGAATGGATGATTTACGTGTTGTGCGTCTTAGGTGTCTGCCCGAGAATCACAGACTTACCAGTTCATTCTGGTAAGTCTGTATTATTGGGGAACTTAGTTCTGGTTGATCACTCGAGTTACAAACTGTCGTCTCACTTATGCACTATACATTATTTTTTTTTTCATTTCCTGTTATCATCTTTCTTTACAAGGGGGAACCTATGCATATTTTGCTTCATTATTGTAATCATCATAATCACCTTCTTTCTTTTAGTCCACAAATTCTTCTTATTGCAGGAGTTACTTAAGCCAAGAGTCGAGAGATTTTGGTGGTTCTTGACAAACAAAATAAGAATATAAATAATGATTCGGGGACAAGAGAATTGTGATTCGGATTCTCGAATTTGACAACTTGCCATGTTATGACATCACCCAACCACCATGTTGGATCTGGACTACCTTGATATTTAATATTGCCTTTGACATCGACAATTTTGAAAAATCCCCAAAAATTCCCAAAAATTCCAAAAAATCCTTATCTCCAAACAATTCAAAAAATCCTAAAAAAAAACCCCATAAACATTCTGGAAAATTCTAAAAATATTCCAAGGAATTTCCCAAAAACATTGACCCTTGACCCTCATGACCCTTGACCCTCATGACCATTGACCCTCATGACCCTTGACCCTTAAATTACCCCTGAATGATTCCTAAATGACCCCAAAATGATTCCTAGATGAACCTTCATTAACCCTAATGAACCCTGCATTGCAACTAAATGACCAGGACATCTTAATTACCACTAAATGACACCTAATAATCCATAACGGCCTCTTAATTACCCCTAATGACCCCTAAATAACCCCATGACCCTTGACCAAATACCCAAGATCCTTCACCCAAGACCCGAGACATTAACCCAATACACTTAACCCAAGACTCAAGACTCTTGACCCAAGACCCAAAACCCTTGACCCCAAGACTCTGTGCAGTGCTGTGTGGTGCTAAGCATGGTGCTAAGTGCGATGCTAAGTGTGGTGCTAAGTGAAGTGCGTGCAAGAAGCAATGAAATATAATGGGGTCCTGTATATATTTTAAAGCGAGATTATTAAATAAAAATATTCACCATTCGGATTAAGAAGTAGGACTCTAAAATGTATTTTTCATAGCTTGGTAATTTATTACATCTTGCTGCTTTCATTCACCACACTTAGCAACACACACAGTCTTGGGATCAAGGATCTTGAGTTCAAGGGTCTTGGAGTCAAGGTTGAATGGTCTTGGATCAACAGTCAAGTGTATTGGGTATTGGGCCTAGTGTCTTGGGTCTTGGGTCTTGAGTCAAGGGTGTTGGGTCAAGTATCTTGGGTCAAGGGTCTTAGGTCAAGTGTCTTGGGTCTTGTGTCAAGGGTCTTAAGTCAATAGTCTTGGGTCAAGGGTCAAGGGTGAAGGGTTTTGGGACTTGGATCAAGGGTATTGAGTCTTGGGTCAAGCCTCTTGGTTCAATGGTCTTGGGTAAAGGATCTTGTGTCAAAGGTCTTAGGTCAGGGGTTTTGGGTAAAGAGTCAAGCATCTTTGGTCATGGTTCAAGGGTCTTGGGTCAAGGTCATGGGTCAAAGGTCTTGGGTAAAGGGTCAAGTGTTTTTGGTCTTGGGTTCAAGTCTGTATAATGTGGTCATTTAGTGGTTATTAGTGGTCATTTAGCTGTCATTAGTGGTAATTAGGGGCCATTTAGGGGTAATTTATTGGTCAATGCTATGGGTCAAGGGTCAAGTTTTTTTTTTGGCCTTTTTTTTGGAATTTGTTTAAAATGTTCAGTTATTTTAATTTTTAGGGCTATATTTGGAATAATAGGATATTTGTAGTACTTTTTGGATTTTTGTATTTTTTGGAATTTTTTGAAAATTTTTTGGGATTTTTCGGAAATTTTCAAATTCAATGTCAATAGATAACGTATTGGTTTATAGCTATTAGTCTTCGTTACATCTTTCGTGATGTAGGAGTACTGTCGCTGAAATACAACACACCCCTGGCTGAGGATTCATTTCGCCACAAACGGCCACATTTGTGAGGAATAGAGTTGTTTAACGTTCCACTCGATGCTGAGCCAACTTTAAAAGAAAATCGTTTTATTTGAAAACATATTTATGTTTCAACGTTAATGTATGTATTAAAAATATTAATATATATGATTCAAACGCCTTTAGATAGGATCAACTTATGTCATTGTTTAAACATAGTTCCTTAATACTGTGCTTGGGATATCAAAAGGATTTCTTACACACTATACGTAAACTAACTTAAAAAAATATGCAAACCTTACATACTTTGGCTAGCCTATTATATGTACTCTATTTCACGTAAGCTTATAATATTTTGGCAGTTCTGTAGACATGAACTATTTGATGATACGTTTGCAGGTCACAGTGGCAGTCAAAATTCCTTGCAAAAATTTTAATCTCAGACCCTCGGTTAACCAATGGAATAGTACATTTGGACTGGTATTGTGACCAGCGAGCACATCATCAAATAATAAATACCTTCATAACTATCAAAATTTAGTGAGCTTACAGGAAACAGAGTATATAAGTAGGGCTACTGACTTTTCGCAGAAAAATCCGAGAACACAGTAGACTCCAATACTATATACACACCTCAGCTGTTGTTACACCTCCATTGGATGCTGGTGCCATGTCCGTCTTTGACCAAGCCACTCAGAACTAAGTAACTACGATACAGAACCTTCGTGATTCGTGCGCGAAATGTCAACGCGGGCCAGAACATTTTTTTAGCCAATCAAAGAAGCTGGACGACCCTACTGTGCTTTGGACTGTATCTTGTCTCGAAATCTTTCCGCAAAATGTCACTGCCCCGATATATATAAAAATTTGTAATTAACGTTTAAGTACACCTGAGTTTCGAAATTAATTGTTTTGATTTTACTACCTTATCATAGAATCTGCTTTAAGAACTAATTAAATATGTTACATTACTAAGAGGTAAAGTACAGGTAGACAATATCTGATCGTTCAAATTTGAATTTCTGCAACATTCCATATTTATTTTCGAATCTTTTGCTGCATCCATTGCATTTCCTCCAGAATTTAAAAAACAAAAGAAAACAAGTTTTTAAAAACTGAAGTACTTAGAATTTGTACGTATTCAACATCGTCAATTTTCCGCAGAGAAGTAACATGTTGCGAAACCTTTTACTTGCTATTAGTTGATGAACAGCTAGTGCAAATATTATTTCGTCGCCGCTGGTCGAGAAACCATAACCAAAGTCCCAAGTCCTTATTTTAATTAAACATGTACTACATTTAAACTACCGAAACGTGCTTTCACTTTTTAGAATTTAATCAAACTTGACTTCCAGTATGCCATAAGCAAAATAGCAGCAACATATTTACAAGAAATGTGTTACACACTTTCCATTGTATGAATCATAAGTAGAGACCTGAAAAATTCGCGAGTTCAATGACCTGCAGGCTAGACGGCACAGTCGTCAGTTAAAAAATATGCCGATATTAACTGTACATTGGTTGTCTGCTGTCACAGTGGACGGCGACGATTGGGCCAGTGTTCTCCAGGAGGTGTCAATCACCGTGTGGACCAATGGCTAAAGTTACATAAACACAATTGTTTTGAATTCCAGCTTGTCTCAAAATGAATCCGCAAATTCTTCATGTCTCTAATTATAGCATTTGGAAATGATAAAGTTCGGCTGTAAGAAGTGACAGGTCAGCTACAGTTCCCTGTGTGAGTCAGGAAATCTATAACATCTCTGAATGAAAGGGTAAACAAAGCTGCAATTGCGCCTACACGTCTGCTATCGTGCAGGTTAAGAATGAGGGCTATTTTGGACAGCTCAGCTAGCCACATATTATCAAAATGATGATAAAAGAGCAAAAATGGACCAGCAAAACTTTACACACTTCTTTCCTACACACAAAGCTACATTACTGTGGTGATATCGCATGTTCGTCTGTGTTCGCTCTTTTCGCATTGTGACAGATCCCATTGCCTGTATGTAAATCCTGAGGTGCACACTTAAAAATTGCTCTGGAAGATTTCTCCCGTTATACCCCAGTGGCACAAGTGTGGGAGGAGCAATCTGTGAGCCCACATCGCTGCAAAAGATAACAGAATACATGTGAACTTCATTACAGAATTTAACACAAAAACACAGTTTTCTTCTAATGGCCATATATCGGGGCAGTGATATTTCGCGAAAATATTTCGAGACAAGATAATACAGTCGAAAGCATTGTAGGATCGTCCATATTCTTTCATTAACTAAGAAATATTCTGGCCCGTGTTAACCGTTTGCGCACAAATCACGAAAGTTCGGTGTCGAAGTTACTTAGTCCTGAGTGGCTTGGTCAAAGACGGACACGGCGCCAGCAGCCAATGGAGGTATAACTACAGCTGAGATGCGTATATAGAATGAAGTCAACTGTGTGCTAAGTCACTGGCTCTAGCCATAGTTATTTACAAAATTACAGACGGCCTCCCGTGTCGCAGTCAATTGATGGACACTAAAATTCACATTTTAAATTAATTGCAAATTTCACAAGTGAAAACAATATAATAAAACACCAACAAGAACTCTTATACAACCTAATTTTCAGTAAATTTTTTCTTAAAGAAGTGTTACATAATCGGACAATGTTTTTATGTTTCTCTTGTTGATTTATGTCCTATATCACGTAAAGTTGAAGTTTTCATTTGCTTCTTGCGTGGTCCTAAAGTTTTGAATGTGTACTGTAGTACTTAAGAACACAGAGGTGAGAAAGTCGCACGTTCGGCGAACTTCAACTGCACGCGCCAGCAAAATGGCGTGACTGCCCAGCAACATATCGTAACGCCCTTCACCAATCAGTGCCTTGCAACGCACTTGGTAGCAAGCCAATAGGTAATATTTCTCCAGATGAGAGACAATGCCCGCTCCGAGATCTTCGCGTATCAAATCAGAGAATAAGTACAGCCACATCAAACAAACCGCCCAGCCATTTTGTGTGTATTTATTTACTCTGTGATATAACTATTACTCCACCCGTCGACCTGGATCATTTAACTACATTATGTTGGATGCCACGCTACTGGCAGTGACAATTTAAGAAAGTCAAGTATTGACGGTGACGATAAATATCTTATCTCATATTATATAATTAAAAATAATGATCTCGACTCATGTGCAGAATTTTTTGCGTGTCGAACGTTTTAATAGAATTAGTTAGTCGATACTCGTAAACAGGAAATTGATTGTAAAAGCTGCAAAAACAAACCCAAGCAAGTTAACCAAATATTAAACCAGTGAAGAGTAGCACAGTTTTTTTTATACACGCTGAGCCGAAACAGATCTTAACTGTTCAGAGAAATACACTTCACGTTATCGCATGTGCAGCCGTGACAGAGCGGTTTGTGTGGAGATAAGCTTTTAATTGCTGTTCCTTATGCGTCCATAATCTTTGAAAGCGGCTGAATGTTTGTTGAACTCTCGCCCGAGGGGAGGTCAGAAGTGCAAAGCGGATCGCAGATCAGAAAAACAATACCAGATATACTGCGTTTTAACTTGGGGGAAGGCGACGTCCTTGGTCGATTTGGAACACAGTTCAACTACAACGCCGCGTGCTTGCCGTCATTAATGACTGTAGTAAATGAATTATGGAAATTCCCCATTAATTTTTACGGATATGAACAGGAAATGAACCGGAACGCAATCTGTCATGACGAAGAAATAATTTTAAAATCCGTGCGAGTAAAATATATAACAAAGGATAGCAGAAATAGCGTGGCGATTCCTTCACTGTAATTTATATATTTTTTTTAATTTTACAAGAAAAATCCTTGGAAACCCAGTTGCTAAGAAAATCCTTTGAAGAACTACAAAAAGTTTCTATATACATATATATATATATATATATATATATTTGTAATATTACCAATCATGAAATTGTATTACAACGTACTTTACTAAGAAGTGGACATAAAATATTTTTTTCATCTGAAGAAACATTATTTCAAAATATAATTCATGAAATAAAAAGTTAAATATTGCCACAACGGCGACTAGAACCCACGTTATAGACGTTATTATACCGAACCCTTAACCCCAATACCAACTTGACTTACGAGCTTTGCCATTATTTTTGTACGAAATACAGTAAATACATATAAAAATACTGAAGTTATTTGGTAGAAAGACTGAGTTATGAAGTGAATAGAATAGGCCTACACAAGTAACCTGAAAATAAATATTACTTATGAGGTCATTCCAACGTTTCAGCCGCACTACAAAAATGTTATGAACTAACCCGTTTACTTACACATTAACATTTCGTACCAGGTGTTGCAAAAGAGAGGATTTTTGTTCTGAAAATGACTTGCCAATTCCTTACAACTTACACGATGGAACTTATGAAAATAATTGCTGTTGATTAGTATATGACAACTGCAGCAAACCAAAAACTATTCTTGGTGTTCTAGCAGCATCTCTGTTTGCATTTGTGCTAATTTCTGAAGTTGTACAGCTTGACCATGGTTCTACCCATTTGGCATTACGTAATTTGAGAACGAATACAATCGGGATAACACGTTAAGGGATTGATAACAGAGAACAGGGAAAAATGTATATGATTGGCTGTGCCCTACTTTGAGAACGGCATTGTGTCTGATTTGTAACTGCCCCCTGTGGAAGATTATATGCTGGCTGGCAATTACGTTAGCAAGCGCTGATTGAAGAAAATCGTCCCCACATGTCTCGGGCAAGTGACGCCATTTTGGTGGCGTGTGGGACTGAAATGCCTGGAACGGCCGTCTGTTTCGCCTCTGTATCCTTAAGTACTCTTTGTTGTCGGGGAGATACAACGACGTGCCTACACAAAGCTTTCTCCGTCATTGTAACTGGATTTCTTTGGTTGGTTACATCCGCAAGTTCAACGACCTATAGGTAGAGACCTGAAAAATTCGCGTGTTCAATGACCTGAAAGCTAGACTATACAGTCTTATGTACAAATATGCCGATGTAAACTGCACATTGGTTGCCTGCTGTCACAGTGGAAGGCGACGATTGGGCCAGCGCTCCACAGGAGGTGTGAAACACTGTGTGGATTAATAGCTGAAGTTTTATCAACACACGTGTTTATAATACTAGCATAACCCGAAATGAATAAGCGAATTTTTCTGGTCTCTACCTATAGGTAGCAACAGGAAAATCTCTCGTTTTAAGTTACTTGTAGGCTAGACTGCACGGACGTATGTGTTTCAGGCCTCAGCTTGCTGTTCATTGGCTGCTGCCCCAGTATGTAGCCTGTTTTACCTCAGACCTGTTGGCACGGGATTCGGTGCTTGTCTCATTGCAGGCAAGTTATTGGATCACAGTTGACCTCGGCATGTCTAATAAAATGGGTAACAACTGCAAGCATAGCATAAATGCACGTGTGTTTGAAAGCTAGATTGGCCTAAAAGGAATTCACGAAATTTTCCAGTCCCTACCTATAGGCTAGACTCCACAGTCCTGTGTACACTTGAGCCTCAGATGTTTGTTTATTGGCTGCTGCTCCAGAGAGTAGCCAGTGTTACTTCACACCTGGCAGTACGGCACTTGCTACTTGTTTTCTTGCCAGTCTGCTGTTGGCTCAGAGTCGTCCAGGGCGTGTCTCATAAACTGCAAAGTCAACTTCAGTGTACACGTGTTTGACGTCTATCTTGTCCTGAAATGAACTCGAGAAATGTTCCTATCCTTACACCACAAACCGCTCGTAAAAAGACACAATACTTATAACACATCAACAATTCGGATGTCTTGAAACAATCCTCCTTCACTTCATTATCAACGTTTAATTTCCAGAACGCAAGCTGAGAGATTAAGACAGGAGAACGACATTGGTCTCTGAATATTCTAGCTCTGGTTTGTGTTCGAATCCCGCTTCAGAGAGAAAAGGAAATATTTGTCTTTTGTATAAAGTGCAACATTTATAAAGCGAATAGCACACGTTCAATACAGAAGTAACGTAATTTTGATTAGCCCAGTCAAGTAAGCCAGTATCTTCTCACAAAACCACGCGGCCGGTAACTTAAAGAAAAATGCAGGTGTGCAAATAGGAAAATGAAATCTAGCCTAATGGAATTATTTTTCGCAAGAATCAAGTGCATATGCTATAGTATTATTCCCGATTATTCAAAAGTGTGAACATGTCATGCATCAAAAGCGTTATATTTTTATGTTTACATAAAAGTACCGTATTTTTTTAAAATAATATTTATATTTATATATTGTTTTTAATTATAACATTTCGTTAACAATTAATATGAATAAAAACCGGGAGTTTATAGGTGTGTTGGTAAGACCTAGTAGGAAATATTTTTTATTCCAAATATTATTTAATTGAGTGCATACGAATGCGGTGCGTTGTCCATATGGTGTAATTACCTAGACTTTGTTAACCTTTGTTTGCACGAGGCTTCAGAATAGTTGGAAGTAACCGTGAATGGACTATATTCATTATTTCCATCATTCGTTTAAGTTTCCGTGCCCTTACAGCCTTCGGTTCTACGTTTACGACCTAAAACTTTCGCTTAAAAATGGCCATGGATATTGAAAAACATCGATAACTAATCGTGGAGAGTTGTCGAGAAATACTTTATCTCAGGTTTTTAAGATATGTGCAATTTAATGATTTTGTAACTTATATAATAGAAATTTCAAAATACGTATCAGTTTTTGACCAAGAAAGAAAACAACATTAGTATGCTAGGCATAGATGCATCGTATACTATTATCTCTAGGGATGGGAAGTTTTTGCTCATTTGTTTGAGAAGCTATAATTCCTACAAAAATGCGTGAGATTCCATGTTCGGGTCGGTCCCAGTTTATAACACACTAATCTTATTTTTATCAATAACAAACATTCAAGGGTAAAGGACTAAATGCCTTCCTGCGTAGCATGGGATAAAACTGGCTTCTAATTGGGACTGTGAATTCTGACCCTTTGGGTCACTTAACGTGCAAGATTTTCGCATCCGTGCTAATCTCGAGTTACGTCTAGGTAACTACGTTAATTTTTTTATAACGTTCACCAGTTTCTCAGCAACTGATCATTCCACCAACATGTTGCCAAAAACACCAATAATGTAATAAGTTTTTCAATTTAATTCACATCACATCAAGTACTTTCGTTTCTCCAGAAAAAAAGGACGATTGTATCCATTTTATAATAAAAATTCTCAAAGGCGTTCATATCGCAAACAGTGTTATTTACCTGTGGTTTAATTCATTACTTTACAACTCTGCCACATATTGTTTTCGACACATCTTTTCAGGAAAACGTGCTTTATTTAATGGGATTTCGCAAAGTAAAAAAATACTGAACATTCTAAAGCAATAGATAATATATATTTAGCTTGTCGCACTTTCAAATTCGTTGTGCGTTTTTCGTTACGCAGACCGCTTGTGGCCAGGTTGGTGAAGTTATAAATTATATACACTTAAATACATATGGTCTTTTGAACAACACCGACAAACTCCCGGAGGTTATTCATCACGCGTACATCTTACGGTTAAATGTTTTGTCCAAAAAGAAAGATGCCAATCCCCGTTTTCACTTTATTTCCTACCGTGTTTTCACCGGTGCAAGATCTCCATTATTCAAAACACCATTCACTGATTTATTGCCTAATCATAAGTAGTTTATGATATTTTGAACGAAGGGCATTATAAAATTAGATTTTTTAACGGCGTATAACTCCCTTAAAATCACATCAGGGAAAAAGGGTAACGTTCGTTTTCGTCTTATTTTTTTGTAAGGAATAATCTGCCAAAGCTTGTTATTCAAAGACAACTTTATATCTGTGTCTATATATAACGTGTTTCTAAACATGGCGACAAACTGCGGGAGTGTATTCCTGACCAAAATATAACACTAAAATGTACTGACCGCTTTCCTCGTCAAGATATAATTAAGGGTGTTGTGTGCCCTTGAAAAATGCTAATTTACTTTGCCTTACTCTGTATTTTGGTTTGCCTGCCTGGTATGCAACACGCCTATGTTTGGAATGTTCAACGTTAATGATCTCGCAAACTGTTCACCTGAGAGTGTTCTGACAAGACTTTTTTTTTTTTTTTTTTTTTTTTATTAATATAGACTGGCCGATTTGCAAGTTTTCCTTACAAATTACTTAGAGCGTAGAGTTGAGAAGTTATATACAAACAAAGGGTGTCAACAGCCATTTCCAAAAGAAAGGGGATGATTATACCGACCACGTTTTTAAAGGTGTAAGATCACCTTTATACAAAACACCATTGGCTGATTTTTTGCTTAATCACAAGTGGCTTATGACATGTTCAACTAAACACATTTTAAAACTTCATTTTTGGGGCTCATTGCTCCCTAATATAATTAATCACTTTATGTGATTAGTTGTCAAATATATTTTCGTCTTATATTTTCATAAGGAATTTCCTGCCGAAGGTTGTCCTGTTTTAGAAACGCATGGTAAGCTCTATAAGTATGCATAAATATATGGTGTCCACAAACGATAAATCAAATTAACACCCCTTTTTTAATGAAGACCCTTCCTTATATACGACAATTTAAATATTATTAGGCCTACTGTACACAAGTATTGAGTGATAAGGCAATGACCAATAACCGCAATAAACAATTGTTCATTGTACTGTCAAATGAATCTATCAAATAATCAAATTAGCCAGAATGCATTAATTTGATCAGTCTCTTGCGAATGCCTTCCTATATCCGCTTCATCCCTCATGCGGATTACAAACACCACATTTGCCCCGAGGCACGTGATGGGTCACACAGTCGCTTCGGGCGGACATGTCACTGTTCTCGCTATTCCAACAAGCGCCGCGATCACCAGAACTCGCCAGACAACTCCGTCCACTGCACTCACGGCAAATCGTAATTGGGTGAGTGAGTGAGTGAACAGATTTGGGCGGCTCTTAACATAGAGATCTTGAGAGCCTATGAGGATGAAGCGAGGTGAGTGTGGAGCAGCGCCGGAATGAAAGGGCGGGGGAAACGGGAGATCCACGGGAGCGGCATCGTCCGGCACGATTCCCGCGTGCAAAAATTTCGGGAGCGACCCCGCCGGGAATCGAATCCGGTTCGCCGGGTCGTTGGAGGGGGTGAGGAACTGTATTTATATTTCGCTCATCCTTTTCCAGATTTTTCCACTCTCACACACGCCGAAATATGACATATCTCGGCGTCGAGACATTTCTCAATTAACGCACTACCCAATATTCTTGAAGGTGTTATGACGTCCGAAGACGTGATTCGTCAATCAAGCAGCGCGTGTCTATCACGTGATATCGCCTGCTTTTCTCACCCTCTGGTTCTTATCTGTAATTTCCTCCTTGTAGTCGCGTGAACCACCGACGCCTCTGGTGAACTGGCAGTGGTAAGTGGAGGGGGCAGACAGTAAAACCCGTAGCAATATACAGTTTAAGGCACCCGTCTACCTGGTGCTTGAACTGCGTTGCAGAGTGTTCCAAATACACGTTTTTCAACGAAACTATTAAGCGTGCGTCCAACGTGCTGATCTACGAAAAGAACACACACTTCAGACGAGAGCTGTTAAGTACTTTCAAAATATCACGTACGTTAGAAACATCAATTCAGAGTACTCCAAAACCGCTAAAAACGGCCTTTCCAAGGCGCTGTAGCTCAAAATGCACGCATCAGATACATACAAAACTACTATAGGGGCCTGCAATGAACCTTCCTAAAGACTTCCCACTAATAAAATAATATGGTCACCGCTGAAAGTCCCATAGGTACACGCAGCACGACGAGAACACTGCACGCCAGTTCAGAGCCTTGCGCTTAGCGGCGATCGCGTACTTGATGCGCGTGGCAGTGTCGCCCTTATCGCTCCCGCTCTTCTCGGCCTAAACGTGGGAAAGAGTTCCAGGTAGACGGGGGCCTTAACACACTATAATGAAGACGTCGTAATACACAGGCTAAATAATGACAAATCCTGAAAATCGTGATATATCTGGTTATAACCTACAATTAGGGACACCCGAATTTAGCTAAAAGATTTCCGCACATGTTAAATTTCACTCCTAACGGGCGTACCAGCAGTCTTATTTTTCTTATTGACAGCGTTGTTTTGTGTGAAAAAATTTTCCTTCTTGATTGGCAGATCAAAATAAGATAACTTGAATACTCCACGTCTGTGGTTCGTGGGCGGGCACCTAAGACACGTAACACGGAAACCACACAATCACGAAAGTGCATCTGAGCTCTACTGTAATGAAATATAACTGGTCGAGAAATCTTTTCGCGAAAATTGGGTGTCCCGATATAACTTAATGTTATCATAATTTTACCTTAGTGAAAACTCAACGGTTTTCCAAAAACGTTTTTTTTTNTGTCCCGATATAACTTAATGTTATCATAATTTTACCTTAGTGAAAACTCAACGGTTTTCCAAAAACGTTTTTTTTTCTTTCTTTGCAAAATCACACCTAAAGTCGGCATTTTCCATACCGTTGCCACATATGAATTACAATATNTTTTTTTTTCTTTCTTTGCAAAATCACACCTAAAGTCGGCATTTTCCATACCGTTGCCACATATGAATTACAATATTTGTCCTATGTGTACATAATATTCTAGACGGAGAAAACGATTCTCTCTGATACTGCAGTGGCACAGGCACGTAAGGTCTCGAAGTATCAGAATCAGAACTTACACTGAATTAAAACAATGTGCATAAAGAACATTCCAAAGAAATATTATTAAAATTTGTATGAATTCTATTCATTGTTATAATTTTAAAAGTAATTTAATATCTAAATCCACATGTATGTGCTTCTACTGTAAATCACCTCAAAGAATGAGATATTGAAACGAATACAATTAAAAGTTTTGAGGTATGTTCCGCGTCGTGGGAAAAATAAGTTTCAAATTTTTGCATTAAATTTGCGCAATGTTTCAAAATAATAATAGCTAACGATTTTCTCAAACAATCAAGACGAAATATAAATTATTTTATGGGAGTATCTATGAGTATAATTTGTCCAAAGTCGTTCAAATGGAAATTTGTAAACAACCTTTCAAACTGCTATTTTGGCGGGAGTTTTTGAATTGTGGAATGTTGAAAGACAGTGAAAGAAGTGTAGCAAAACCTTACGTGTTGTTAAAGGCTGAATGTTTAAATTCATGGTTAATGAAAAAAAATGTTCTATTGTCATTAAATTACGAAATGGACAAATATACTTTCTAACAAAATTTTACAGTGTCGGTTGAACAATGAAAGAGAAATCTCTTCACTTCGTAAATTTATGAAAATTTACAATCTTCTGGAAAAATGTGGCGCAAATTTACGGAAACAGAGTCGGAAATAGCGAAACCCGTAACTTACCTCCGTAAACAGAAAATATGTAAATTTATCCGTCAGTCTCGAACTTTGCAGAAGCAGCACGAAAAAGTACTAGCAGATACAGTAAAAAAATAATGGTTCCNTTTATCCGTCAGTCTCGAACTTTGCAGAAGCAGCACGAAAAAGTACTAGCAGATACAGTAAAAAAATAATGGTTCCATTAGAAAAATTTGGTACATTCATACTGTTACAATTTTCTCTCAAAGTCAGTGGCCTTAACCAAGTTCGTTAAGAGATGGGGGTCTTAATTAAATAAAAGAGTTAATAATAATTTCCTAACTTTATTAACAATTACATTAAAAACCATTCTCTCAACTCATCTCATCAATAAATTGATATCACTTGCTGTTTACAATTAATGATTTCAATCATTACAATTTACAATTACCANACTCATCTCATCAATAAATTGATATCACTTGCTGTTTACAATTAATGATTTCAATCATTACAATTTACAATTACCACAAATAAATTAATGAAATAAAAAAAATAAAAATCTGTTTCAATAGACTATGTATCCAAACCCATTCCTTTATTTTACAAATTATATGTCAATATTTAACAATTAAAGTAAATTACAATAAGGTCAATATCACATGTTATTCAATCCCACCTCAGTTTAGTCCAGATCCCACCAGTCTGCAATGTTCTAGAGATCTCCGAGCGCCCTTACGCACAGTAGCCTTCACTCGTCGGGTTTCACGCCCTCTCGTCCATTCACACCACCAACACCTCGTCCGCCGTCGCATCGCAGTCTCCCGTCGTCGTCCGTCTTCGACACATCGCTCGATTATTGCACTCAGCTGATTGGTTTCCACAAAAATACTGCCGACAGTTCAGCTGTGGCTTGTATTTATAGGGTCGCAGGTCATCGCACGGAAATTTATCTGAATGCCGCTTTGCCCCGAGGGTCCTAATTCCCAGAATATTCTTGCGCATCCTCTACATTTGTCGTCTTCTCCAGCAGGGGAAGGAGGGGTTGTTACGCCAGGAAGGAGTCGGGCGGCGCGACCGGGCATACCACCTGGGGGACAATAAGGGTCGAGGGGTGTCTACTCTTCCACAGCGCCAACCTACATGTAACGGGAACTTCGTGTGAGAGGCGAAAGGTCACACGCGTAACACTGCCCCCTCCTTAAGTCTGTTCGCACCGAACAGACTCTCCAACACGTGGACCTTCCTATAGCGACAGTCGATCGATTTGGACAACCTTAGGTTTCGCCCCACAGAACTGTCAACAAATCCGGTAGACCACATAATTTATCTCTTTCAGGATCCTGTACGGGACTTCCCAACATTTCCGTAGTTCCGGGCAATGTCACTTCTACCTTTGAGGGTTGTACAATCCCACCTCAGCCGAAAAGTTTGATCAGTCCATTGAAGATTTCGTAGGCGTCACAGCTGAAGAAGTCGATGGTACTGTACCATCTGCAGATGATCTTGCTGCACTGACGGCAGTAGACGCTGGTAGTGATGTAGTTGTCACAGCTTAATACGTCGATTGCACCATACCAATCTGAAACGATGGTACTGCACTGGTGGAAGTAGATGATGCTAGTATAGCAGACATCATAACTGTAGAAGTCGATGGCACTGATAAAACAGGAGACGTCTCACTCGAAGAAGAAATCGATGGCGAGAAACCATTGGTGGGCAATATCCACTCCACTTTAACATAACTGGTCATGGCCTACCTGGTGTAGAAGCTAGCCGAAACGATCAACCTTTCACGTTACACGTTGTCAAACTGTGCCTCTCAGCTGACCCCCCAATGCATATAATATACGTGTATGCAAGCCCTATGACGTCATATTGACATTGTCCAAATCATATTACACCATTAAAACATTGCTCAGACACCAACCAGCCAATCACCGAGTTGCCAGATGATTGCAGCTGACCAGTCGCATGAAGGCATTGAGACATCACATACTGGCAGGTAGGCAGGCTTTAGATGATTATCATTATTTTATATACGAACCATACAAACAGGCCAGCTCATCAGAACCTGTAGAACCTGGGAAGAGGCCCCTGTTCAATACATTTACTCGCAAGCACTACCCGGCGACAAGAAAACCACAATTTATCTTTTTGCCACCATTTCCATGGAAGATTCTCGACCGCACCACTCAAAATGAGTACCTTTAGCAATAGTTCCAGACGCATGGAGTGACGATTGTTGGAGAGCATATTCCGTACGTGGAAATTCCAGCCATGTTTGACTCTGTCGTAATTCCCTGTTATCCTGTGTAAGTGCTTGGAAGTCTATTTTGTACTGTCTGCGCAGGACGGAAATTATCGACGCCCGAAATCAGTGCGATTTGCCTTCCGGCTTAGATACCAAACAAGCCAGCATCACCAATCAATCGCCACCGTACAACCAAAGACTTTATAAGTGCGAAAAAAAAATTACAGCATATTGCAGCCAGTTCACTACCAAGACCATGATATTTGGGAGTAATGTTAATCCCTTTGGTATATAATAAAATTAATTATGTGTGCAATTTTTTTTATAAATTCTGGTTACAACACCTTTGTTTTTTTTGTCTAAAAATATTATTTGAAATTTTGTTTTAATATCAGTGAAACCAATGATAATTTGTGATGATGTAAAAATAATAAATAATAAAAAAACTATCATTCCTCACTTGCTCATACGTCAAAGACGCGCGCACACACACACACACACACACACAGCCCGAGATATACCAATTTGCAGGCGAGACTGATGGAAGCATTAAAAAGCTATTAAGACAAAAGCATAGTTAAAGAAGTGGGCACGAGTCCCATTACAGAAGTAAACGAGAGGCACGTGCAGTCGTAATCTGAGCTCGCGCACACGGCCAGCCGCGCTGCACCAGGTGTTGAATTGCACTTTGCCCTAGCGCACTGACGCCCAGAGGGAGGCTTGTTGCTCCAGCAGCTGGTTTATTTCTCACACAAGGCAACTTTTATTCATAGGATAACAAACACAGATTGTACCAGCAGACACAAGTTAACACCAGGGGTGACCTCTGTTAAGGGTGATCTGGGTTCGATTCTCGATTCGTCCGGCCCCCGAATTTCTTTTTTAAAAATCACCCCAGGTGAATGTCTCGATGGTTTCTTGGCAGTTCCCTTTCTGGTTCCCGCTTACCCTAGCAACTCGCGCCGTCACAAAATGTGTGAACTTTACTTTTATTATTTTAGCTTGCATGCCACCTAGAAAATGTAGGCTCACACTATTTATTTTGCGAGAATCGAGTTGGCGGACAAGAAAAAAATTATTTATATCCGTTAATTATAAGAGAAGGGGGGTTGAGCCATTTTCTCTCGCTTCAAATCCACGACATCGGGTTTCAGAATCACGAGTCATCCTCTTTTAAAAGAACTAAAGAGATAAACAAAAAACATAAAATCGCAAATGTAATGCAGGCAAATATGTACGTATTAATTTAAAAAATCGCTATATTGAGCACAATAAATCATTTAGTATGAGCTATTTCTTGCCATTTTCCGGCATAACCTGAATTCATTTTGCATTTTACAGCTAACATTTTGCACCCGATTCGTTGTTGACCAGTCTAATAACGCTAGGAATATATACCGAATCAGGTCATTACTATTCTCTTCGAAACCCAGCGAACGAATCCTTTCATCTGCTGATGCATATAATTGTAAATTTTTCCACGCCCACATACATAGGTTTTAATTACTGTTAAACCGTTTTGAAAACAAAAACTGAAAGAATATATGCGATCAGCACGTTTTCACAAATACTCGTGTAAACCTCCTTTCATGAAAAAAAAAAGNAAAAACTGAAAGAATATATGCGATCAGCACGTTTTCACAAATACTCGTGTAAACCTCCTTTCATGAAAAAAAAAAGATTCAACCCTTGTTGCGTCGGGAAAACTAAAGGCATTAAGGGACCAAAAAACACATATAAACTTGCATGAAACCCAGTTAAGGCAAGGGAAAATATACCACCTATTACAGAAATAAGAAAAAAATTGCCCATTAACGAACTTATGATAATACGCTTCATGACCCGAACAGTACTACATATTTGTATTTCCGAATCGACGCGAAATTCCGAGGTGAAAATGCTTAGTATTTTAGGTTGTATTAATCACGCACCTACAAAGGAAACGTCTATCTATGTTAACACACGAAGGATTTAACCATTGAAAAAATATTAATGCCCAGTCCCCTAATAATATTTTTTTTTTATTATACAGTACGTGACGAATATCAGAGCTGAATAACTATTTTACATTAGTCCCCAGTCCATTATAAACCTGCATAGATATCATGGTATCATACACACACGAATGATAAATTTTCGAAATGCCTGACGCGAGAGCTAACACGACTTTTATCGATGTTAATTTTTGCGACAAACTTCGTGCACTTCCATAATGCCCAGGAAGAGTTCAGATGCTTGCTAACATACTTGCGCTATATCAGACGCTCATGATGCATCGAAGATATTAAATCTCGTATTATGCATACACATAAGCAATAAATTCAGGGAAAAATTTTTAACATACGCTTGTTTACACAGATGAGGTTTATTACTAGGGCCAGCGACTTTTCACGTGAAAATAGAAGCACACAGAAGACTTCAATACTATGTACACATCTCAGCTGTTGTTATACCTCCATTGGCTGCTGGTGCCGTGTCCGTCTTTGACCANAGAAGCACACAGAAGACTTCAATACTATGTACACATCTCAGCTGTTATACCTCCATTGACTGCTGGTGCCGTGTCCGTCTTTGACCAAGCCACTCAGGACTAAGTAACTCTGACACTGAACCTTCGTTATTCGGTTAACACGGGCCAGAACATTTTTTAGCCAATCAAAGAAGCTGGTCTACCCTACAGTGCTTTGTGCTCTATCTTGTCTCGAAAGCTTTTCGCGAAATATCGCTGTTCCTATTTATTACCCATGCAAAAAAAGAAATATCAGTTGGCAGGAATCAGACTGCAGGAGTCAGTCTGCAAAAGTCAGTCGATAGTGAAATCTGCTTAATGGTGAAATAGTTTAGCAAACTAAATACCTGAATATTGCAATACATTTCATACGATTTTTTGTTTTAAAAAATTAAGTTCACGTGCACAAGAAGAATTATTCTATATTTTTTTTTTCTAAATTTTTTAATAATGCATTCGAGACTTTATCAAGACCCATACACCGCGTTTGCTTCCTCGTCACCGGGTCGTGCTTGCGTGTAAATGTCTTCAACTGAAGCAGGTTCTACAGGATCTGACGGACTCGTCTGTTAGTGTGGTTCGTATATAAAATAATGATAAGCATCTAAAGCCTGCATACCTGCTTGTATGTGATGTCTCAATGCTGTCATCCGATGAGTCAGCTGCAATCACGTGGCAACTCGGTGATTGGCTAGTCAGTATCCGAACAGTGTGTTAAGGGCGCGATACGATTGGGTCAATGTCAATATGACCTCATAAGGCTTGCAAGGACATATATTCAATGCATTGGGGGGTCCATCTGAGAGGTTTAGTTTGACAACGGCTGATGTGGAACGTGGTTCGTTGGCTAGCTTCTACAACAGATAGTGCATGGCCAGTTACGTTAAACTGGAGTAAATATTGCCCGCTAATGGATACTCGCCATCGATTTCTTCTTCGCGTGAGAAATCTCCTGTTTTATCAGCGCCATCGACTTTTACAGCCGAGGTGTCTACTACACTAGCAGTATCTACTTCGACCAGTGCAGTACCATCATTGCAGTTTGGGATGGTGCCATCAACTTATTCAGGCACGATACATACGTAGCTACCTGCATCTACTGCTACCACTGCAGCACGATCATATACATATGGTGCGGTACCATCGACTTCTTCTGCTGCGGCGCCTACGAAATCTTNACTACCTGCATCTACTGCAGCTGCGGCGCCTACGAAATCTTCAATGGAGGCATCGAACTTTTCGGCTGTGATACCAAGATCAACATTACTGGCGTTACCTGCTTCTTTAGTTCCAGCACCTGCACCTCCAACAAGTCCATCATCAGTGTCACTTTTGTGATAAGACATTTGCTTTTGGCTACGGTGCACTACACCATGAAAGATTTCATTGTGACAAGAATCCCTGTCGCATGTCATATTTGTGTGACAAGTTTGGTAAGCAGTTCAGCAAGGCCGACCATAAAATTAGACATGCAAAGACCTGTAAAGGTGAAGTGCATTTCTCATCAGTACCTCGGTGCCAGGTTGGCTGCAAGCNAAGGTGAAGTGCATTTCTCATCAGTACCTCGGTGCCAGGTTGGCTGCAAGCAGGTCTCTTGTGACTTCGGTACATGTCCTCAAAAATTGTAGTTAACTCATAACCTGCCCTGCACAGTGTGTCGATGTAATAAATGTCACGATATTTTCGCACAAGGACAACACCAGTGTGAATAGCGAGAGCTATAAAACACTGTAATCTACAACACAGTTGAATATATTGAGATGCTTATATATCAAA
>NQII01002866.1:0-14595 GCA_002778355.1 Clitarchus hookeri
CTTAAAATTTCATCATGGACGTAATTAAAGTAATTACCTCAGCTTTAAATTATGATTATGGATGTTCTTGGTTTCGCTGTGGCTTTTACTTTCAAGTAGGGTTTTTATTTGATATATTGCCTCACACGAAACGGAACAAATGTATAACATTCCACTGACTTAAGATCCTAGATTTCGTGTATAGAAAACGTAGTTTTTATGATGATGTCAGTTTTTTCATTCATAAATATTTTAAGAGAAGACAGCACTCCAAGTAAATGATTATTCGGAATCAAATATTATTTTCGAGAACAGATCATTGGTGAAAAAGTGTCTTTATTAATAAGCCATAAAAATATGTGGCTAAGACACTAAATCCCCTACCCCACATTGTATGTTTTGTAACTTGCGGCTCTTCTGAATTGCGTCGAGAGTTTATAAGGAGAGAGCCAATTTGATTCACGTATAAAATTCTATAGTATAACTCCTCGCCTAGAAACATTCCAGTACGGACATATTTACATGTAACCCGCAACCTCACACTTACACGTTAACGGCGGATATTAGAGCTGGAAAAGTTAAAATAAACGAACTATGCTAGAATAAAGAAACAAACGTTTTAGTCATTTGTCATTTATACAGCGAACAATCTATCGCAAAATAATTTGAGTGCAATATATTCTCCCGTGCAATTTGTACACACTTGCAGTTTTCTATTCCCCATTAGCGATTTGTAATAATGGCAAGTCTTTTTGCCTAACCGATCGGCCCACTCGTAGCTGAAACCGAAAACTACCATTCCATAAATGTTAAACGAAGTCGGAGAGTTCTGAAGTAAAAGAAGTCGCGAAATACGTTTTACGAAATTATTACTGGTCCTAACCATAGGTGTTTTACCCAAGGGAGGATGAACCCTACAAAAATTCAAATAACACCAAAGACCATGGGCATTATGAATAATTCATATTCGCAGCTCTCTCGACGCGCAGTCGGCCACGAGGGACGCACAGAAGCAGGACATACATCACGACCACACCTTGGCGTGGTTATTAAGGCTGCAGTTATGTCTGCCTGTTGAGACGCTGCCAACCTACTGGGCCGTAGACAGTAACTCAAGTTATGGTAACGGTGTCGNCAGTTATGTCTGCCTGTTGAGACGCTGCCAACCTACTGGGCCGTAGACAGTAACTCAAGTTATGGTAACGGTGTCGCTAATTTACTTTTTCTTCCCTCGCCCGTCAACCCTCCCAAACACGCGTCTCTGATTAATGGGATGGATGATATTTAATTCATTACTATGAACAACAACGTTTTACGGGAAAAGAACGATGAAACATCAAAACGCGCAGTGCCAGAGACTCTCTCTCTCTCTCTCTCTCTCTCTCTCTCTCTCTCTCTCTCTCTAAGAGTGCTTCCACGCCATCATAACGACCTAGCCGGTAAATCTAATTAAATGGGCTTAAGTCTTGGCGCTGAGGCTACGATACAGTTTCGGCAATCATCGGGTATTCTCGGATTCTGTCGTTTGCTGTAGAACGACGTGGCTGCCATTACCGATTATGACACCCTGTGGAGTGAAACGTATTTATTTCCCTCCGTCTTTCTGCAACTGGGTAGGGTCCATCCCAATCTAAGAGGGTCACCTAACCTCATCTAGGAAAGTAGGTTAATAAACGTTCTGTAATTTTCAACTAACCTTAAATAATAATATAGAAGCTAACTAAATAAGTTTATTTTACGGTTTATACTAACCTAGTTTGACCACGCATGGCAAGAAAAAACAAGNTAATATAGAAGCTAACTAAAAAAGTTTATTTTACGGTTTATACTAACCTAGTTTGACCACGCATGGCAAGAAAAAACAAGTATAGTCATTTGAGGTTGGCACCACAGCATCTCATTTACACGCGGAGGAGGCAATGGTCTGCTTTTATTTGATTGTTTCATACCGCGCTGTTGTTGGGACATGGAAACTGTGAGAAAGTTACCGGTATTTTACCACACAATTAATTCCAGTTTCTTTAAGAACGGGAAACACCCTATAAAGGTTAACTGCTCTCTGAATCGTTACTGTTCCAAGAGAACACATCATATTTACTATGATGATATGTGCCGTAGTTTAGATAAAAATTAACGATTTTTGAGCTTTAATACTGTTTCTTAAAATATTGCACCGCAGGATGTTGCGACGTGGCGATGTGGTGTATCATTACAGTATTGTCTATGATTATGTTAAGTGTGGTGAGCAACACAGTTAAATTGATTATTTTAAATAGCTGAGATTACAAATATTTACCTGTGTTACGTATGGAGTCGTAAGGGTATTTTCTTTCTGAGATCATGATAATATTTACCTAAATTATTGTTTTGAAGTAGTTCGTATTGTTTTATACGGACTGCAAGGTAAAAGTTTTTTCCTTTAAATGTCTGGCCCAAGACACAAAGACTTTGCTATCAGAATCAAACCTCTGAAAATTAAATTTTTCGGGCAGTTACATTAAACATTTGCCACGAAGATAATTAATTGTACTTTAAGAATCGTCATTTAAAAAAAACTGAACATTGTAGTTAGCTTTATATACAACAATTGTCAATTTAATATTACATTTAGTTTTCTCTCAATGTATGGCTTCTTGTGTTATGAAAACTAAAGTCCGTGATATATATATTAATGGTTTTTATTGATACACCATATGCAGTTAAAAATGTAATGTACAACAATGCCATGATTCAATTTTTTTATGTGTATATTTGCTCAGTTTGAATAATTAATTTGTACAACTATCTCCATTTTCTGGCTCTCAAAAAAAAATGCTTGAAAGATTTTCATACCTACCGTATAGTTACATTGACACGGTTTCAATCAGCAACTTAAAATCNAAAAAAAAATGCTTGAAAGATTTTCATACCTACCGTATAGTTACATTGACACGGTTTCAATCAGCAACTTAAAATCTATGGAAAACGCCGGTTATTTTATTCAATAACAGTTGTTAAATAACACCCATATTTAATGGCAGTCAGCAATCAAGATACTCTAATTCGACTTATATTTTTAAAGAAATTCACTTCTAAGTATATCCATCTGTAAGTATGTCACTATAAACACGAAAAAGTTAATGAAAAATTCCTGGTTGGTATTCGAGTCAAGTAAAATATTTTTCCCTTGTGCTCTGTAAAGAGAAGTATTAAGCTCTATAAACATTTAGTAATTTATCTGCCCTCCTCGACTTCTTGCTACACATACAACTTCAAGAGATATTCACTACGCGGAGTTATTAGGTACGTTCGACCATGTGAAGGATGCAAACCAGATTACAGATGTGTCCAGTACTAGAAACAGACCATTCTGTTAGGTTATTACAATTCTGACTGTCGTGGGAACAGTCGAGATACTGTTGAAGTTGTTCTGTTTGAGGTGCTAACTTNACAATTCTGACTGTCGTGGGAACAGTCGAGATACTGTTGAAGTTGTTCTGTTTGAGGTGCTAACTTATCTGTTTTGTAGTAGGAACACAGTGCTTCACTGCAGCAATCATACATCACAGAAGGAAATACAACTAACAGTTCTGTTTGCACGTTAACTATATTTAAATGGTTCAAGCAACCATGTTTTATTCTCATTGTAATTAAACGGTGATGCGACTATGACCGTAGAGTGAATATGAAGTAGAGCGATCTCTCTAGCTGCTCATAGACAGTCCCCGTGTCCCAACATTGAACTGCTTTGCGGCCAACACGACTATCATAATCGACGTGATTAGGATTTGAGTTTAGAACACTGTTTGGTAAACAAGTGCTTTGAGATGTTAGTACACTTCCTCTGGCCAGTTTTTAATGCAATTACATTAAACTCCATTTGTAAAAAATATTATTAATATAAAAGGGACTGCATTTTGAAAATCAAGATATAAGTAATCAAACACGTTCATCACCGTTGGCCATATGACTTTGACAGTTGTGTTGGTTCGGGGTAGGTCAATGTTTGATAGGTGCGCGGAAGACGAATATTCGGTCTGCCTCGTCTTCAGTCTGTGACTATAACTGGCGTGTCTGCACGAGACAAGAGACAGTCTTGCTCCCAGCCTCGCCGGCAAAGCGAGTTTCGGAAAACCGGGTCGGAACTGCCGGGAACTTGAGGTCTGGTTTACAGAGGGTGCCTTTCTCGTGCGTATGAGGGAACCGTTTAAAATGAAGACGGCGATGCCGGAGGTTGGTGTAACTGGAGGTTGATAAGGAGACAGGAGAGTGCGAGGGAAACGAGCGTGACCTGCGCTAACGAGGCGACACCTCGTCCGATCCGCCGAGGGAAAATAATTTATGATGATTACCGAAATATTCCGGCGATGCTCGGTGTTGCCTCTTTCCTCGAGCTGACGGCGCGCAGGGAGTGCGTCTTCTCGTTTGCCTCGGCCTCGTTCAATTATTTCTCCCGAACGCCGGTTTGTGTTGTGGCAGATCGAATCGCAGGGTCAGTATTGGCAATTATTTTCAGGCTGGTTATTTCGCACTAAATGCTGTTCACGGTACGGTGAGCGCTTTCGAGATCAAGTTCTAGAACATTTCACTGCTCCTACCAGCACGTAATTCAACACGGGGACACTGACTGGCACTCGCCCAGTAAGGTTGGCAACGACGGACGGAAAGTAGATCCGTTAAAAGTGTTAAGAAAACATTTGCGTACACTGAAATGTAATTTTTTTTTGCTTTATAATTTTTAATACGTTCAAGTGTAAGAATGAGCAAATTTGCAAAACAATTACTTTCCTAATAACTCCTCAGTTTCACTTGACCGACGCACGAATCAAGTGATGAGGTCCAAGGCAATGTTAATTGTAGATATGCTGGAAGAATGCCAATGTTCACACAAGTAGATCTCAAGCAGGGCTTTCAAAAGTGCTCAGTTTACTGTGAACCGCCTACAGTCACCTACGGCTTTCATGCTACGTCACGTTTTCATGGAGAAAAAATGGGAAAGGGACCTCGTGGCCGCTAAAATATAATTTGTAGTAATTCACCATGTTAATTTTTTTTCGGGGTGTTCACGAAGTTATTTTGCTGTGACCACTAAACTCCTTGTTAAAAACTACAAATATATTTGTTTTTCTTGTATTCATTTACTAACATTTTTGCGGCTACTACAAAATAACCTTGTGATCCAGACACACATATTATGAAAAATGAATTTTCACAAAAAAAAAACTTATTTTCTGTGCTCACGCTGACTTTATATAAAAGTATTATTTACCAAAATCATTCTTTATACTTTAAATGTACTAAAACATAACGTTAAAAGTTATTTTCTCGTAAATTTGAGTTTGCCTCGCGATCCTTTTATGTACTATACTGGAATATTCTTCGCAATTATCGACATCTGTCCCATTACAGCCGTCTTTTCGTCTTTCGATAGTAACTAAATAACCAAATACATTATTTTTTCGTTTCAGAGAGTTATATATTGCACAATATTACTATAAAGACAAATAGTTTATGGTTTGAATAGTTCGCTTTATACCTCAAAAATTACAACAAAATTGACCTATCCAGAAAAAAAAATGCCTTAGGGTAGGCCCAAGTTAGAATCTTTTTAATGTATCGATCGCGTATTCTGAAGTGACTTAAATTTGCTATCTGGTGTGATGTTTGTAATAACAGTAACTTAACTGTCCTACGGCTCTTTGTTCCAAGTTTACCATGTTGTTCAAAATAAGGAATTTATTTTCCAAGTTTTGGGAATAAATTAATATATAATGCTTCTAAACAAAATAAGAAAACACCAAATAAATGTATAAAATTCATGCCACGTGGCAGCAGTTAAAACTTTCGCTGAATGAATTTACATAACAGTATTGTTTGGGAATGATGGGTGTCCCCTTTTTTAGGCGGTGGTGCACGGTGAGAGGGCAGAGGGCGGTGAAAGTCTATTAGGAGTGTGGATTCATTCGATGTCATCTCAGGTAGTGTATGTAAGTCAATATTTTAAACTACACTCTCCGAATTTCTTTTTACGATGACAGGTAATTTTAATGAATTGAAATTATTTGAAAAATTACAGTCTGTCCGTAAAGTCCCGTCATCAATTAAATATATATATTATTTCGTACGCATACGATACAGAAGTGCTGTCTTTTATAAAGTGTTACCAAGGCGAACCAGGTTATATTCACGGCGGGGTCACTCCCGAATTTTCGAACGTGGAGATCGTTCTGGACGATACAGCTGGTCGGTGGGTTTTCTCGGGGATCTCCCTCCCTTGCATTCCAGCGTAGCTCCATATCCACCTCGTTTTACCCTCATCGGCTCTCAAGACCTTGTTGTTAAGAGCCGCCCAAAACTCTCCACTTTTATAGTGTCCTGTGACTCTTAAATAATTTTTTTCTCACATTGTGTTTTCGAATAAACTGGAACATAAATAAGAACACAAGGAAATGCCCAGTATGTCATCTGTTATTTAGTTTATGTTTACAGCATAGTTTTAGTAACTTCGGTAGCGTTCGGATTCGGGTGTTACTAATATACGACAACTGCTTGGTGCACCAGAGGTGTGTGAGAGGAGGCTATTTCTGAATTCACGCGGAATGTAGAGGATCACAGCAGTGCCCAACCTTCTCAGCACTTCTCAAACGACGAGAGCGTGACGTAAACTTCACGACGACGAAACTCGAAGAGCCGGCGATTGTTTTACGCCGTATCTCTTTGAGGTTCGAATTCCACTTGGGGTGTCCAAATTGTGTTCAAGGTTAAGCACCAAGGTTACGTTGAATGCAAAAGCTTTTCGAAACTATCGCCACAAAGCTGGAAAGAAGGAGCGTGAACTAACCTGCTCCCACTCCTGAGGCTGTGTTCCCGAACTTACCAAATACTTCTACTGATAATCGATATACTTCAAAACAAAGTCGTGGATAAAATCATGTGAAATTAATTAATATATAATAGGTAATTTCATGTGATTTTTTGGTCTTAAACGCAAAACTAGATAGGCCAGCACACGTGTGTAAACCGGATTCGAAAACAGAATCTCTGCAGAAGAATCACATTCGCAGCTATTAGATCTAAGTAGATTAGCATTTACGTGGGAACAAATAAACAAACAATCATTTGTGGGTGGTAGGGCGTGAATACCTATGCCAAAAATTTTCCCAAGCACAAAAATTAACGAATTTAAAAATAATTCCAGAAAAAAATTTTTCCTGCAAGTTACATAGATTTTCAATTCTGGTGGGCAGAATGCTTGAGCGAGTGCTCTACGTCCCATCAGAATCAGCTTGAATATTCCTAAAATGGTGAGCTAATTGTCAGGGTCTCTCTAGTTCACTTCAGGGATAGAGTTGCAAGGCAAGAAGAGAAGATCCACAGGAAGCTTCCAAAGTTCTGGACAGCTGGATTTATCAATCATACTGCTAGACGATTTTGTTAGCTAATGGCTCCCGCGGATTCTCAAGTAGCAACCCAAGCCATCACTAGACGATGGTCTACATCCAGGCGTGTTTCAGCGTCTAGAACTCGGTTGCCTGTCGCCGTGGAAACGAAGGAATACCCAGAACCACTTACGAATATCAATTCGATAAATGCTAACCGTGTCTAAATAAGAGACTTAGGCTACATTTATACCAACAAGTTGAGAAAGTCGATAGAACAGCCAGAATAATGCAAAAAAAGATTAACTTCTATACTGACATAAAAATATATTCCCATACTGCTAATACCACAAAACAGATAAACGTGAGAAATCATAAATGTGGAACTTTGCCAGTCTTAAAATATTGTCGGTTTCGTAATATCGGCTCTGTCTTAATGTTCCCAGTATTAACAATACCGCAGTACAAGATATATTGCCTGAAATACTTCCTGGAAAGTTAGCGTGGCATCGCATAGTCAGCTATACATCGAAATATCGCATACTTTTATAGGCATTGGAACATCGGAGTCCTTGAAGTGATCTAGCCAAGCCATTGACAGCAGCGCAGAGAGAAAATAAAAGTTGATATTGCACACCATGCATCCACTAGTGCCACCATGTATTTTTTATTTTGAAATGTCAACCATAAAAGTTTATAAACGTATTTTTCAAAATACTTTGATCCGTCCTCCTTCGTCCCTGCTTATACAGGATGATTCTAAAATCATGGGACAAACATTGAGGGGTGGTAGAGCTCACTAAAACAAACATTTATTGTATAGGAATATATGGGCGGAAGTGACGCGATGAGGCACAAACACAAAAACATCACACATTAACGGAAACATAAAATGTTCATTAGCAGCATACTTAACGAGTGATTCCGTACAGAAAATGTTAAAACAGTTGCTGGAAATGCATCCACCAACAGTCACGCATGCTTGGCGACCTCTACATATGGCGTGATTGGCTGACAATGGTGGCGTGCGTGAAATACCCGGCGTATTTGAATCTGTTCGCCAATCACTCCACCGACGCTACCAAGCTTGCATTACTGTCGTTGGTAGCAATTTTTTTTAGCAATTCTTATAAACATTGCTGTAAAAAGGCATTTAGCGGCGACGTTGTAAATAAACAATGTGTTGCATTTCATGTGTTATTTTTGTGTTTGTGCCTCAACGCGTCACTCCCGCCCATATATTCCTTTGCAATAATTGTTTGTTTTAGTGATCTCTACCACCCCTCAATGTTTGTCCCATGATTTTAGAATCATCCTGTATAATAATATATCACCACATATTCCTAGCAGAAACGAGGGAACCGAGTACAACGTTGAAAAAGAACACGAACTTAATTGGATAACATACAATAATGAAGGTCATTATAATAATCCGAATGGAAATATCGTCTCCTGCTCATCCAAGTAATTTATACATACTTGAGACATGTTGTAAGTTTCTGCTGTGTTCGTGTTTACCATCACAATTTTTAAATTTTTTATTTTTTTATTGTGGCATGCTAATGTTAAATTGCTACTCACACAGAAAACAGTTTTCTGCAACTCTCAGTTGCAGTTTTGCGAAGGATGCTTCTGCCGGTCCTGAAGCCGGTATTTATTTATGTTATTTTTATTTCTACCAGTCCACGCTTTTAATCCTTCGGATAGTACTGTTTACTTGCATGAACACTTCGCTATAATATCCAGTGTTCCCAATATCGAGAACGTGTCCAAACTGCAGCGGTAGCGATTTCAATCTTACATTTCCAGGAATATTAATTCTGTTATTTGCTCTGCTTGCAAATATTTGCTCTGCTCGATACTGCTGGCTCTTTAATCTTGCATTCAAAACTTCAGTGAAGGAAAAAAATATCCTGTTAAAAACGTAGTAAATAATTGGAACATCTTAATACAACAATTAAAATACAGTTTCCCCTACTCCGTTAACATATTCGAACTCTATTTCCTCATCTGACCTTGGCCTGTATTATTCAGCTACAAGATTTGAAATAAGGAAATAATGCAACTGACAGAGCTTTTTTTTTACCAACAAGTTTGCTCATAATTGATTTACATAAATACCAATGAAAGTTATAATCTCTAAATAGTATAAAACGAAGTCGCTTATCCGCGTCTGTCTGTGTATTCGCTTAGTACTTCTAAACTACTTGATGGATTTTGATGCGGTCTTCAACGTCATTTAGAGAGTTTCTTGAGGAAGGTTTTGTTGTATAATACATTTATATTTAATGTAAGGATAGTAGAGAAATGTCGACGTGTGTCGTAAAACCCCGCTTTTTGGGCACTTACATGGCTTGCGCTGACTAAACCATAAGAGATAGATCAAATAAATGTACTACAGAATTGTAGCTCTCAAAAAAGGCCCACAGAAAAGTCCACCATAGCATATGTTTAACTTTTAAGGATGACACACAGAAACCATTTTTGTCTTTCAAAGTTTGATCAAAAATATTGGTTCACTTGCGAAGCCGTTTTGACCGACATAGNTTTGAATCTGTTCGCCAATCACTCCACCGACGCTACCAAGCTTGCATTACTGTCGTTGGTAGCAATTTTTTTTAGCAATTCTTATAAACATTGCTGTAAAAAGGCATTTAGCGGCGACGTTGTAAATAAACAATGTGTTGCATTTCATGTGTTATTTTTGTGTTTGTGCCTCAACGCGTCACTCCCGCCCATATATTCCTTTGCAATAATTGTTTGTTTTAGTGATCTCTACCACCCCTCAATGTTTGTCCCATGATTTTAGAATCATCCTGTATAATAATATATCACCACATATTCCTAGCAGAAACGAGGGAACCGAGTACAACGTTGAAAAAGAACACGAACTTAATTGGATAACATACAATAATGAAGGTCATTATAATAATCCGAATGGAAATATCGTCTCCTGCTCATCCAAGTAATTTATACATACTTGAGACATGTTGTAAGTTTCTGCTGTGTTCGTGTTTACCATCACAATTTTTAAATTTTTTATTTTTTTATTGTGGCATGCTAATGTTAAATTGCTACTCACACAGAAAACAGTTTTCTGCAACTCTCAGTNTTTTTTATTTTTTTATTGTGGCATGCTAATGTTAAATTGCTACTCACACAGAAAACAGTTTTCTGCAACTCTCAGCTGCAGTTTTGCGAAGGATGCTTCTGCCGGTCCTGAAGCCGGTATTTATTTATGTTATTTTTATTTTTACCAGTCCACGCTTTTAATCCTTCGGATAGTACTGTTTACTTGCATGAACACTTCGCTATAATATCCAGTGTTCCCAATATCGAGAACGTGTCCAAACTGCAGCGGTAGCGATTTCAATCTTACATTTCCAGGAATATTAATTCTGTTATTTGCTCTGCTTGCAAATATTTGCTCTGCTCGATACTGCTGGCTCTTTAATCTTGCATTCAAAACTTCAGTGAAGGAAAAAAATATCCTGTTAAAAACGTAGTAAATAATTGGAACATCTTAATACAACAATTAAAATACAGTTTCCCCTACTCCGTTAACATATTCGAACTCTATTTCCTCATCTGACCTTGGCCTGTATTATTCAGCTACAAGATTTGAAATAAGGAAATAATGCAACTGACAGAGCTTTTTTTTTACCAACAAGTTTGCTCATAATTGATTTACATAAATACCAATGAAAGTTATAATCTCTAAATAGTATAAAACGAAGTCGCTTATCCGCGTCTGTCTGTGTATTCGCTTAGTACTTCTAAAATACTTGATGGATTTTGATGCGGTCTTCAACGTCATTTAGAGAGTTTCTTGAGGAAGGTTTTAGTGTATAATACATTTATATTTAATGTAAGGATAGTAGAGAAATGTCGACGTTTGTCGTAAAACCCCGCTTTTTGGGCACTTACATGGCTTGCGCTGACTAAACCATAAGAGATAGATCAAATAAATGTACTACAGAATTGTAGCTCTCAAAAAAGGCCCACAGANCACTTACATGGCTTGCGCTGACTAAACCATAAGAGATAGATCAAATAAATGTACTACAGAATTGTAGCTCTCAAAAAAGGCCCACAGAAAAGTCCACCATAGCATATGTTTAACTTTTAAGGATGACCCACAGAAACCATTTTTGTCTTTCAAAGTTTGATCAAAAATATTGGTTCACTTGCGAAGCCGTTTTGACCGACATAGTATTAATCCTTATTCAATTAAATATGTTAGTTACCTTAAGAATTTAGTTAAGACCAAATTTGTCGTTTACATCATATCATTTAAACGAATATCTTAGAAGATATGACAGATTTTACTATTATACCCGAGCAAAACCAGGCAGTTCTGCTAGTGTGTGTGTGTATATATATATATATATATATGATGAACTTATAATGAATAATAAACGTTATAATAAACACTAGCGACCAAGCTGAACGAACCGTCTATTCTCCCAGCGCTCCATCGTTTCGCTGACGGTTAAAACTCTCTCAGCCCCACCAAGGCACTATTTTAAAGTTACCCGCCATTGATCACTCCAGTGCCAAAGTAGTTCCCGTGATATTACGCAAAACCACCGTACAGGTAGGATTAGACTTCGAACGTGACTTCTGTCAATCTTTTATAATGCTGTCAACTGTCTGAAAAATGCAAATGCAGAAGTTAATGTGAAATAAAACGATGTATTGACTCGCAGGTGGAAGCAAGATACGTAACATTAACTTCAATTTACCAAAGGAATAGACTACTTCATGAGCGGTAAGTTACTTTCGTTGCGTTCCTGCCCGACGAATCAGCAATGGTAAATCTTGCAACCGTAAAACAACGAAAAATATTTTACGCGCAATACGAGCGTTTAAGATCCACAAATTAACATTTTTCAGGGACGATAAGTATGTTATTTTTAAGGGGCAATTTTCCTACTCATTGTTAATAACGAACATCACGTTTCTCGTCGTGGAAGTGAATTCTTAGTGAACAAGCACTTAAACTTTACCCAAGCTAAAAAGAAAATTAACCTGTACGACGTACGACGGAATAATGTTAATTTTATGCTAAAACGCCAATATTCTTTATTTAGTATTACATAAGTATTTAAATCATTAAACTGCAGTGTAATGCCACTGCATAACAGCGTTACAATTTCTAATGTGAAATCTTTCTCTGAAAATTGTTTTGCTTGTAGTTTATTAGTAAAGAAAATATTCCAATGCTATCGGAAATCTGAAAAATACTGAGTGAAANAAATTGTTTTGCTTGTAGTTTATTAGTAAAGAAAATATTCCAATGCTATCGGAAATCTGAAAAATACTGAGTGAAGGGGGAAAAAACAGGAAAATAGTTTAACTATTCTTGATGGCTGTTGCAGATTATTGTTTGTTTCTATGTTCATTGTCAACTATTTTTGTTTGCCAGAAGCATTTATAAGCTCATTTACTCGAACGTTGGATGTGTCATAAAAACCCGTACTCGGAGTAGAAGTGAATCAACGTCATTTAAACTCACTTATTAATAGTACCAATGAAAAAATATAAAACTTAAATTGTGATAAATTAACCACACTTACTACATTACGAAGCGACATTTGAATATTCATTGTCTGTCTAATCACAGCTTCTCGCCCAATATCATTCATCAATGTTTATTCCAACATCGTACTTACGTCATTTAAATCCGTGGAGCACTGCATGATTACCATCGTCTTTGTTTATGGTATTCTATGCGTCTATCTGATTACGATATCTTAATTCCCAAGTGACATCAAAAGTTATGTCATCCTTATGACGACCACAAGGGATTGCCAATATCTCCAGAAGAAATTAAATAACGCTATATTACGTAATTTAATGAAACTCGCCATCACGTTGGGCATCGTTAACAACTGTTTTCGAATGTTTAAAACCTAAACTTTTATCTACTGGCCGATATTTTGACTGAACGCAAGTGAAGATCTCAGTCTAAAATAAAAACTGTTATGAAATATTTTAAAGCTTTACGATATTTGGCAAGCACGACAAACGTTAGTGAAACCCCGGAAAAAAATGTAAACTAAGGTTCTTCTATCTCATACGCACCACCCCTCCGCGTGCTGTCATTTGCCTCGTCACCTTCCAGCTAATAGCGAGCAAGCGGCATTAACAACCACCTGTCCGTANCCTCCGCGTGCTGTCATTTGCCTCGTCACCTTCCAGCTAATAGCGAGCAAGCGGCATTAACAACCACCTGTCCGTACAGTCACGTCAGTGGTAAAGTGAACAGTCGTGGCAAAAGTGCTTAGTTGTTTTTCACCCAGTTTCGTGTCACGCGCATTTGCCAGCAAGTTATAAATTTTACCTCCATCGCGTGTCGTAATGTGACTTGCAATATACATATGTGTTGTCTTTGCTAGATCTGCAGCTGTTTGTCATTAAGGCTTGTTTGTGTGCACCGGGACGTTATATTTACCTATTGTAATATTTGCAATGTCTGAAAATCGTAAAAGCAATAGGTCTGTGCACAGCTAATCTAGAGAAATTTTTAGAAGTGTAAATCTGATTTGCGACAAAGAAAAGGAAGGTGGTAATGTGACGACTCCTATTCAGTGTGCGACAAAATGTGCTTCGTCTGCAACCGGGAAATCAGAAGCGTTTATTTAAAAAAATTCGCAAAGAAGGTAATATAGCATCAAGCAGCGCAACAAAACTGTAAATTCCTGGTAAGAAGAGGAAAACTGCTGACAGAAGAATGCAGTTCGATTTATTTGATGCAAGAATGGCGCGAAGAAAATTGCAAGAGTTTTACAGCATGAAAATTAAGTGATTATAAATTACCACACTAAAAAAAACTTGCAGGCAGTGTTGACAAAATAAATTAGCTTCAGAGGTAATAGGGAAACTTATTCCTAGTGGAAAGAAACGAGATCGTCACGTGGCGAGCACCTGCCAGCTATAAGGGANGAGGTAATAGGGAAACTTATTCCTAGTGGAAAGAAACGAGATCGTCACGTGGCGAGCACCTGCCAGCTATAAGGGAAAATGACGGGCAAGACGAAAGTAAATTACCGTACCTGTAATTTACCTCGACGAGACAAGGAATCATCCTAATTACACTGTGAACAAGTGTTGTAAGCATGATGACGTAGCAGGAGCGTACAAAAACAAACGTCCAGGTCAGCGATGGATTATAGTTCACGCAGGCGCTGAAAATGGCTTCATTGAAGAAGCCAAGTTAATTTTTAAAGGCAAAACTAAAGGTGGAGACTATCAT
>NQII01002866.1:15655-26773 GCA_002778355.1 Clitarchus hookeri
GGGGGGGGGAGGAGGATCGATTGGATAGAATAAGGGCGAGGTGGCGACCTCGTGAAAAAGCACTGCCTTTATTGGAACTCTGCGGCCGAACGCCGAGGTTTGATCTAAACGGCTCCCCCCTCCCCAATCATCGTTGCGAGTTACTGACCGTTCGGGAAACGTCTGCAGTCTAAATCTGGCCGGCGCAAGGACCTCTTTCTCTCTCTCTCTCTCTCTCTCTCTCTCTCTCTCTCTTTATCTCTCTCTCCCTCTCCCAACACTATTATCGTCAATGCATCCAGCAGCTTCCGGATATCTGCTACTGCCATCAGTGTTTATGGTCGCGAGTGATCTTTTCCCATACGCCGGTCGCAGCTAAGATGCGCTTCAACATGGCTGCACTTCATTGGTTACAATCAACGCTAAGCAAAATAAAAAGGGCTGTGTTTTCTACGTGAAAACGTCTGCGTTAACGGGTGGAACTTCATCTGGTACTTGNCTAAGCAAAATAAAAAGGGCTGTGTTTTCTACGTGAAAACGTCTGCGTTAACGGGTGGAACTTCATCTGGTACTTGGGAATGAAATTGAATTAACGAAATTGATGCTTGGCTTTTATTGCTTCGATCGACATACCTAGACGAGATCTTTCGTCGTCCGGCAGCAAAACCAACTCGCTGGCACATCGGAGTCACGAGATCCTTCCGCGTCATTTGTGAATGTACGTTACCGTGTCAACGTGAAATTGTTAGGAACGACAATATGTTAGTTCTGCAATCGTACTTACTCGAATGTGCATATAACAAGAAGATCCAGTAAAATTAAAATTNAACGACAATATGTTAGTTCTGCAATCGTACTTACTCGAATGTGCATATAACAAGAAGATCCAGTAAAATTAAAATTACGGTAAGAGATGGAACAGCTTGTGTCATTCGTTTTCAACACTGCTGTAGTTTGTGTTCACGTTTAATTATACGCAGTTGTGGCAAATCAGGGGGTTATTTTTTTTTATATTGATATTAAAAATGGCAAACTGTGAAACAACTATTCCGTGCATGCATATGTATACGCGTGCATATGTAATTTACGTACGTGTGTGTGTATACATATCCATGTATATTTACCGATTTATCATTTTATATAGGTATCTGTTAAAAATACCAGCACGTTATTTTTTAAAGTGAAACACTGTGAAAACTAACGTACCATTCTTCTCGTTTCCTCGGTCAAGTTTCCATTCTAACAAACGCGGGGAAGTAATTTCACATCATAACCCACAAATTCTGACAAAGTATAAAATAAGATATAGTTGCCATGTGTTGTAAAATTCTGTCGTTACGCCACAAGTTATTCCTCTGAATATTTCGACATTAGATACGACTGTCGCTGTACAACGTCTCGACTTCACGAAAATGTTTGCCGCCGACATTATAACGCTGACGTGTCGTAATTTTTATAACTTTCACAGTGTTACGAACGCAACAGCAGCCACGCATTGCGCCCAGCACACATTCTTCTCTCCGCGCGACTGACACCCGTCGGCACAGATAAAGTCGTGTCTTGTGTGGGATTCAGTTCCGGGCATCAGCCACAAGCCGCCAAATTCAAACGCACTATGAACATACAGATGGCAGATGAACCGCAGCCCNCAGTTCCGGGCATCAGCCACAAGCCGCCAAATTCAAACGCACTATGAACATACAGATGGCAGATGAACCGCAGCCCGCTACTTTGTCACAGAATATATCTCTGACAAAGTCATTGAAATATCTGCGACTGTGACATCATATAATGGACACACATTCACAGGTTTGTGATACCTGCTTCACTTGTCACAGTTCATTTCAGATGTCTGTGACGTGTCACAACGTCACAGCTAGACCGTCAATTGGAATTTGCGTGTTTACCAAGAGATGACGACAAACCGATTTTGAACAAAATGTATATTGAATATGGAAATTTTCTGTTTCAAACGGTAACAAATCTCTTCACATTAATTGCTTTAATTTCACGCTTATTATGTTTTCTCTGCCTTAGTGTTTAATACGTAATAGTATAAATATTTTATTTTGTATGCGCCTTTATGTAAGTTTATAAAAAAAATCTATATAAAACAATTTAAAAATGTCAATAATATGATATAACAAATTCTCAGCAAAGGAACATTGATAATACATTTACACTTATGTATTGACGTTTTTCAAATCAACGCTGGTAACGCGATTATAGCCATAGTTACGTACTGATATTTTGAAAATCAACACTCTTTTTTTTAGTACTTTAGTACGTATACAAATTAACGATGTTCGTAACGACCGAAAATCAGTAATCTGGCAAAACCCTGCACTTTTATGAATGAGATATCGTCCTATTAAGTTAATTTTTCCGAAGGAATCTTTCGATGTTATCAATAGTGATGTAAACAGCGTTGAAGAACATATCGCTAGTCTCACTTCTACCATAGTTGCCGTAGATGACCGGGAACTCCTAGTTAGACCCAATATGATTTTATGTATGATCGACGCTAATGTCCGCAATTCTGTATCGTCCTGCGCGTCGACCCAAACATGTTATTAGTGTGGGGCTAAACCCGGTGAGATGAGCAGCCTAAGTATTCTGTCGCAAAAGGAAATAATAAACCCACAGCAAAAAGAAACAATAAACCCACACGTTTTAACTTTTGGACTGTCGTCCCTTCATTCCTGGACACGTTTCTGTGAATGCATACTCCATGTTTCATACAAGCTAGATATCCAGTCGTGGCAAGTTCGAGGTGCAGAAAATAAAACAAGGGCAGCAGAAGAAGAAGAAACGCGCGCAGGAACGGTTCCGCAGTAGTACCCTTGGTTTGTTGGTAGATATGCTGAAACAACCGACTGGAAACACGAGTAATGGCAATACCGCACGGAAGATTCGTAGGAATGCTGAGATATCTGCCGAGACAACTGGAGTCAATGTTGAACTGATAAAGAGATTTCGTGTGATATTAGAATGCCTGAATATTGGTTTCTCGGTAGATCTTGACAAATTCGCCGAATACGTTCGGTGTACTTTAGAATTGTTACTTGAGAGACTACTCTTAGTACGCTTTGCACATGTGTCCATAAAGTATTATTCCACGGCAGAGATATCATAACCGCTAGTATTTTGCCGGTAGGTTGGCGTTCAGAAGAAGCACAGGAAGCACGCAATAAAGATAGTAGTAAGTATCGAGAATTGTTTACAAGAGGAACATCAAGAGTCGAAACAAACATGGATTTCATTCATAGACCGCCCATAACATCTGATCCACTAATTGCAAATATACGCGCGCCTCCTAAAACTAAACATTCGGGAACGATGACAGCAGAGGTTGTGCAATCGTTAAAAAAAAGAACCGTCCATACATTATTATACGTCATCAGATCGTTCTGACGGCACTGATTCGGAATTAGTAACGACATGACTGTTCCTTGCGTTAGAACAGGATGTAAGCACATCACTGTGACAATTCTGCGGCTATAGTGTTTTTTTTTTTATATTTTGCACGTAGTACATTGTGTATTACGAACCAGGTTAGGTTCTAGCCTAAGTAGCATATAATTTGTTGCGTAACATATCGCTCAGAGCATACATGTCTATGTACGGATTCTAATGTTTATCAGTTGACTGAAGGCATGTGTTTCTGTGTGTGTGTGTATATGGTATGTGTTAGCACGTGCGTGTTATAAATAGCATCACATCAAGCGTACATTTGATGCAAAGTTGTTTATGTTACTTAAAAACGCGCAAAGACCTCAAAAACCCACCTACAGTTCAGCCAGCGAATAAAGTTCCCTTATATTGCGCAAATCTTACATTTGCGGCGCGGCGTAGTGGTAACATAGACTAAAGATGAGGCAGACCACTTATTCGTCTTCTGCGCATGTACCCACCATTGACCTACCCCGAAGGAACAAAACTGTCAAAGTCACATGGTCAACAGTGATGAACGTGTTTGTGTATATCTTAATTTTTAAATGATAAAATACTTTTACCAATTTGAATTTAACCAAACTTCATTACAAATTGGTTAGAAGATGTTTAAAACCATCCCAAAGCACTTGTAAAGTAAACAGTATCCTAACCTCAAATCCAATCCACGCCATTTTTGCAAGTCGCATTGGCAGAAAAGCAGTTCCATGTTTGTTTCAATTGGTAGTGCGATTCATCAAAGGCGTGTTAAAAAAAACTGGTATCAAATTGCGCAGTTCACTGAAATATACACGAGCATAAAGCTCGTGTATATTTTCATGGCTACTGCAGAAAGCTGCAAGAGGTGTAATATCTGAGAAAACCCAAACAGCGTAATAAGCGTCGAGCGTGGCGCAAATTAAACTGTCGTAGTGCGGAGGGACCCGGGCGCGCAATTAGCGGGGGNAGTCGCATTGGCAGAAAAGCAGTTCCATGTTTGTTTCAATTGGTAGTGCGATTCATCAAAGGCGTGTTAAAAAAACTGGTATCAAATTGCGCAGTTCACTGAAATATACACGAGCATAAAGCTCGTGTATATTTTCATGGCTACTGCAGAAAGCTGCAAGAGGTGTAATATCTGAGAAAACCCAAACAGCGCAATATGCGTCGAGCGTCGCACAAATTAAACTGTCGTAGTGCGGAGGGACCCGGGCGCGCAATTAGCGGGGGCTGCTCGGTCTAGCAGGGCGGTCGTGTCCTCCTCCCTCGTTTTGAAGTGCAGCAGCGGAGTTATTCCGCCTCGCCAGGAGACGTTTAGACTCCGCGCCTGGTGCCTTCCGCCTCAGTTTCCGCGACAGCTGCAGGGACGACCTGATTACCTTCAAAGCTGCGGGCGGAATTTATAGCACTCTGAAGAACGCTGTGCATCTCGCATGTGTGCTACTCTGTGTTTTTATTATCGACTAGGGGATGACTACGCTGGACACACACTGTTACGAATTGTGTGTGTATACATATACAGTATACACACATTATACACGGTGATTCTGAAATCATGGGACAAACATTGAGAAGTGGTAGCACTCACTAAAACAAACCATTATTGTATAGGAATATATGGGCGGGAGTAACGCGTTGAGGTACAAACACAAAAATAGCACATGAAATTCAACACATTGTTTATTTACAACGTCGCCGATAAATGCCTTTTTACAGCAATGTTTATAATAATTGCTCAAAATTACTACCACCGACAGTAATGCAAGCTTGGTAGCGTCGGTGGAGTGATTGGCGAACAGATTCCAATACGCCGGGTATTTCACGCACGCGTGCAGCCGCACAGGATAGTCGAGCGACGAGGTCTTCAATGGAATCAACTGGAGTACATTAGATGCATGTCTGCCTTTTCGCTATTTGTAAAATCACCCATCATGGCCGAACTCTCAAGAGCAAATGCTTTGTTCGCTGATGCAGCAGGTCACTGGCGCATCATTTGACTGCCCTTAACTATTGCCACCATTGTCAGCCAATCACGCCATATGTAGAGGTCGCCAAGCATGCGTGACTGTTGGTGGATGCGTTTCCAGCAACTGTTTTAACATTTTCTGTACGGAATCACTCATTAAGTATGCTGCTAATGAACATTTTATGTTTCCGTTAATATGTTATGTTTTTGTGTTTGTGCCTCAACGCGTCACTTCCGCCAATATATTCCTATACAATAATTGTTTGTTTTAGTGAGCTCTACCACCCCTCAATGTTTGTCCCATGATTTTAGAATCAGCCTGTATACACACATATGTATAAGTTTGTGTAATGTTAGTATTTCTCACACTTTTTTTTTGTCAAACCTTAGAAAAATCACCGTATGTGTGACGTGTTTGGTTCTTTCCAAAATATGTGTCACTTATTACAAGCGCTGTATACATATGTTAACATAACAGTGCCTTATTTTTAATTTAATTTAATTTTTACTTATATTCTCTATACGAACCAGAGTATTTCATTTATAATTAATGTGAATAAAAACCGGGAGAAAATAATCTACGTTGGTAACGCCTAGCACGAAATAGTTCTTATGCAAAATAATATTACACTGAGTGCGCACGAATTCGGTTTGATGCAATTTTAAGCTCTGTTTACATGAGGTGGAGGAATATCCTGGAAGTAGAACTTTAGCAGGGTTTCAGAAAGGTGCGAAGGAACCTTGAATTAACTATAAATCGCAGTTCGTACACATACGGTGGGATGCATTTCAAATGCTTGAGGTGGTTTCAAAAGGGCTTAAGTACAAGAAAAATATTTATAACATGTATGAAACAAAAAAAAAAAAAAAATTAAAATATGCAATAATTATTTTTTCTAAATAAACGACAAAGAATTTACTCTTGAAAGGAATATTTAAGCAATAAAATAATAACTATAGGCTATTTACGGTAAAGTGAGCACTTTTTATAAACCTCTCATTTGGGAGAATGGTCAATAAATATGTTTTATTTTAGCCTTAGACGTTAACTTTCAATTGCTGTGGAATATACACACTATGCTTATTACTTACATGGGAATATTTATTTTAAAATGTGGTTAGAGAATAAAAAATGGCCGAAAGGAGAAAATAACTATGGCCTCAAAAGTGCTCACTTTACCGCGAACAGCCTATAGTTTCAGAATACAAGTATTTATAAAAAATTGAAAAATAGTGGTTCTATGTCTTAACTATTGTTGGTACCGCAGTTGGCATCTACTCAAATTGGATACCTTTCATTTTGTACATATAAAATATTCTTATGCTTGTAACAATTTCAGCGTGTGTACGGTTACTAGATCTGACAATGACAACCCTTAAAATGCTTAAAAATACGGGGTTTGGTTTTGTTCAAAACTATTATTTCATTTAATTATATATATATATATATATATATATAGACTTATTTAAGCAAACAATTAACGTAAGAAATTCTGTGTTTTGTGGACTTTCTAACTTAAGTAAGCTCTCTTTAAAATCAAAGGAAAAACAATTAAAATAAAACAATTAAAGGAAATAATAAGTTTATTATTTCTTGAGCACCAATGAACGAAAATAATGTCAAATATTAGTAAATAGCTCACATTCCGAGTCTAGTAAATGCATGAGATCTACACAAATTTTAAATACTAGTTTCCTGTGGTTGTTTCCTTCTCGGGCTGCAAAAAGAAACAGTAACGCGAATGGCGCCAAACTCGTCTATAAATTGATGCGATTTATTTCAATCTAGATTCGATACGCTCGAGCGGGGTTCCTCTCGGATATCCCGTGTGATCCATTACCATACTATCGCCCTCCGAGCACTCACAAGCCCTTTATCTGAACTATTCTTAAATCTCGGGTTTTTAGTTTCCAGAGGAAAATTGCAGTTAATTTTCCCATGACCTTGATCCATTCAGGCCCACTTTAATTTACGGTTCCAGGTGTTGCAAACAAAAATATTTATGATGCCAGCTGTACTAAAGTCGACACAACACTGGTTCCGTTGTCACAACCAATGAGTTGTAGGCTATATGTTCGGCTGGAGTAAGACGGTTTGCGAATCATTTACTCACAGGTAAGACCATTGGTCATTGAGCTTCACAGCGTACAGTACAGACCAAAAATTACCTACACGCGTGTAATGTACACAATTGTGTACACTGCATATGAATGGGTTAAATAAGTTTTGCTGTATCTTTCAGACGGACTTTTAAGTTTTGATTTGCGGTGCTGAAAGTTCAAAAGATTTTTTTATGCGTGCTGTGTTTAATAACTCCTTCAGTCACAGATAAATACGTAGTTTTAGTAGTTGCAACAAACAAATTTTTTGTTCGGAACTGTACTGACATCGACACGACACTTTGTCATACATTGGGATCTGTTCTCGCTTTATCTTACTGGCAGCAGCGATTTATGAGGCTACGGAATATAGTTTGAACAGCGAATGATATCTGCCACACTTTCTAATGGGACGATATGTTCTATTGTGTACAGTGCAGACCATTAAAGCCACTTCGTCTGCAACGTCCCAGGTATAGGACACTGCACTTGTTTCGCTATTACAACCAACGAACTTTAGGCTTTGCGTTCGGTGACAGTGATATGTATGAACCATCCAAAACCAAGAACAGAAGCCACCGTTTACAAATCAGTTCTCAAAGGGAAGACTGTCTGGGTACTTAGCTTCGTAGTGTAAAGTAACGGTCGATAATAACCGTCGTGATAATTATGTGTAAAAGCTGTTCAAGGCAAACTGAGCACTTTTGATAGCCCTGCTTATGATAGCTACTTGTATGCACATTGTCTATATTCTTCCAGCATGTACAGTTAACACTGCCATGGGCCTGATCACTTTGTTCATGCGCCGGTCAAAGGAAAACTGTAAAATTATTTAAAAAGTAATATTTAAAAAAAATTACTTAATATTACAATTACATGCTTTAAAAAAAGAAAGTTAAATAAATAATTTCAGTTCTCACAAATGTTTAATTATTACGTTTTATTTAACGTTAAAGCAAGGAACTACTTTCCCTCCGTCGTTACCAACTTTACTACGCGCATGCCAGCCAGTTTGCCCGGTACAATAGACGCAGGCAGGGGCAGTGACATTTTTCAAAGGTGGCTCACTTTACCGTGAACAGCCTACACAATTATGTACACTGGGAGTGAAAGGGTTAAGTAACACCTTTTTTTAAATGTATTCTGAAATGTTTATTGGAATAATAATATGCTCTGAACCGCCCTGTAACGAAGCCGTTTGCTTAAGAGGACTATGTACTGAATATATTTTCTTTGAAATCGTTGTTTGCGCGAATTCGCGTATTTCAGTAAATACATTTTATGTGAATATAACTTTTTGCTAGAAATGGTAAAAACCAATAATCTAATGCCGTGTGGTTTTGCTTTTATTGTATTAAGTGCAGTTAAACAAAAAATGGGTGCGTGTACTTACGTACGTGCGTTAGAAGTTATACTTCTTTGGCGTGACTAAAATAAAATTTTATTACGTATGCAAATAATTTATGTAAGTAGGAAACACGATAAAATGACAAAATAAATACATTAAATACAATTAATAAAGGTTTTTTATTAAAGAACATAATTAAATTTAAAAAGGCTTGAAAATAATTCCTACAAAAATTAACCTCAAAATACTTGAAAACACTTTCAACATTGTATTATACAATTTTTGTCACTAACAAATTTTTCACGGCACAATGTAAGTAAAATTAATTAATATGATATGTATATATACACGCAATGAATTACTAATATAAATGAAATGTTTTTCAATTTGCTTATTACATGAACTGATTTTCTGTCGGTATTAAATATAACCACGTGCTATGTTGTGTCCCTTGCGTTTGTATATAGCTAGACGATACGCGCATGCGCGTTGGGTCATACCCCTACCACGTTCACTGTCGAATTTCGTTACACTGTGCGCGCGCAACTTCCGTTGCACACTAAACTTTTACCCTCAACGCGCCAAAAGATGCATAACTTCAAAATCGTAAAATTGCGAACAAAAATCGTATTTTTAGAGCTTACTTGCGCAGTCTTCTTCAGTGCTAGGAGAAAAGTACAATCAAACGACTGTAGTTAAGGGTCCTGCCTGCCTGCGTCGTTTTTCTTCTTCTTTGTCCGAGAAGTTCGGGAGTTATAACGGTTACACTGGCGCACGCTACAAGAGCGCCATCGCCGCTACGCGCAGGGCTCTGAACTGGCGTGCGGTGTTCTCGTGGTGCTGAGTGCTCTCGTAGTATGTAGCAAAGTTCAATACAGGCTTCTGTCGTAGTTTGGCTTGTGTCCGGCTAGTATGTTTTAAGATATGGCCGTCTGAAAAAGCCGCTTTTAAGTACATTGGAGGGTTCCAAAATAATATTTACAACACGCGTGATATACTCCTTTTTTGTAAGTTCACTACATTTTGACAGTACTAGGAAAGTATCGTAGACATAATGTATCCTTCCGCCACAGCTGTTTTGTCAATGAGGAAAACAATGTATGTAAACAAATACTATGATGAATGTAGGTTACCACTCCAACTTATTATATTTTTATTATGACCAAGTTATACTGCTGGGACTTGTTTATTTTATTGATTGTACNTGAAATTATTGCTTTACATCTCTTCTTATGAGACGGTGTAATTTTGAATAACATTATTTCGATGGAGCAGTGGAAAATTTTGCTTGTACGGAAGCAACATTCTTCTTAAGTTTTCCGAAACTTACAAATTTAGAAACTTCACAACGTAAATAAACTGCAGAGCTTCACACCGGTACAGAAAATGGCGGACCAAGTCATACACGAGCCGATAATATTACAATTCACGCAAGAAAAAACACTAAAACTGCACTCCTACAACCAACTATGCTTAATGAAAGCAAATGCGAAGATAAATAGCTACCGATAAGATATTCCGACAAGACACGTAAGGTGCTAGAATAAACGTGACGAAAGAGATAGCATACACAATGGTGTTCACCGGGCTGGAAAATGTTTCCCTGATTGTAAATCTCCGTATGCCCCGTCATAACTGCCAAGCGTGTTTTTAAAGCCAATTCACTAAAAAAAAAACTTGTATACTACTTTAAAAACATAGTTTTTAGCATATATGCTGTAGCTTTAAAAACTTAAGAATGTTTGGAAAGTCATTGTTTGAACTGGGTTATGCTAAAATTTTCGATATACGTTTTATAATGGAACATTACAAAATTATACATTCAGGATTATTCCATTAATAACACTACCGCATTTGTAGCGCTACGGACGCTATATTTTCAAGTTACTTCAGAAAGAATTAAAACACTTAATTTCACTCAAATAACAGTTTTTTTCCGTGCGGTTTACATTCACACATAACTCTAATTTTATATGTGGGCGTGATTGATTAAAATAAAACGCGTATTCTAGGCAGTGAAGTGTAGGGCACAATATGGCCATTGCAATCGAACCAAGGAAAGAGCAAAATGAAATATGTGACGCGATTTATAGTAACAATCCCGTGACTAAAAAGGAAGGTCCCGTTAACACTCGCGGAAATGAACGTTTTACACAGAGCCTCAGATCACGCAAAACAGCATGGACAGAAGATGGTCGAAAGAGAAAAGCGAAATAATAACAGAACACACCAAACCGAAATTTCGTGCGCCAGAAATCAACCTAATGGACTGTGATATTATGACGTTTTCCTA
>NQII01002866.1:31401-68832 GCA_002778355.1 Clitarchus hookeri
GGCGGCGGGCTCTACCTCTTCTACGCCGTGCCGTCGCCTGATCGTGTCGCCTGCAAGACAACATCGAAATGGTTTAACTGCCGCCCTTGTCCTCCTGGACGTAGATGCCGCGGTGTGGCTCACATGAATTAGACTTGTTGCCTGAGCCACCTAGTATCAGGGCGTAATTAACGGTGAGTCATGGGAAACGTTTTCTGTGGGTTTGTTGGACTCTTTTTAAATGTTTTAGTGTTTTGTGTGGCATAGTTGTGTTCGTCTTGAGTAAGCAGTAAAGCTAGTTTTTTTTCCTTCGAAATTGTGGTTTTGGTTGCCGGTCAAAATTCTGTTTCGGTTAAACTAAAACGTCGTGTTACTGTGTCTCCTTGTTTTAACGTGCCGTGCATTGTATTGTTAGCCGCCCAAGATTTAATTATTTATAATAATTTGTGCTATACGCGACTCTCGCGTTGGACGGTTTCACGTACGTTTTTTAATGTGGTTAGTTTACAACAGTTTTATTCGGTTGGAGCTATGATGGGCAGTTTGACTGCCTCCGCTGAAAAAACATTTTTTTTTAAATAGTAATTTTAACGTGTGTGTATATAAGAAACGGAGTCTTTACTGGCCTTAAATTGCTGCCATCCTTTCCAGTTGGTCATGAAGTGGAATCTAGTAAAGTTTTTTCTAATAATTGTTTTAATCGTCATTCAAATATTGGTACATAGTAATTTTCCATTTCTAGTCTTTGCAAGTTGTATTTCAATTTTATAAATTCATTAATTTTTTTTGTGATCAAGAGGGAATTTGATTGCCATGCTTTTGCATAATATAAAGTTTTTTTATATGATACTTCATTTGAATGATTCCTCAAGGGTTCCTCGCAGAGTTTATGTACTTATCTATTTAAAATACTGCGTTTTTGAACCGATCTGGGTTAATGTTATTTGTGCTGCGGCACATCACAGCGCTCGGTTTGAAGATGTGATGTTTATTAAACGCGATGAAGTGAGTGCAATCACAAGAACTACTTAACATTCCTAAAAACTAAAAACGAAAAGAGAGTACAAACAATTTAAAGTTACATATTTTTGTTACAGAATTATAATTTACTTATTTTCTCCTTTACGGTCAACGTTGGTTTGGTAGCGCTATTGGTGATATAAAAGTCTTGAAGAGGATACTGTGGGTCCAAATCCATGAACATCGCAATTTTTTACTTTTATTTTATAATATTTAATTCACCGCACGCAGTTGGCTGTAACTTATTCAATCAATGAAATTGTTTCACTGAAACAACCAGTGATTTTCCACAGATTCTAAGTGGAGCGATTTTCACTTATTCGAGTAGTTGAATTTCACCGCGAATCAGTGGTTTTCCACGGATTCGAATTTAAAGTGCGAGTCTGATTAATAACTGAGTGCTGAGAAAGGTTCCCTGTACTGGCTGGGCTGCCGACTGGCTTGTAGGTTACCAAGGGGCCAATTAACTATACGTTTCTAGGAGGTGCAACGCAACATTTGCACTTGCTCTGCACCGTGGCGAAAATAAATATGAACAAATAGATAAGCAAGCGCTCACGTGTCCGACACAAAATGCAGAGAAATGTTCGCCGGGCAGATACCTCGGCGCAGATGGAATTGCTCTCGCTGCGCATGCGCAGTCGACACGTGTGGCCTTCCACAGCATGGCTGCTGTCAGATTGGCGGCTGGGCTTCAGCAGGATAAATAACATATGTAGATGTGTGTACAAAACTGATTTTCAGCGTGGGGCATCATCAAAATATTTGCTGCATTTGTTGGAGGGAAATTTATTATGGAACACAAAAAAAAAAGACGTGTTTCACTAACTGTCGAAGAGGTGATTACAACAAAAAATGCCCACAGAATGCAACTAGAATATCGTCAGTAGTCTGAGAACGTAACATAAACTAAAAACACCTCACGTAAATCTAATTATTCAACTTGAACACTGCACCGACTGCAATTCACTGCTAAAAATAATAGACTATAAGGAAATTTTTAATGAAAAAAAAAAAATGCTATGAAACACAGCATTATAAACCAAATAAAAATAAGTTAACAAAATATTAGCTCGGTTACACTTAAAACTCAGTCACAAACAGTATTAACGTTTATAATAGACGATGCCACGTCTCTTCCTTTGTTAGCAGAAATATTCTACTGTTTTCCAAATAGTACACATACATAGTATCAAATAGACCAGTATTTGTATTTTCTAGAGAATTTGATATTATAGTGCATTATTGAAATCTCCATTTCTTTTCTACTGGAAATACGCAGTTGTCCACTTATTAATCACCAATCGTTACAATTTATCAATTAGTGAAACAGGCAGTTTCCCGAGTCCAAACGGCGCAGTATAAATAAAACACGTATTATAGAGGAAGCTCTGCACAGACGGCCGGGCAAGAAATCGATAAACTGTTAGCCGAAGCAGACCCGAATGCCTCCGAGAGCTGCCGATGATGCCCGAACGAACATGTTGCGAAATATCTTATTGGCTCCTGAAAAAGGGGAAGGGGAAATGGAGATGCTAGACAGGGAAGACTTGCAACCGCTTGCGTCTGATATATTTAATTCCATCTGTGATTACTGGCGCAAGTGCAGAGGAATTTCAGTTGCTTTGCGCTGCGTCGGTGCAAATGTCAGGTTGTCATATTTAATCGGCCCCCAGGCGCTGCCTGGCGAACAGCGATACGACATGTTAGTCGCCAGTGACGCCGTTTTGTTGACGTTTGCGGCTGAAGCTCGCTGTGAAAGCGTCTGTTTCCCCAACGTATATTCTTAGGGCTCTCGCCTAGCTGGTGCCTGAACTGCGTTGCAGTGTGTTTGAAATACACGCCCCCCCCCTCCTCCCATGAAACTACACTGAAGAGCCAAAAAAAAACTGGTACACCTGCCTAATACCGTGTAGGGCCTCCCGAGCACGCAGAAGTGCCGCAAGACGACGTGGCATGGACTCGACTAATGTCTGAAGGTATGCAGGAGGCAATTCACGCCATGAATCCTGCAAGGCAGTCCACAAATCCAATCTGCGCCAATTTGAGAAAGGGTTGCAGGTCTGTCGCGTTTAATGATTCTCGTCAGTCGTCGTTTGTCCCGTCCTTTCACGACCTTTTTCCGGCCGCAGCGATGTCGAAGATGTGATGTTTTACCGGATTCCCGATATTCACGGTACACTCGTGAAATGGTCGTACGCGAACATTCAAATGTTATCGCTACCTCGGAGATACTATGTCCCATCTCTCGTGCGCCGACCATAACACCACGTTCAAACTCACTTAAATATTGATAACCTGCCATTGTAGCAGCAGTAACCGATCTAGCTGCTGACCGCATCGCGTTACTCTGATTGGTTCCATGCCTCTGTTATTTACATACGCACGCCTATACCAGTTTTTTGGCTCTTCAGTGTATTAAAAATGCGTCCAATGTTCTGTTCTACGAAAATAACACATACCTCACACGAGGGCTGTTGAGTACTTTCAAAACGTGACGCAGATTAAAAACGCCATTTCAGAGTACTACAAAAACGGCTAAAAATGCAATTCTCAAAACACTGTTGCTCAAAATATACGCATTAGATACATACGAAGCTACTCAAGGGCTCTGCACTAAACCTTGTTACAGACTTCCCACCAATCAGCGACGTGTGGTGAGCTGGCAAGGTAAGCCGGCGTTAGCTGTGTGATGTCCCCCGTTGCTTGCTAGTGTACGCTCCCACCACCAAGACGTAGCTCGGCAGCTGACGCCACAGGACGATTGTAATGGGTCCCTCGCTGCTCGCCTGTGAGTGGTCGGGAATACTTCCAGTTTCCCAGGCGCCACGCTAATCACGAGCTCCTGCTGCGTGCGCCGAGGATGCACAGCTGTGAGCAAGACCACCGGCTCGCGAAAATTCAACACACGCCACCGCCCCACCAGTGAAGTAACACGGTCACCTGCTGGAAGTCGCGACAGGCAGACGCAGACTGCACGCCAGTTCAGAGCACTTGACGCGCGTGGCAGTGTCCTGTCGCTCCTCTCGGCCTCAGATGCTGAAAGAAGCTCTTTGTTTTATTTTCCTAACCTACTTTAAAACTATGTGTTATTTGGGCCCGCGGTGGATACGAGGGATTAATGCGTCTCAAGGTGGAGCCTCATACGCTTAAAGGACAGGGAATTTCGTGCAAAGGAGTCATGCATCGTAGCGAAGAGGGATATTTGGCAGCCATGGCCGTAGTTGAGGCCATGGACTACATCCCTAAGGGGGAGTATAGCAAAGCTATAGTTAAAGAAGGGAGAGGGGAAAAAACCGGCATAGACACCGTAAAAACCCTCTCTACAGGAAAGAAGTTCAAAACTCATAATGCATTAAAAAATGCTTAAGGAGACAGCAGGTTAAGGGTAACATGCTTTTTAATGTTGGGTATGAAGCTCTAGAAGAGAAAGTGGCTGTGGGCGCAAGCGCCCTTTATGGAAAGAAGCTCCACGTAGGCCGGAGCCTAAGTACTCTGGTGACGTGGGTTCGAGTTGGAGCGTTTCCAGGTCCATCTGGCAGTCTCCGCTGCGCGTCTCCTCGGAGACGAGACACACGCGTGTCGGCGGCCAGCCACATCCTCGTCGTTTGGTGAGGGACGTGGCGAAGGGGGACGAGGTAGGTTAGTTTGGGGACTGCGCAGAAGACGAACACCGGTATATAGTTTATTCGCGGTGCCTTCACATTTTTTTAATCAAACCTTTTCAAAAATCACCCCATGCAAGACGTGTTTGGTTGCTTTCTAAATATGGCATGTGTTACAAGCGTTTAATACTTTCATAAACGTAAAGCTATTTTATTTATATATAAATTTAATATTTAATTTATAAATAATATAAATAAAAACAGGGAGTTTAAAGGTACGTTGGTAATGCCTACTAAGAAATAGTTCTAATGCAAAAATTATTAAACNGTGCGCACAAATGCGGTGCGTCGTCCCTTTGCTGGAAATTTCTACACGTAGTTACACTTTGTTAGCATTGGCGGGGGGATATCCTGGAAGTATAACTTTAGCTGGGCTTCAGAAAAGTTGGAAGTAACCGTGAATGGATTGTACTTCACCTTCAGTCCATGGTCGCAACACAGTTCGTCAATCAGCGTCTGGTAACTCACTCCCAGCCGACATCCCAGCTCTAACATGGAACGTTTAGCGGCACGCAGTAGCAAATCAGACACAAGACCCTTTCCCAGAGCCTCGCGCAGCCAATCAGAGAACGGGCACGCCCACATCAAATGAGCCGCTACGACATTTCTCCTCTGGGTACTTATCTACTGAGTGGTCAGAGGGCGAACATTCAAAGTCCCATAATTATGCGCTACACGGAAGTCCAAGCGCAATTTATTCTTAACCGTAGGTCCATTCATCTCGATTACGTCACAAGTGTACGTAAAAAAAGATTTTGTAACCTGGCTATGGTACCTGATCAGCTTTGCTTCGTTGCATATAAAATATAAAAATTATTCAATAGGACAAAATTTAACTTACTGGTAATAACACGCCTTGTAGTTTCGCGTTTCTGATGCCCAAGAAGTTCTAGAGAACCTTAAATTCCGTGAAGTAAAGTATCGAGAACCAGCAGAGTAAATGCGTGTCTGAGAAAATGCCATGCAAATATATTTAAAAATTTTAAATTTACGTGGTGGGAGTGTTTAGAATCTTCGTATTCCGGAATTAAGACATACTTAAAAGTACGATGCTGGCAAGTGAGTCTCATGACTAAACTCTGGTTTCAGAAGCATTCATNTAAAAAAAAAAAAAAAAAAAAAAAAAAAAAAAATCGTTATAAAAAGTTGGATTTTTACCAAAAGATGATGGAACAGTATGCCTGAGGACGCAACAATCAAAATACTAGCATGAAATATGAATTCTCAGGATTTTAGAGCGTACTTCATTAACATGCCTAGGCTTTTTAAAATACAACATGTTAACAATTGTTCGCTATTATTTAATATGACCACAAAAATTGCTCTTGAACACTGGATGTCTTGGCAGGGGTTCTTTTTCAGGGTTTTGTATGACAAGTTATCAGTTGAAATTTGTATGACAGTCAGCCGCAAAAATAATAAAATAAATTTTCATATTTACATTTTGTTAAAATGCGTTTATAATAAATAAACATTAGTTATGATCAAGCCAGCTAAACTGCGATCGCTTAATCTTGTTTCACAACCTAATGGGACGAGGTGGAAGTAAACATGGGACAAAGTCCGTTTCAACTTAATTCGCAGGCAACACTACNCAATTGTTCGCTATTATTTAATATGACCACAAAAATTGCTCTTGAACACTGGATGTCTTGGCAGGGGTTCTTTTTCAGGGTTTTGTATGACAAGTTATCAGTTGAAATTTGTATGACAGTCAGCCGCCAAAATAATAAAATAAATTTTCATATTTACATTTTGTTAAAATGCGTTTATAATAAATAAACATTAGTTATGATCAAGCCAGCTAAAATGCGATCGCTTAATCTTGTTTCACAACCTAATGGGACGAGGTGGAAGTAAACATGGGACAAAGTCCGTTTCAACTTAATTCGCGGGCAACACTTCACGTCCTGTATTTTCTTAAGGCGCTGTCTCACTGTCAAATTTCTTCGTCAAACTGCTTCCAATACGTTTGGTCAANCACGTCCTGTATTTTCTTAAGGCGCTGTCTCACTGTCAAATTTCTTCGTCAAACTGCTTCCAATACGTTTGGTCAACTGAAACGTCATAAACACCGCCATATTTGTATGAAAAAGTTGGATGGTTTCGGTTTACATCAAACATTTGAGGAATGGACCGGTTCTAAAATTTATTTGATGTTTGACGGCGTTAGCCAATCAGAATCGTGCACGAAAAAAATGGACGTCAAGAAACTTTAAAATAACGAACAATTTCTGGAAACGAAGTAGGTTATGAAGGTAATTAATTTATGTAGAAACTGTCTGGGCATGAATGTTATTTTAAGTGAATATTGCACATTATATTACGAACACAGAGATATTAAATTTCATTGTGCAGGTAACATCTCCGATAAATAAAATTTCAATTTAGTAAAGAAGCGAAAATAAATTACAACAAATTAAATTACAACATTCCTAACATTTCTTCCTGCATTTCTTTCTGCATAGAAAAACAAAAGCAATATCTCACTACGAAAATAATTTCTAAATAATAATTCAATTTATATTCTCCCAATAAAAAAATTTGACAGTGTGACACATTTTCAAACACGTTCTAGATTATTTTATAAAATTTGTTGGAAGGAAAAATTTGATGGCCGCATATTATCTCCAAATTTTATTGTCAAATATAGTTTAAGGCGAAAATTTGACAGCGTGACAGGAGCTTTAGTGATGTGATACAGGATGTTTCAAATTGGTTCAGTGTTGCTCCTGATGCGTGTTTGAGGCACAGAATACTTATAAATGCAGAGGCGAAACAGTAGCTTGTAACGCAAACTCCAGCCGCACACGCCTCCAAAATGGCGTCACTTGCCAGAAACACGTCGAAACGCAGTTCGATAATCAGCGTTTGGTGCTCTACTTGCCAGGAAACGGCCCATTCGGTAGGGAACCTTTCGCAGTGCGCCGCCGCAGCCAATCAGACACAAGGCCCGTTTCCAAATCCTCGCACAGCCAATCAGAGTGGGGCACGCCCACATCGAAGGAACTGCAATGCCATTTCGTCTGTGNGTTTCCAAATCCTCGCACAGCCAATCAGAGTGGGGCACGCCCACATCGAAGGAACTGCAATGCCATTTCGTCTGTGTGTATGCATCTATGTGGCTACGGCTTATAGTCTATGCACAGTATCTTCACATTTTTTCAATCAAACCTTTGAAAAATCATCCTATGTGCGACGTACTTGGTTTTTTTCCTAGATATTTCATGTATCACAAGCGTTTTATAATTATGCTAACAAAAACGATCATAAAAGTACCTTATTCTTGGTTATATTTAACTTGCACTCATATTTTATCTATAAAATATATTATTTCACTTGTAGTTAATATGAATAAAAACAGGGAGAATATAGGTGTGTTTGTAATGCGTAGTAATAAAAAGTTCTTATGTAAAATATCACTACACTTTTTGCGCACGAATACGGCGCGTGGGCCCTTTGGTGTAATTTCCTAAGATGGGTTAAGTTTTATTTGCGCGAGGCGAAGGAGTATCTTGTAAGTAGATCTTTAGCAGGGGTTCAGAAAAATTGGCAATAACCGCGAATGGACTATACGCGACTGACGACTAAGATAATCATTGTGTCAGCTATACACCAAGAATTCTCGGATTTGATTAATTCCCAGGTTTGTTGTGATTGCGTTGCTCGTTGTGGGCATAATCCCAGGCCACATTTTCACTGCTGAAGGCTGATCACGACAAAGTGATAACTTTTGAAATCAGCCTTATAAAAAAGTCACTGCTGCTACCAGTCCTAAGTATTTTAACGGGCGCACTTGGTAACATGAACCCGGTAACGTTGTTAATGCTGGAGGGAAAGTAGTTCCATGTCTTAGCGTCGAATTAAAAGTGGCAGATNCATGAACCCGGTAACGTTGTTAATGCTGGAGGGAAAGTAGTTCCATGTCTTAGCGTCGAATTAAAAGTGGCAGATAACCATTTGCGAGAACTTAAATTATTTCTTTCGCTTTCTGTTTATTTAATGCGCCCAAGTGTAAAAATTAGCAGGTTTGTAAAATATTTACTTTTCAAATAATTTCGCAGTTTCACTTGAATGACGCATGAATAAAGTGATGAGGCTCATGGCAGTGTTGATTTTACATAATGTAGAAGAATTCTATTGCAGTATTATATTTTATTATTTTATTTTATTTACAAGCTGTTGTAGCAAAATAACTCATATAAATATACAGNGTTTCCAAATCCTCGCACAGCCAATCAGAGTGGGGCACGCCCACATCGAAGGAACTGCAATGCCATTTCGTCTGTTTGTATGCATCTATGTGGCTACGGCTTATAGTCTATGCACAGTATCTTCACATTTTTTCAATCAAACCTTTGAAAAATCATCCTATGTGCGACGTACGTGGTTTTTTCCTAGATATTTCATGTATCACAAGCGTTTTATAATTATGCTAACAAAAACGATCATAAAAGTACCTTATTCTTGGTTATATTTTACTTGCACTCATATTTTATCTATAAAATATATTATTTCACTTGTAGTTTATATGAATAAAAACAGGGAGAATATTGGTGTGTTTGTAATGCGTAGTAATAAATAGTTCTTATGTAAAATATCACTACACTGAGTGCGCACGAATACGGCGCGTGGGCCCTTTGGTGTAATTTCCTAAGATGGGTTAAGTTTTATTTGCGTGAGGCGAAGGAGTATCTTGTAAGAAGATCTTTAGCAGGGCTTCAGAAAAATTGGCAATAACCGTGAATGGACTATACGCGACTGACGACTAAGATAATCATTGTGTCAGCTATACGCCAAGAATTCTCGGATTTGATTAATTCCCAGGTTTGTTGTGATTGTGTTTCTTGTTGTGGGCGTAATCCCAGGCCACATTTTCACTGCTAAAGGCTGATCACGACAAAGTGAGAACTTTTGAAATCAGCCTTATAAAAAAGTCACTGCTGCTACCAGTCCTAAGTATTTTAACGGGCGCACTTGGTGACATGAACCCGGTAACGTTGTTAATGCTGGAGGGANGACATGAACCCGGTAACGTTGTTAATGATGGAGGGAAAGAGCGTCGAATTAAAAGTGGCAGATAACCATTTGCGAGAACTTAAATTATTTCTTTCGCTTTCTGTTTATTTAATGCGCCCAGGTGTAAAAATTAGCAGGTTTGTAAAATATTTACTTTTCAAATAATTTCACAGTTTCACTTGAATGACGCATGAATAAAGCGATGAGGCTCATGGCAATGTTGATTTTACATAATGTAGATGAATGCTATTGCAGTATTATATTTTATTATTTTATTTTATTTACAAGCTGTTGTAGCAAAATAACTCATATAAATATACAGNCTATTGCAGTATTATATTTTATTATTTTATTTTATTTACAAGCTGTTGTAGCAAAATAACTCATATAAATATACAGTCATTAAACTAAACCAATAAATATTGAAACTAGAATCTTACGGTAGTTATTAAAATTATGTGCGTATCATTCATAACGTACAAAAATAAAAAGAAATCAGCCAACTGAAAAAGCGAGCAATCGTAAAATATTTAAAGAACACAGTATGTTAGAAAGAACTGTGTAGAATGTGTTAGCGAAAGTGTTATTTTTCAGATCGTTAATATTAATAAAAGAATTTAACTAATTTTTCTCAGTTTTGATGCGAGATTATTAATAATTGTTATTGCTTCACCAGTTCACATTAAAGAGAACAGATTTACTGAACCGCTAGTTATCAATGGCAACACTGGTTTCTTTGCACGTAAATTGCAGCTATAACATTAATTAGTCAAGATTAAGTTTTCTTCGCTATAACATTTTCCAGATATCTGACACTGGCTGTTTGCTGTTACCAAAGTAAAAAGTATTCTTGGGGCAAGTGAAGTATTCAATAAAACTTTTATCTGTCTTATGCAATACTCGTGTATCGTGTTTCATATTATTCATAAAGTTAAAATGTCATGTAGGAAACACAAGTGTATAAATGCGCAAATTTATTCTCGCTAACTCATGACTATCATTTTAATAATGTAGGCTATCGTGGTTTCCAGCAATGACAAATAACGAATGCTTAAGTAATGTACTGGAGCAATGCACAACCCAAACTGACAGCAATTTCTTCTTCAATACATCATAACCGAATACACGTGTGGTTCCGATCATTTCGTGATGTCATATTTTAAGTGGCCCTGGTAATAGTTTTAAATTATTGAGTGTAGATAATTAGTCCAGAATCCAGCGTCAAGTTCGTTTCGATTGTTTTATTAAATCCTAAATCCTAAAATAAATAATGAGATGTAGCCTAGTAGCTAGAAAGTAGTTCGGATTTGTAGATGTGATAAGTGTTTCTATACGACTCCTTCCCGTCCAACTTTTGCTCAGTTGGCAGCCATCTATAATACGTTTATTTGTTGTCATCGTACATTCAAAGGGAACCGAGCACGAATCTTCACGGAAGCACTTTGTTTGCTCCAGAATTCAGCAGAGGCGAAGCTGCTTCATCTGATTTTATTCTTACAGTTTATCTTGAGTGGTAATTTTTTTTCTGACGTTTTCGTTACTTACCGCGTCTCCTCGCCTTGTTGCTTTTCCTNCAGTTTATCTTGAGTGGTAATTTTTTTTCTGACGTTTTCGTTACTTACCGCGTCTCCTCGCCTTGTTGCTTTTCCCTACGTGCAGATACGCGTGCAGTATTTCGTATCCGCTTCCTCTCCGGCGTGTCAGGCAATCTGCGAGCCGTAACTTCNTACGTGCAGATACGCGTGCAGTATTTCGTATCCGCTTCCTATCCGGCGTGTCAGGCAATCTGCGAGCCGTAACTTCATTACGCCGACCGAGGAATGATCCGTAAAAAGGTTCCGACGCAGGCGTGTTTTCTTGAGTTCGTGAATGTCCATTCATACGAACCGTGACTTCCACGTCAATGAAGCACGGGAATTTCGCAATGAACATTCGTAACGCTTGCNATGTCCATTCATACGAACCGTGACTTCCACGTCAATGAAGCACGGGAATTTCGCAATGAACATTCGTAACGCTTGCCCGGCGTGGAAGGATGAATCCTTACTCACACCTGTTGTGATCTAAAAATACGTTCAGAAAGTTATTTCGTATAGGTTGTTCACGGTAAGTTGAGCACTTTTGAAAGACCTGCTTAAGATCTACTTGTACNTCAGAAAGTTATTTCGTATAGGTTGTTCACGGTAAGTTGAGCACTTTTGAAAGACCTGCTTAAGATCTACTTGTACGAAAATTGTGTATTCTTCCTCCATATGTATAGTTATCAACCGCTTTGGGTCTGATCACTTTATACATGCGTCTGTGTAGAGACTCTGTGAACTTATTATAAAAGGAACTACTATATAAATGTGTTAATTCTTACACGTATAAGCAAAAAAAAAAAAAAACAGAAATTAAAATAAATCATATGAGTATTCACAAATGTTTACCTAAATAATTTTAATTCAACGTTAAGATAAGAAACTACTTTCCCACTGCCGTTACTAACTTTACTGGACGCATGCCACTTAGTGTGTCCGTTAAAAAAAAATATACATGCAGTTACGGGTAGTTACATTTTTCAAACGTTGAATTTAAAAGTGCTCAGATAACCGTGAACAGCATATAAAAATCGTACCCTAATTGAAAGTAATCTTGAATACAAATCTGCGAATAAATTTGTTCGTATTTCCCGAAACTGGTTATTTCAGCTCCAGGCGGCCACGAAATGGGTCATTCGTTTTGTTGAAAATTCCTGCAGCTATATGAAACTTTTTCGATGTAATGCACGAAACACAGCGCTACCGAGAGTCGACAAAATAGCTTGATGTTACAGAACAGACCCTACTTTGTATACTGCACCTATGAATGCACGATAAGCATGCACACGGACACGAGATATATCACCTCTGAATTATTAATGCCTGGCCAACGCAAGCAAAGTTCGTGCTGGATGCAAAAACAATAGTGGCCACTATAATGGCTTCAGTGCAGTATTTCGTATACGTAAATTCATTACAGTATGAAACGATTAATGCCTGTGTCCTCATCCTAAATAAATAAAAATATGGAAAATAAATTTATTTTTATAATCTTCTGTTAACGTGACTGACAGATGTAATTCACACTAACTGCATGTTACTTATGACGATTTGCACTGCAATGAGAAAGGTATTTGAATTTCGAATGTTTATGTAAATGGTTTTGAAGTTTACTAGTTATCTTGTAAGTATTCCAGAAACCGTGAACAGTTTGTGATCCTTCTCGAAGTAATTATAGCGTCTTCTGTGAATATTTTCTTAAAGGATATCCACCTTATAATACTAAATAATTGAACATTAAANAAGTAATTATAGCGTCTTCTGTGAATATTTTCTTAAAGGATATCCACCTTATAATACTAAATAATTGAACATTAAATTAAAATAAATAAAACAGCGCAAAGTAAAAATGACAATAGAATAACTAGGACAGAGCATACGAACTCCCATCCCGTGCAAACACTCATGTAATTTTACAGACGTAACTTAACTAGAAAGTTTCCTTTCGAGTACGTGGTCGCGGGAGCGATGCGGACAACACTAAATGTACGCATATAGTACATTCGCGGATTCTTCACACTTTTTGAACCAAACCTTTGAAAAATGACTACATGCATTGCGTGCTTCGTCGTTTTCTTAATACGTCACGAATAACAAGCGTCTTATGCTCGTTTTAGTATAAACGTATATTGTTTCTGAATAAATTTTANTTTAGTATAAACGTATATTGTTTCTGAATAAATTTTACTTTCACTCATGTATTGATCTACAAATTGTAATATTTTATTTATAACTAATATGTATAAAAACTGGGAGAAAATAGGTGTGTTGGTAATGCCTAGTAAGAAATAGTTTTTGTGCAAGAATATTATTACACTGAGTGTACAGGAATGTGGTGCGTCGTCCCTCTGGTGTGATAGTATATATAGACTTTGTTAGCTTTGTTTGCATGAGGAGGAGGGATATCCTAGAAGTAGAACTTGAGCAGGGCTTCAGAAAAGTTGGAAGTAACCATGAATGGACTACAGAACCTCCATCACTCCTATGCGCAATGCACAGAACTGGTGTGCGATCGTCCTCTCGTCGAAAATCGTCCTATCGTGCAAAAATAAAGAAAAATATGATGACAAGATGGTAGCATAGGTCTTTAGAAATACTCATCCTTCCGAAGTGAAGTCGGCAGAGTCGGTTGAATAAAAACCCACACAAAATCTAAAATCTGGCGTTTCAGTACTCTTGCTTGTCCACGCACATTTATAGAACTTTGAGGCGCCTCTCAACACCTCTGCTAAGCATACACTGAGCAGTCTTAGCAAAATTTACTAAAAATCGCCGTACAAAATTTACGGTGGACTGCCTTCCATCATGTCTGATTTGAGAGCCCCAGAGTTCACACAAAANAAAAATCGCCGTACAAAATTTACGGTGGACTGCCTTCCATCATGTCTGATTTGAGAGCCCCAGAGTTCACACAAAAAGACAACTACCCGGAAAAAATATCTAAGATAACGTCATATTCTCTTATCTCAAATTTAGATCAAAAACAGTAAAATTTAATTTCTCTGAGGTGCAAAGAAATAAAATTAAACACACACGTCTTAAATAGGCTGCTGCAAAGAGAAAATAAAATTACATTAACTGCACTCTGTAGTAAAATTGCAATACTAAAGAAAATAAATTATAAAGAGATTTAAGAGAGGTTGTCCTAAAGATACAATCCCAACGACACTATATGAAAAATAATTAAACAAAACAAACACGATAAAATCAAAAAAGTACTGACTCAGTTTAAATGTAAATAAATGAACATATTGGAGGATACTGTCTCACCACAATAGCGATTTTTTTTGCTGCAAGAATATTGTACTTTTTTTCTGTGCATACGACTGAACGTATGCGTACTGCTCGAATGCCTGGGCAGAGATCAGCGGCCGGGGATGGGAGAGATCTTCTTTGGGAAGACGTCAAGCATGCACAGACCAAAGACATCCCTGATTTAGGAAGGGGATGCGTGTGAAGATACATGTGCGCGGCCATCAACTGTCGCGCTAGCCTCTCGAGCAATCTTTGAAATACGGAGGCTGTAAAAAGAAACGCAGTCGTATCCCCTGGTAGTTGGCTCGCGACCACGGCTCTTTGACGGGGCATCGGGCAGCACCCGTTCGACTCGAAAGCCAGTCATCTGATGTCGCCGTCGAGAAGTAAAAAAAAAGACTCCCGCCTATATAGAGCTTTTTTCCGCGTTCGAGGGCGAGAAGCGCGGAAGCGATAAGGGCGACACTGCCACGCGCATCAAGTGCGCCATCGCCGCTGAGCGCAAGGCTCTGAACTGGCGTGCAGNAAGGGCGACACTGCCACGCGCATCAAGTGCGCCATCGCCGCTGAGCGCAAGGCTCTGAACTGGCGTGCAGTGTTCTCTTCGCACTACGTGTATCTATGGGACTTTCAGCAACTGACTCTATTATTTTATTGCTGGAAAGTCTGTAGGAAGATTCAATGCAGAGCCCTTGAGTATTTTTGTACGTATCTGACGCGTATATTTTGAGATAACAATGCATTGAAAAAACCGTTTTAAGCCATTTTTCAGTATACAAAAATGGTGTTTCTAATGTGCGTGACGTCATAACATTACTCAATAACCCCCGTCTGAAATGTGTGTTCCTTTCGTATGTCAGCATATTGGACGCACGTTTAATACATAGTTTCGTGGAAAAACGAGTATTTCAAACACTCTGCAATGCAGTTCAAGCGCCAGGTAGGCGAGAGCATTAAGAGTAAAAATTTCGGATTTTATTTCACATGGCGATGTCAAGGAGGTGAGGGAAGAACAGACTTCACGTGTGGAGCAGAAGCAAACGGATACTTGAAGGGGCGATAGAAGTGATCTTCTTCGACAGAAGTAGACTGCCAAATTGTCGCACTTCTATTTAGGAGCAAGAAACAGTGACGCCGGGGAGTTGTTGAGCACATGACACAAGGGTCGATGTTCTTTTGCCTCGCCCATTTTAAGAAAATTCCTGGAAATTCCATCGTTGCTAAGTTGTGTGATATGCAGGCTGAAACCAGGGTGTTGTAACGGGTAATGTATTGTGTACAATGTAACTTCTATTGATTACATAAAAGGCGGACTGCAATGTGCGATCAGTGTGTACGGTGGGGAAGGGAGAGGCTGTGGTGGCGGTTGGGACTCTAGGCGTCATACGCCTCCCAATCTGTACCCTTCTTGGTCACTGTCGGAATCTCTAGCATCGCGGTATCTTCTTCCCCTGCTGTACCTTCTGCTGGAGTAATACTTTCGACCTCGATAGGACCGCTGGGCTTACCTGCGATATTCCTGACTGAGGATTTGATGAAGCTGGAAGTATTGAAGCTGATACGCATTTTACTCTGGGACCCTGATCCTGTATAGGCGGTGGACGAAATTCCTTGTTATGATTGCCTGGAAACAAAGGCGGGTTTCGCTCCGGCGGACCCGGTCTTTCTGCTTCCCGGTTAACTTGAAGTTCTCTGCGGGCGCTCTATCCGGTCGAAAGCCGGCAAACCTTCTCGGAATGAAACCAGCTACTGTGCTACTGTGGGTCTCAAAACTTCCCACCAATAGTATGCGGTAGATCCAAGTGCGAGATTTAGACAGCGAAGCGTGTCACTGTCCGGTAGTCCAAATAAGCTTGCATACTCCTCGAATCGGAGCAAGACATTAATAGACTTATCTTCCACCTTAACTTCAAAACGAGGCGGCTGTTCCGTTTATAATTTAGAAGAGTGGTGTAACGGTGTACTCGTGTGTGCACTAGGCGTTAAATCCTGTGTTCTGGTTGGCATACAAGCGGCTTGGTGCAGCGAGCTTAGCCGTGAATCGATGCGGTCTCCAGAATATATTTCCATACTCCTGGTGGTGCTGCTGGAGATTTGCAGGTTATGCCTGCTAGCCACCACCCGGCTGAGCTTGCCGACTTTATTCCCGACCTCAGACAGCTGATGGTTTACTCTAGTTCTTCCCACACTATTGGTTTTCTCAACCTGCCCTAGTCTGTGCTCCAAACGATTACTAAACGAGTTAAGTTGGTCATTGACTAGCTCATTAGTGTGATCAGGGTTTACATCTGAAGCAGGCCGGTTTTCTTATACACCAATGCGCTGCTCCACAGCACAATTGAAATGTGTGTTGTTCCTTGACCTTTTCATGGTCTTCTCTGGTAGCAGCCGTTTCCCTTCGCATTGTGGTTACTTCCGATTGCACCTGTGAGTTCTCGCGATCCACGCAGTCGGCTAATAGTGAGATCTGCTGCTGAATGTCGCTGTTCTGCCCCTGCAGATTTCGTTCCAAACCCCCTAGCCTGTTCAGCCGCGTGCTCCTCCAGGCGTGTCCTGGTTCTACTAATCTGCTCAGCCATGTGTTCTTTCAATTCTTGTGCGTGTTCTTGTAACTGTGTCCTCGTCTGTGCTCGGTCATCCCTCGACGTTTGCGTAATCCTCTGAATGATGTCGAGGGTTGAGTTGCCCTGGCTCACGGTAGCAGTACTAGTGAAAAGTGGGTTGCTCTGTCTCTGTAGCTATGTTTTCTAATTCCGGTGGTATTTGTTCTGTTTGTGCATTTCCTGTGTTTCCTTCCCCTGTCAAATTGGCAACCTGTTGCGATTTCCCCCATCTCGGTTACGTATTCTAATACTCTGTAGTTGATAGGTGTGGTTTTTCGGAGATTGTATTGCGTATGCTGCTGTCTACTCATCGAACGGAATATTCAGATCTTAGTGCAGTGACAGTTGCTCTTTTCGTGACCCCGCGTAGGGCGCAAATTATTTTGTAACGGGTAATCTTGCAGTTTTGTGCAGCAGTTTTTGATGCGTTACAGTGTAATGCTTGTTCCATTCTTCGAGGTTGGAATAAGAGCCAATGAGAAGGAAGTTATGCTCCAACGCGTAAATGCATCTCGCTGTTACTGGGTCAATATTCATTCGAACAGTTTCATTTCCTGGGGAAAGGCGTGCCGTTTATTCGTTGTCATCCGTAATAAATAATTAAAAAAATAAATTATAATTCTAAATGTGGGCCTAGAATTACGGAAAAGTTACAATTCACAGTGTAAGATGTGTAAAAAGCAAAGGTGCCTTGAAAGCGTGTGAAATTTAAAAAATGTACTGAAATTTCGAAAAATGTTGGCGAATTATGGCTGGTAACCAGGTGTCCACGAATATTTATATAGACAACGTAGATAATTACACGTAGATGTAAAGCACTGAGTTCAACTCATAATCTTTTATTTTTAACGCCATACGGATAATTGATTGCTCAAGCCGCTTTCTGAGTTTATATATTGTTCCAAACAAATTTTAAAATGACACGCAGATAATATTTGGATACAGTTCAGAGTAAAATTTTACGTCTCCAGAAAATCGTAAAAATATTTTCTGGGAATTTATTTTGTAGTTCACGTATAATTTTATTCCAAGTGTCAAAATCTTCTCAAAATTTGGGGAAAATTTACAAGCTAGATAGCATCGGAAGACTACAGAACGCGTTTTGATGTTTAGTTTGTTCGTGTATGTTGTTACCAAGGGAAGAAAATTTCGAAAAATTCTAGCAATACCTTATATTACTGAATCCTTCTGTTTACAATAAGCCCCTAACCAATTGGCTACCGACTTTGTACATAGTAAGGATTTGAAGAAAATTTTTAATTATAACAATTATCTAAATAATTTAAGTTATAAAACGGTTTCCTGCAATAAAATTTTTATTTATTGCAATTTGTAAACGTTTGCGAACATAAAGTTTCTGCGTAATAAAATAGTTGCATCTAAAGTATACAAATGGTTTTATCTAAGGTATACAAATATTTCCATGTGCTGTTTTTAATTTCACGCAAGACTCACCTTTAAAAAAATTTTAATGTTTGTTCCTTTTTTTAAATCTTGTACTTTATTATAAGTTGTCGCGTTTCTATGCATATAAAATCATTAATTACTGTTTTATCAGCAAAGAAAAAGGCACCTATCATGCGCGAGGCCACACCAAACATTCAACTTCGGCTGTAGTCCATTCGTGGTTACTTCCAACTTTTATGAAGCCCTGCTAACTCTCTACTTTCAGACTATTCCTCCTCCTCGTGTAAACAAAGCCAAGTCTTTAAAATTACACCAAACAGACAACTCAACGCATTCGTGTGCACTCAGTTGAATAATATTTTGCATGAGAAGTATTTCTAACTAGGTACTACCAACACACCCATTTTATCTCGGTTTTAATTCGTATTGATTATAAATTAAATGTTACAATTTATAAATTATGTATTAATTTAAGTTCAGCTTATTAAAAAATAAGATCATTTTATGTTAACAGAAGTATAAAACGTTTACGATACAAGACGTAGGAAGTAACCAAACGCACTATAAATGGGGTGGTTTTACAAAAGTTCGATTCGAAAAGTGTGAGCGAATAAACTGTATCAAGAACGCCGTCACGAGTGCTATGACGGTTTCCATAACTTCACATTCGAACGTTATTGTAGTTAGCATGTTCAAACAAGTGGTTCTTAACAAGAAAACGGTANAGCACGTGGTTCTTCACTAGAAAACGGCACTTTCTTCAGGTACTCTGTGTTTACATTAGTAACGCTAGTATTAAAACAGGCAAATGCATAATGCAACATTGTGTCCCACATGTTCTTACTGATGGCGGGTAAGTTTTGAACTAAGCTGCAGTAACTGGTTTGGTGAACAATCAGCAAGAAATTGTACTTAATTCATCACAACAAACTATGTGTCCTCGGCCGGTTTTTTATAACCTTCCAAAAGTTATCTGCACTGTATAAAATTCCCGGTAAATCCACGGAAATTGTTTTACGGAAACATACACTTAATATACGGAAACGCTATGCGTGAACGTAATGACGAGAAACGGAACCAAGCTCCGTAAATACTAAATCTTCGTATTTCCTATGGCTTCGGGTTACGGGAACGAACAAGGCCGAGTCCACACGAAGCTTTCTTCGCTACTGCAACCACAAGATTTTCGTTTCTGCCGCAGTTCGAATACCCGTGTCACTATTCCTTCAAACATATAAAGGTAGCAAAAGAAACCTGTGACAGTTAGCAAAACTGAAATTATTCGAAGATAACTATAAACTTACAAAAAATGTTATATATATACATAATATATATATATATCACATTTATGGAAACAATATATTTGTACTCTACATTGTAGCAAAAAGGGCTTATGTGAGTAGTAAGAGTCACAAAATACCAAACATTTTATTCGCGTTCTAATCTCCGTCCAGAATAAAATATGTTTTTTATTTCAAATTTATTTTTTATACATAGTAAAACTCCCACATTACAAAAATAATTTTTTTTTTCGTGTCATTTTTTAAACCGGAAGTACAGAAAATCTAACAAGCGAATTTATAGAGAAAATGGACAGAGAATGCACAAAAAAATATGCGGAATTACTCAAATAGCATCGTGTCCGTAATTGTACGGAGAGTTCTGAAAAAAAAATATGTTGTAGGTAATTTCCTATAAAATGATGATTTTTTTCAACAGTGTTTACTTTTATTATTTATTCCGCACTTACTATCACGAAGGAGCTGCCAGATGTTTCAAGTATCGAAGCTTCGTTAAGGATCGTAGCCCCTGTACTCAGGCAAACCGCGATAGTGCCTCTCTCATAATTTCATGTTTAATTAAATACTTCCTTAACTTGGGCACCACAGAGTGATCAAAGGGGAATTCCGCCACGCATAACGAAATTTAAATATCGGGGAGTCAAAGTGATGGACACAGATAATGTAGCGACTTTCTAGCAAGCCGCTGGAATCCACAAAAAAAAAAAAAAAANGCTTGAACATTATTTTCAATTAGTTCGTGTTTTAATATTTTTCTAATTTTGTGAACATAATTTGGGCGGCGAGCGCGTAATTCAGCGCGTGTCACTAACTGCCGACTATTGCTACCGCCACCACCACCACAACTGCGCCGAAGACAGCGGGATGTTCAGAATTCATCTTTATTGTGCAATGAAAGTCTGATGTCTTTACGCTGCTGATTCTATTACCTGTTATCATAAACGTAAGTTTTATTCTCCCGTTAATATATGTGTAGTAGTTCTTCTGTAGCCGCCGTCCGTGACGGTTCGGATTTCTGGACCTCGGCATCGGGGTCGCGACGTCATTTTGTGTGTGTGTGTGTGTTGTGTGCCGTTTGACCGTTTGGCGAGTTTACTCGACTCAAAATTTTTGGACACTTCGTATTTTGGAGATTTTGTAGTCGTGTTTGTTCACGCTTTTCTTTTTTTTTTTCTTTTTTTTTTATTGTATTTCTGGATGCACAGGCTTCGTTTCTTAGGCCAGGCGCATTTTCCGCAGAATTAGAGCAANTTTTGATGTTTAGTTTGTTCGTGTATGTTGTTACCAAGGGAAGAAAATTTCGAAAAATTCTAGCAATACCTTATAGTACTGAATCCTTCTGTTTACAATAAGCCCCTAACCAATTGGCTACCGACTTTGTACATAGTAAGGATTTGAAGAAAAATTTTAATTATAACAATTATCTAAATAATTTAAGTTATAAAACGGTTTCCTGCAATAAAATTTTTATTTATTGCAATTTGTAAACGTTTGCGAACATAAAGTTTCTGCGTAATAAAATAGTTGCATCTAAAGTATACAAATGTTTTTATCTAAGGTATACAAATATTTCCATGTGCTGTTTTTAATTTCACGCAAGACTCACCTTTAAAAAAATTTTAATGTTTGTTCCTTTTTTTAAATCTTGTACTTTACTATAAGTTGTCGCGTTTCTATGCATATAAAATCATTAATTACTGTTTTATCAGCAAAGAAAAAGGCACCTATCATGCGCGAGGCCACACCAAACATTCAACTTCGGCTGTAGTCCATTCGTGGTTACTTCCAACTTTTATGAAGCCCTGCTAACTCTCTACTTTCAGACTATTCCTCCTCCTCGAGTAAACAAAGCCAAGTCTTTAAAATTACACCAAACAGACAACTCAACGCATTCGTGTGCACTCAGTTGAATAATATTTTGCATGAGAACTATTTCTAACTAGGCATTACAAACACACCCATTTTATCTCGGTTTTAATTCGTATTGATTATAAATTAAATGCTATAATTTATAAATTATGTATTAATTTAAGTTCTGCTTATTAAAAAATAAGATCATTTTATGTTAACAGAAGTATAAAACGTTTACGATACACGACGTAGGAAGTAACCAAACACACTATAAATGGGGTGGTTTAACAAAAGTTCGATTCGAAAATTGTGAGCGAATAAACTGTACCGCGAACGCGTTCACGGGTGCTATGACGGTTTCCATAACTTCACATTCGAACGTTATTGTAGTTAGCATGTTCAAGCACGTGGTTCTTCACTAGAAAACGGCACTTTCTTCAGGTACTCTGTGTTTACATTAGTAACGCTAGTATTAAAACAGGCAAATGCATAATGCAACATTGTGTCCCACATGTTCTTACTGATGGCGGGTAAGTTTTGAACTAAGCTGCAGTAACTGGTTTGGTGAACAATCAGCAAGAAATTGTACTTAATTCATCACAACAAACTATGTGTCCTCGGCCGGTTTTTTATAACCTTCCAAAAGTTATCTGCACTGTATAAAATTCCCGGTAAATCCACGGAAATTGTTTTACGGAAACATACACTTAATATACGGAAACGCTATGCGTGAACGTAATGACGAGAAACGGAACCAAGCTCCGTAAATACTAAATATTCGTATTTCCTATGGCTTCGGGTTACGGGAACGAACAAGGCCGAGTCCACACGAAGCTTTCTTCGCTACTGCAACCACAAGATTTTCGTTTCTGCCGCAGTTCGAATACCCGTGTCACTATTCCTTCAAACATAGAAAGGTAGGAAAAGAAACCTGTGACAGTTAGCAAAACTGAAATTATTCGAAGATAACTAAAAACTTACAAAAAATGTTATATATATTCATCATATATATATATCACATTTATGGAAACAATATATTTGTACTCTACATTGTAGCAAAAAGGGCTTATGTGAGTAGTAAGAGTCACAAAATACCAAACATTTTATTCGCGTTCTAATCTCCGTCCAGAATAAAATATGTTTTTTATTTTTTATACATAGTAAAACTCCCACATAACAAAAATAATTTTTTTTTTCGTGTCATTTTTTAAACCGGAAGTACAGAAAATCTAACAAGCGAATTTATGGAGAAAATGCACAGAGAATGCACAAAAAAATATGCGGAATNAAATGCACAGAGAATGCACAAAAAAATATGCGGAATTACTAAAATAGCATCGTGTCCGTAATTGTACGGAGAGTTCTGAAAAAAAATATGCTGTAGGTAATTTCCTATAAAATGATGATTTTTTTCAACAGTGTTTACTTTTATTATTTATTCCGCACTTACTATCACGAAGGAGCTGCCAGATGTTTCAAGTATCGAAGCTTCGTTAAGGATCGTAGCCCCTGTACTCAGGCAAACCGCGATAGGTCTCTCTCATAATTTCATGTTTAATTAAATACTTCCTTAACTTGGGCACCACAGAGTGATCAAGGGGGAATTCCGCCACACATAACGAAATTTAAATATCGGGGAGTCAAAGTGATGGACACAGATAATGTAGCGACTTTCTAGCAAGCCGCTGGCATCCACAAAAAAAAAACACGCCATTGGTGGTTTGAAACTAATCGCAGGAATGTGAGGTTTTCTTTTTAAAGCTTGAACATTATTTTCAATTAGTTCGTGTTTTAATATTTTTCTAATTTTGTGAACATAATTTGGGCGGCGAGCGCGTAATTCAGCGCGTGTCACTAACTGCCGACTATTGCTACCGCCACCACCACCACAACTGCGCCGAAGACAGCGGGATGTTCAGAATTCATCTTTATTGTGCAATGAAAGTCTGATGTCTTTACGCTGCTGATTCTATTACCTGTTATCATAAACGTAAGTTTTATTCTCCCGTTAATATATGTGTAGTAGTTCTTCTGTAGCCGCCGTCCGTGACGGTTCGGATTTCTGGACCTCGGCATCGGGGTCGCGACGTCATTTTGTGTGTGTGTGTGTNTAGCCGCCGTCCGTGACGGTTCGGATTTCTGGACCTCGGCATCGGGGTCGCGACGTCATTTTGTGTGTGTGTGTGTTGTGTGCCGTTTGACCGTTTGGCGAGTTTACTCGACTCAAAATTTTTGGACACTTCGTATTTTGGAGATTTTGTAGTCGTGTTTGTTCACGCTTTTCTTTTTTTTTTCTTTTTTTTTTTATTGTATTTCTGGATGCACAGGCTTCGTTTCTTAGGCCAGGCGCATTTTCCGCAGAATTAGAGCAAAGCAAAAAAAATAAATTATTGTGTAACGGAATGTAGCGGAATTTTACTAGAGCTGTAGCGAAATCGCCTCTTTCCATGTTGGCAACACTGGGCAATGCTGCGAGGTATTGTATCAGTGGCGTTCGTTAACGAAAACGTCACGAATCTCCCGTCGATGCACAGATGGAATTGTCACGTAGTGATCGGGCGTGCTCGTTCAGAGATACCGGCCGTGTTGCAAACGACGACGATAGACACGTCCGTGCTACAACCTTCTCTTCCAATCCGATAAAACTGTCTTTCATAAGACTTTTTTTTTTTTCACTCGAGAGAGAATGAAATATCTATAATAGCTGGGACGATTGAGGAGGTTAACAAAACAGCCTCCCCCCCCACCCCCCTTCATCCACCTGCCCACATCGAATCTTTTTTCCGAGAACCAAATCTTTGAAAATAAAATTAGTAAACACGGACACGTTCAGCGAAGTGCGAGGGCGCATAAACTTAGATATCGCCACTAATCACACTGTTTCAGTACAAAGGTATAGTCTATTTACGGTTTCATCACACATTTTGTAACTCAAACCTTTTTAAAAATCACCCCATATATGACGTGCTTGGTTTTTTCCTAAATATGTCATGTATCACAAGCGTGTTACACTTGTATTAATATGAAAGTACCATACTTTAGGATAAATTGAACTTTCACTTATATTTTATTAATTAATTACAATATTTCATTTATAATTAACATGAATAAAACAGAGAGAAAATAGGTGGTTTGGTAATATTAAGTGAGAAACCGTTCTTGTGTAAAACATTATCCAACTGAGCACGCACGAATGCGGTGCGTTTGTCCCTTTGGTGTAATTCCCTAGACGTAGTTAAACTTTGTTTGCTTGAGGCGGAGGAATATCTTGAAAATAGAACTCTAGCAGGGATTCGGAAAAGTTTGAAATAATCGTGTATAGACTATACATGTGTATGTGAGAAGGGATGTGTGTCGCCGTCGACGAATTATTCCGCAAACGGAACTTCTCAGTTATTAATGCCAGGACGCTCATCTCGTAACCGAAAGATGAGGCAACGCGCATAAATTCTAAATACATTCATTCATTATCCAATACCCTAACAAGACAGACATGCAATCCATGCTCGGTAGGTGCCACAAACGGCGATCTACCAAGGGTCAAGTTTTTTCGCCACCTCGCCAGACAAATACCGGTGAGGTTGCGTTATAGACTGTTCACGGTAAAGTGAGCACTTTTGAGAGCCCTGCTTAAGATCTGTTCGTACGCACATCATGTATTCTTCCACCATATGTAAAATTAACACTGCGGAGGGGCTTGATCATTGTATGTATGCATCGGTCAAATGAATGTGGGGAATTATTAAAAAAAAGTAAACCTTTAAACAAATATTCTAATTCTTACACCCACATGTATTAAAAAAAAGAAAGCAAAGATATCATTTCAGTATTGACTAACGTGTACCTAACAATTCAACTTTAAAACGTGAACAANTTTTTCCTAAATATGTCATGTATCACAAGCGTGTTACACTTGTATTAATATGAAAGTACCATACTTTAGGATAAACTGAACTTTCACTTATATTTTATTAATTAATTACAATATTTCATTTATAATTAACATGAATAAAACCGAGAGAAAATAGGTGGTTTGGTAATATTACGTGAGAAACCGTTCTTGTGTAAAACATTATCCAACTGAGCACGCACGAATGCGGTGCGTTTGTCCCTTTGGTGTAATTCCCTAGACGTAGTTAAACTTTGTTTGCTTGAGGCGGAGGAATATCTTGAAAATAGAACTCTAGCAGGGATTCGGAAAAGTTAGAAATAATCGTGTATAGACTATACATGTGTATGTAAGAAGGGATGTGTGTCGCCGTCGACGAATTATTCTGCAAACGGAACTTCTCAGTTATTAATGCCAGGACGCTCATCTCGTAACCGAAAGATGAGGCAACGCGCATAAATTCTAAATACATTCATTCATTATCCAATACCCTAACAAGACAGACATGCAATCCATGTTCGGTAGGTGCCACAAACGGCGATCTACCAAGGGTCAAGCTTTTTCNTTCGGTAGGTGCCACAAACGGCGATCTACCAAGGGTCAAGCTTTTTCGCCACCTCGCCAGACAAATACCGGTGAGGTTGCGTTATAGACTGTTCACGGTAAAGTGAGCACTTTTGAGAGCCCTGCTTAAGATCTGTTCGTACGCACATCATGTATTCTTCCACCATATGTATAATTAACACTGCCGAGAGGCTTGATCATTGTATTTATGCATCAGTCACATAAATGTAGGGAATTATTAAAAAAAGTAAATATTTAAACAAATATTCTAATTCTTACACCCACATGTATTAAAAAAAAAGAAAGCAAAGATATCATTTCAGTATTGACTAACGTGTACCTAACAATTCAACTTTAAAACGTGAACAANAAAAAAAAGAAAGCAAAGATATCATTTCAGTATTGACTAACGTGTACCTAACAATTCAACTTTAAAACGTGAACAAAATTCCCTTTGTCATTGCCTACTTAACTGGGTGCATGCAGCTAAGCGTGTCCGTTAAAATATATACAAGTAGAGGCAGTGACATTTTTCAAAGGTTGATTTTAAAAGTGCTCAATTAACTGTGAACAGCCTATATAATGAATGATTTCGCAGTTCTTCGCACAACCGTGCATGAAACGAAAACATTTTTAATACTTGATAGTACACCCGATTTATGCCAGTAGGCAACAATTGGGAAGCAGTTCATGTTGTAAGGGAAGCTTTACACAAGTATGGGTGAATTGCCCGGCATTCGAAAACAGAATGTTGTAATACCTATTGATCTCGACCACGAAGATAGTGTAGAAAACGGAAACATTATTACGTTAAAATGTTTGCATACAATTATTTCGTATGCGTGCAGGCATAAATTTCCTAACTATTTTCAGAAAATGATTTACAATTTTGGGAAGGACGAATGATAGCAGAGATGCACTGTAGCTACGGCAGCAAGATCGTTTGCATACTTTAATTCTCGAGAGTGTAATTAATCTCATATGTTTACCGTATATGTGTACGCTGTTCGCGGTTAACTGTTAACGGTTAACGGCGTAGGCTGTTCGCTGTCTTCCGATGACAGCAAAGTTGAAATTTTGTGCATCCCTAAGTGGCATTTGTAGTAAAAATAGTTTTAACGTTTCAAGGTCACGCCCGACCGGTAGGAAGCGTTGCGACCACGGTGGAAAATAGCATAAACAAGTTTCGCGTGTTTCGTTCGAATTTTAAGCGGTAACTNTAGGAAGCGTTGCGACCACGGTGGAAAATAGCATAAACAAGTTTCGCGTGTTTCGTTCGAATTTTAAGCGGTAACTATATGGTTTATATAAAGCAATCGGTTCAGAAAATATACAGAATTGTTCCTATATTTTAAAACACTGTTTTACAGAAGAATAAATATCGTAAACAGAGAGTTACATGCAGCGATTTTTGCTGATNCCTATATTTTAAAACACTGTTTTACAGAAGAATAAATATCGTAAACAGAGAGTTACATGCAGCGATTTTTGCTGATTTTAACACTTTTCAACGACCACGTTTAGGTTTCAATAACCAGTTTATAATTTGGCGAGCAAAATATCTTCTTTCATTTCTGTCCCGGAAAAGATATACGCAAATATTTCATTGTATTTTAAAAATTCTATAAGTCACAACTGCTTACAGTGAGAGCCACGTGGCAACTAGGCTGGCCCCTTAAGTTTCGGCTTCGCCCGTTTGCAGAAATTCTCCGTTATGGTGTTAAAATTTCTGTTACATAGGTATTACTGGAAATTTTTGATTATAGAAAATTTACAATTTACTAGTTGTTTAATACTTATGTATCTAATTTTCACTGTGCGTTATTTCCTGCTTGCAAAAAGGCACGAACTTGTTAAAACATAAGTATGCTCCTAACTTTTTACATCATGCAATTAAAATACGGCACAAAAATATTAAACAATTCGTAAAATGTAAATNAAGTATGCTCCTAACTTTTTACATCATGCAATTAAAATACGGCACAAAAATATTAAACAATTCGTAAAATGTAAAATTTTTATAATCGCACATTGTCAGTAATTACTATGAATTAGAAATTAGGACTTGAAAACCAAAAATGTCTGCAACAGGGTAAGGCCGAGCCTTAAGAGTTTATATTTGCCCTTATTATGATAATAAGTGTACGCGTCCCACGTGGTAATTTTATTTATCGAAACTATTGGCGAAACAGTTGTCTCGTGGTTGGNTGATAATAAGTGTACGCGTCCCACGTGGTAATTTTATTTATCGAAACTATTGGCGAAACAGTTGTCTCGTGGTTGGTTTACGCGTTTTTGCACAGCTGATGGCCTTCTCCCCCACTCACGGCAAGCAACGATTGTCCGAGGTGGGGGTAGCAACTTTATCTCGGGCTGAGTAAACTGTTGACCGCGGCAACGTGGAGGTGCGAGTTTATTTGAGCGGCGGTGACGGCGTCCCTCCCTCTGNTCCGAGCGGCGGACCCGTCGAAACACTGGCCACCGGACCTTGCCCTCGCCGCCCCGTGTTACACGCATAGTGCGTCCACGGTTACTTCGTATTTTTACAGAAGTCCTGCTACAGTCCGCTCACGGTTTCTGAAGACCCTCTGAAATTCTACTCTCAGAATATTTCATCGCCTAACGTATTCGCCACTACGTAAGTGCTGATGTCACATGTTTACCGGATTTCCTCTATTTTCTGCCTTTAAAAAAACACGATAATTACCATAATCATAAATCAAATACAAAATAACTTCGTAAATAAGTAAAATATTTCTCTGTTATTATTCACGTAGCTTAAAATTATAATCGAAAGTTACCTTTTGGAACACTGCGCACCTAGCGGCGGAAAAATTCCCTGTGCCAAACTCTCCCATAAGAAATCACGTTTTGTTCCTAACCTGAGAAGAATTAACTTTAACCAAGTCAGGAAAAATACCTCAAAGGGACAAAGCGCCTTAACTGTGCTCACTCAGGTTAATAACATTTCGGACGGGAACTATTTCTTACTAGGCATTACCAACACACCTATTATTTCTCGGTCTTTATTCGCTTTAATTATAAATGTAATGTTTGGAGTTTATAGATAAAGTGTACGTAAAATCTCAGTTTAACCAAAACTATGGTACTTGCATGTTAACGGAAGTACAAAACGCTTGTGGTGTATTTCATATTTATGAAACAACGGAACATGTCACACATGGAATAATTTTTCAAAGGTTTTAGTTCAGAAAGTGTGAAGATCCTCTGAATAGACCATAGAGGGGAAATTGAGTAGATTGCGCGCCCCGGGGTTCGCAGTAGCCTCTCCGTGTCACAACATTAGACTGCTTCCCTGCCAGCACGATGTACGACGATCAAGGACGACGTGAATATGATTTGAGGTTAGAACAGTGATTATGTAAACGCGTGTTTTCATATGCTTCTGCGCTTCCTCTAAAAAGTTTTTAACGCGATTAGATAAAACTTAAAATGGCAAAAGTATTTTATTCACAAATTGAGATCCAAACAAACACGTTAATCGCTGTTAACCATTTAACTTCGACAGCTGTTTTGATGTGGGGTAGGCTAATGTTGGGTATAGTCTATTCGCGGTTTCTTCACACATTTTGAATCAAACGTTTGAAAAATCATTTCATGTATGACGTGATTGGTTGTTTTATACGTATGTCATGTAGAACAAGCGGTTTATGTTTCTGTTTGCATAAAAGTACATTATTTGTTATTAAATTTAACTTATTCAATTTTTAAAATAAATTATAAGGTTTTGTTAATAAAGAATACGGATAAAAACAGAGAGAAAATAGGCGTGTTTGTAATGCTTGGTAAGAACTAGTTCTCGTGCTAAATATTATCAAACCGAGTGCGCACGAATTCAGTGCGTTGTCCCTTTGGTGTAATTGCCCAAAGACTTGGTTAAGCTTCGTCTGCACGAGGTGGAGGAAAATTCTGGAAGTATAAATTTGTCAGCGCTCCAGAAGAGTTGTAAGTCAACCATGAACGGATCGCACAGCAGGGCTTCGGATAAGTTTGAAGTAATCGTGAATGGACTACACATGCAGAGAAGACGAAAGTAAGTCTTACCTGGCCTTTCAATGGAGGCCCGAGCCCACGCTGTGCTGGTTAACATAGCCCACGGAGACAAAAAATAAATGTAATTTTTAATTAAGTCTATACGTGGTTTCTTCGCACTTTTTGAATAAAACCTTTGAAAAATCATCCCATGCATTACAACATGTTTGGTTGTTTCCTAAATATCTCGTGTATAAAAAGCGTCTCATACTTCTTTTTAATCTAAAAATTATAATAGTCAATTTATGATTAAAATTAAAATATACGAGAGATAAAATAGGCGTGTTGGTAATGCCTAGTAAGAAATAGTTCTCATGCAAAATATTACTACACTGAGTGTGCTTGATTGCTGTGCGCTGTCCTATTTGTGCGAATTTTACATGAGGCAGAGGAATAGCAGGGCTTCAAAAAAGTTGGAAGTAATCGTGAATGGACTATACAGGAGCAGTGACGTTTAATATAGAAATATAACATTATTTAAAATTAATTTTATACATAATTAATTGTGCGTTTTCTTCTGGGGCGAAAGATATTGTGGGTTTTCTCAGAGTACTCCCATATTTTGTACATATAAATTTTATGGGGGAAGGCCTTTTGTGGGCACGAGCTTGGCTTTGTACTGTAAGAAGAACCGCATTTATATAGAAAAAAAATGACCGTTTACGTTCTGACACCGTGAGGTGAACATAGATTTGGAAGCGCCCTCTCGTCATACCACGAAGATGAATTGTGAATACGAAGGCCTGCCTTTGACCTCGACGATCATGGAGCCGCGAACTGCGTCATCGCTAACTGGTTGTCGCGATCGAGTTTTCACCTATGGTCAAAATGCTCGTCGGCATGAGAGGACGGCCTGTTCGAAGAGTCCTATTCGCTCGATGAAGCATTACGACATTGGTCACATGCAGTTTGTGCAAGGCGATACATTGAAAGAACATACCGAGATCTGCAAGGATTCGTGTATTGATAGTCAGCAAGTGTTGCCGGCAATACCTCTTGCTGCATCGATTTGTACCGATTCGACAACTGATCATGATGAGACAGTCAATGATAAAGAAGGAATGAGTGCAGTAGAGTCGGTTTGTGTGGAATGTACACATGCAAGACTTTATCGTGAAGCCAACGAACTTCAAAATAAACGGTCGTCAGCTATAAATACTGATGAGCAAACAACTCCCGCTACAAAGAAAAGCAAATTTAGTATAGAACACAAAACAGAAGGTGAAGATGACCATGAAGACAGCATTGATGAAAATGAACATGAAGACAGTAACAGTGCTGAAGACGATGATGAAGATTTTCTCGATCCACTGACTCACCCCTTCAAATCCATTTGCTGCAACAAGCGTCGTGAAGAAGGCAGAAGACGCCAAGAATACTGGCTACCTATTTCCCGAAGACCCGAATGAACTTGTTGATAGACTCGGATATTTCACTGACTTCAAAAACGTGGGGATCTCACGCATATTAACGAGATATCTTCAATCATTAGTAAACTGAAGGATCGGAGGTATATCGAATAATGCGATAAACTGCTTTCTTCTGAAATTGTTAATTACAAAATAATAATACATTATTATTATAAAATTATTAGTTTTTCTTTTATTTTGTGTCTTAAATCTTTTTTCCCTCGCAATTTTAAAGTGGTGCTGTGAGCACTCGACAATTAACGGAAACATCTGCATATAGAATGATAATAAATACTTAAGTATAAAAATGTATGGATAGTTGACTTCATACAAAATATTAATTTTGCCGATATGTATAAATTTGGAGACAGTTGGCGAACGAATGTAATTTATATACATATGGGTGGGGGACAAACAGAAGAATTGATCGAAGGATTGATCAAAAGATTGGGATTGATCGAAGCATTGGGATTGATCAAAGTATTGGGATTGATCGAAGGATTGGGATTGATCGAAGGATTGGGATTGATCGAAGGATTGGTGAAGATTGGTGTGGTTTGGTGTGGATTAGTGTGAATCGGTGTGTGAAAAAAATATGTGGATTGATGTTTGGACTGATGTGTGGATTGATGGGTGTATTGGTGTGTGGGTTGGTGTTTGGATTGGTGTGTGGGTTCTTGTGAATTGGTGTGTGGGTTGGTGTGGATTGTTGTGGATAGCTGATTGCGGTGCTGATTGTGGTGCGTGTGGTGCTTATTGTAGTAATGATTTTGGTACATTTGGTGCAGATTGTAGTGTGTGGATTGTTGTAGATTCGTGTGTGGATTGGTGTGTGGATTTGTGTGTGTGTGGTGCTTATTGTGGTGCGGATTTATGAAAAGAATACGAAAGATTTATGGATTGATGTTCAAGAAGAGCACAGGAGATAAGGCTGTTTAACGCCCTGGTACATTCCAAATCTTAAGTGGCTAGCACTATTGGTATTTCAATTAACACTAAGTATGCCTATAAAAGTGATAGCAGATGCTGATCCATACCATGATTATAACATGACTTGGGCGGGCGGTTGCTACTCTTATGACGGCCTTGGATTGGTCACACTTTCATATATTGAAATAATAATTCTGTTCTGCCCTCGAAAAGCGAGCCTCCCAAACCCTGGTGGGGCCAGTCGTATACTGGACATGGAGCTGTGGGAACGTCCAGAAATGTAAGATTTAAAATAAATTTTAAAAATGTTTCTATAATTTTATTGACATTTTTTCTATTATTTATAAATTTTTAAAGTTGTAACTTTTGGGGATTTTTTTTTAAATCTTGTGGATTCAATTTCATTCAAGGTTATGGACATGGGTTCAGGGTCAAGGTCACGGGTTAAGGTCAAGGTAATGGGTCAATGTCACCTGGAACAAACTTGGCTAACGAGATGGACAATGGTCAACTTGGCGAGGGCCGGTCGTGTCGGGAGCTCAGTCAATCAACATTTCATCGAACCCCGGACTTCCTACATGTAGACGTTTAAATACATATTTTTTTATGTTTTAATTTATTAAGAATTATTTTAGTGTTTTTTCTTGATTTTTAATGTTTGGGTGGTGGGAAGGTGGTGAGGTGTATGTGGCGGAATGAGTGTGAGGTTAATGTGATATGTTCTTCGATTGTTAGAAAAATCAATTATTTTTTATCATTCCCAAATTTCTGTTACTGGGTGTATTATGATGAGGGGGTGGTGGTTGGTTAGGGCGGCGGGACGAGTGTGAGGTTAACATTTTATGTTTTTCGATTTTTAAAATTGGTTTCTATTTTTTTATTTTATAAGAATTGCCAGAAGGTGTGAGGTGGAGATGTAGTGATGAGATTTTGAGAGAAAACGGACAATTTTAAGGAGAAAACGGGAAATTACAAGATGGCGGCGGATCCGCAGCCTACAGCTCTTGTTCTCGGATCAGCATAATTTATCTACTAACGTATTTGTATATTGTAAACTTCAAAATACGCATTTTACAAAAAACTTACATCAAGTAAGGCTATTAATTATAATTACTTTGGTTTTATGCAATAAACATTAGTAAAAGTTTATTGTAATCTCATTCATTTTGGTCGTGGTAGTTATCATTTTCATAACTGAAAAGGATGTGCTTAAAATCAATGATTAAAAATACATCAATTTATTAAAATTCGTTACTATATAATATTAGCCCTGTCTTACAAACTAACGTATAAAATATACAATTAAATTAATTTAATAGTAATATTAATATTGTTGTCATATATCATTACATTGAAATATGTCTAATTGATTGGTATAATATGTCTAATTGATTGGTATATATGTGTTATTCCAGAGTAACATATTTTTATAGCCACCATGTCAGAAATAAGTGACTGACGTACTTATATGTACATTTATAGACTTGCCTACAATAGACATACTTGTTTGCCAAATTTGGCATTAATAGATTAAGTAGTTCCCAAAATATGATGTAAGAGCTTTAGTTTTCATGTGGCGCTATCTTGCGAAGTGACAGATAAAATAGGCTGTTTGTTAATGTATCGAACTCTCGTAGTAGTTATTTGCAGCATACCTACCTTGGTTAAAAACAGTCAAATGTTTCGATGAATTACAGGGCCGGTCCTTGATGTAAGAGAAGTAAATAGTTGCGTAGGTCGCCAAGCAAAAGGGTACGCCTACATTCAGAGAAAAGTCAACAGAATATTTGCTTGTGTAGGTCCAAAAATTATGTAGTTGCCCAAACAAAATTTTTCTTTTAGTAAATATAACTTTAAAAACAACATATTTAATTTTGTTCATCCAACAAAATACATGTTTGGATAAACAAAACCTATGTGTTAGGCCAAAATAAATTAGACTGTCAACAAAATATTTTGTTGAATCAACTGTATTTATTCCTTTGGCCACTCATTTGATTGCCTTCGTTCGAAAATAGAGCTACAGAGTTTGTTTGCATTTTTTTATGACATTTACGATAGTTACAGTGTTTGTTAGTGTAGTAATTGAAGCCTAATATTGGCATAAAAATTAATAATACATGTTCAACAGCAAATTAAAAAGTAAAGCTGCAAAATTTGAAATATTGTTACGTGCCGCTGGTCTGCGTTGACCTTAGCTCGTCTCACGCGAACAAGCGGAAGAGGACAGAGAAGTTATATGATAACGGGCGGCAAGTCAATTGAATGTTTTGAATGGCAGGCGAGCGATAAACAAAGAAGCGCGTATCTGTTACACAAAGCATCCCGCCACGTTCTCCTGACTTTGGTTATATTGAATTTCTGCGTTTATCTAAAGAATGCTCTGGACTACTGACCTCATTTCTCTCAGGGTGACTCGAGATGCGTTGAACCTTCCAAATCGCCTGGGCAACTGATATCAACGTGCCAAACGCCTCCGAGCAGGGAGTTGTAGAGTGAATAAGTGGCTGGATTTCATCGATAGACGACGAACGAAACGAGCGGCGAGAGAAGTGACCAGCGGGAGGGAAAATCTGATACTGCAAGCATCGGCGAAGCGATGAGTGCGACTGGCAGACTGGACTATTAGACTGGATGCGTGAGTGAAAGACATTACAAATGATGGCAACAGACAAACGGAATGTGTGTTAATGATGAGTATGAGTTAATTGACTATAACCAAACAGATACATTAAGAAGGGCGTTCATTAGAGTTGAAATAGACATTACACATTGCTCTCAGTGAGAAATGAAAAGCGTAATAGTGGAGATAGACAGATTATTGCTGTAAATAATAGCTGTGTGAATAAATAGAAAATCAAATTTAGTTATTTTATTTTTATTAAGACCTCCATCCCTCACGAACTGAGATATGCCCCTCAGGCGTTTTGTAACTGTATTTATCGGTGCACGTTGTTCAGTATTTGAAATGTATGTACTTAAAAACATTCCAACGTCTCAAGTAGTCACTTAAGCTGAGATTGCCAAGGCGTAGCGCACGGGTACAGGTGATCAAAGATCTAATCTGCGTTCGAATGCCAATTTTTTAATATTAACCGAAACTGTTTAATGTGCGTATAACCAAACAAATCTTTTGTTTCCCAACCTAATCTTTGTTTGGGGCAACCAAATTAAGATCAGCAAAATAATTTGGTCACAAAACCAAATATTTCATTGTCCCTTATATACAAACAGTTGATTTAGTTGCGTCAAACAAACCTTGTTTGATACAACAAAACCTTTTTAACAGTGTAAGGAGCCCTGACACAGTTTCAATACACAATAATAAAACCAACCATTTTTAAAAAATGAAATAAAATAAAATCAGCGGAAATATATTGACTTAATTAATTTCATTATGAGTTCTGGAAAAGTTATTTCACAGAAAATTCGGGCACAGCCATACATCAGAGTTATAAAGAAATTACCTCATATTCAACAACTTAGAAAAAATAACTTTTTTTTTTTTGGAAGTTTACATAGATATTTTGGTGTAGCTCTTTGCATTCTTTTTCAATCTAAATTAATTTATGTAAGTTTGTTAGAATTGTGATTTAGACAAGGAATTATGCAAAACTAGGGAACCTATATGTATTTTAATTTTCTGGAAATATTACGTGTAGGAAACTTTACAAGTTGTAAGTGTTTGGTCAAAGTATACAATTATTTTCTCTTTGTTGTTCGGCTTCGTTGAACTTAAGGAAATAGATCTGATTAGAGGTTGAGTAGTTTCACGGGCACCACGATAAAATATTTAAAAGATGAACTTGATTTTCGTGAAATAAATTCCACGATATAAACTTACCACACTGCAGTCGTGATCGCCGACGCACTGTAACGCAATCCGACTATAAATCAACCATGTGTTGGAGACGTTGCTGGAATTTCTAGCGCCGTTCTTGCCCGCGCCGTTTGGTCTCAACCGGCAGTGACCATGGCATGGCCAGCAGAGGGACGATAGTTGGGTACTTGTTCGCACAGAGGTCGTGACCCCCGTGCGCATCGACCGGAACATAAATCTGCAAGACTTATGGCAGCTCACGCACAACGTGTTACATCCATAATAGAAGTCGGGTCTTAGGCTATAATTACTGAAGGGGCGATACGATCCCTTGACTATTCGCCGTGCAGCTCTCTCTAAAACTGACGTTCATACAACTCGTGCAACCTTGGAAGATAACTTTTTATATACATGCATCTGGGTAGGTAAACATGAGCATACAACCATAAAAATTAGATGTTCCAGATGCAATCAGTTGAATCTTCGTTCAGTAACTCTAAAACCAGAAAACCACACAATTGTGAATGTATCAGATAACGCAATACGATACTTGTTGGTTTGCATCATTCGAAGTTACTTGAATACGAGACATTCCAAAAAACCTCTCAGTTCAGGTTAATTTACTGTCAGTTCTTAATTATACGAAGTCTGGGATGATGCATTAACTATCACGCGTATAAATATTAAATTAACGGATAAATCGAAGGGAAAGTGTAGTACTGGAAATTAAATACTAAAATAAATATAGTTGTTTATAATATTGTCACAGTAAGATACAAATATTACAAACTTAGGCATATTGCATATTAAAGTGACTCTCTAATTTTTTCTATCGAAGTCTGTTTAGAACTTTCGGGTATATTATGCAGTAAAACCCTAGAGAATAACTTAAAATCTCACAAAAAAACAACCTGTTCTTTGTCCAATTTGTTTTTATTTGCGTGCCGAGTTAGTTCAAATCGGTGAACCGTTTAGTTAGATAATAGGTTATGTATATTGAACATTTATCAGATACACTGAAGAGCCAAAAAAACTGGTACACCTGCCTAATATCGTGTAGCGCCCCCCCCCCCCCCCCCCCCCCCC
>NQII01002866.1:71105-125195 GCA_002778355.1 Clitarchus hookeri
GCTCAGAAGCAAGCGAGCCGTAGGGGCGAAACTGACACGCGCACCTAGTGACCCATCGCTCCTACGCGCAACGCGCTGAACTGGCGCACAGTGTTCCCGTCGGGCTGCGTGTACCTGGGACTTCAAGCGGCGACCATGTCATCTCATTGCTGGGAAATCTGAAGCAAAGCTCAATGCAGGCCCCTATAACAGTTTAGCATGTTTCCAACCAGTAAATTATGAGATACAGAAGTGTGAAAAAAAAGCCGTTTTCAGCTATGTTGGAGGGCCCGGGAACAGCATTTATAATATGAATTATGTATTGAGAATAGTATTCGTACCTCGCTTGAAGTGTGTTTTCTTTTCGTATGATGGTATAATAGGGGCACGTTTAGTGGGTTCGTGAAAAAATGCGGATTTCTAACACACTGCATGCGCTGCAGTGTGTTAGAAATCCGCATCACCGGGTAAGCGGCGCCCATATTGGCATCGTTTTCCCAGATCCATAAACTTACAGCACAGCTACGGTTGTATTACTGTCATTTAAAAACCATTCAATATTTTTTAATATGTCTGCTTACGAATGGCATTTCAGAACTTTGTCACGTTGGAATGCTTGTTTTCATTTTGTATTTCTGTGGGGCCCGCGTAGTGCTATAGTGGTTAGACTACTCTCCTCCCACCAATGCGGTGGAACCGGGTTCGATTTCAGGCGGGGTGGCTTCCGGACCTTCGCATGTGGGAATCGTTCCGGACGTTGCCGCTGGTCGGTGGGTTTTATCGGGGATCTCCCGTTTCCCCCGCCCTTTCATTTCCCTCTGCCCCGTACTCACGTCGCTTCACCCTCATCGGCTCTTAAGACCTCGATGCTAAGAGACGCCCAAATCTCTTCACACACTCAATCACTCACTCACTCACTGAATACATGGTACAACATACACTGGCATGCAGACTCTCAGTTTAGTTGGTAACGAATTAAGAAAAAAAAAAAAAAAGCTCCAAAACTTGACGTTGTATTCCGAGTACAATGTTTAAATTTAGGTTCCCAGCAATTTCTCTTTTTTACTTTACTGACGCATGATTAAAATCACTTGGTGCATGGTCCGTATCAATATAAATTTGACATGTGCAAATTTGACGTATGGTGGAAGGATACCAAATGAGGAGAAAAGTAGATCTTAAGCAGGGTTTTCAAAAGTGCTTAGATAACAGAGGACAGCCTGCATGAATCTTCCGGGACACGCTAGTAAGCGTAGCATAGTGACGTGTAGCACACCTTTGTTTACATTATTACACCATCAAATTATAGGGTTAATGCTGAAAGTCGTACGAGGCCGAGTTGACGAGAGGGAAAGACTACACGCCAGTTCAGTGTTTTGCGCCTAAAGGCGACCAGGTATTCGATGCGTGTTACCAGGTCACCCTTAGTGCTCCCACACTTCTACATCTCGGACGCTCAAAATACCTCCAGCAAGACGGCGCGCTAACGGGGCCTTCCTTCCTGGTTGTCATATGCGTTCCATTGTAGGCAATTGAGTCTATTATAATTAAAACTTTAAATATTTCATTGCAAATATTTTCTCAGGACAAAAATAAAAGTCGATAATTTGTCGTCGGTTTATAAAGTTGGCTATTGAAACATAAATATAATACTTGAAACGTGTCAAGAAAAACTCGCTGTAAGTAGTACCTGTACGATATTTTTCCCTTCTGTTAAACATTGCTTTAAACCATGTCGCGACAACGCTGTAATTTTTCTGAAGAGATTGCTGTATTAAAACCCTATAGTCACCGCTTAAAATTCTGAGGAGGCAAAACACACGCGAAGCTTGCTTATGCTATTTGCCGTCGCCGTCACAATGCTTCCTCACGGGCCGAGCGTGACCTTGGGGCGTTACAAGGTTTTTACTAGGGAGGACTCTTAAACGTTATTAACATTGAACACTGTAGTGGGTTGTTCAAAGAAGTCGGTCACTTCTGTATTCGTGCGAAGGCAATCAGAATTTTTTTTTTGATCGAACGACACTTGCGAAGAACATTATGACTAGCGTGTTGACGGTGTTTCTCATAAGGAGCGGTGCATTGTAAATATTTATGGTGCCCTTCCTTGATATTTGCTGCATAACGAGTTTTATTTATCTCATAGTAAATTCTTCGAGAGTCCCTCACTAAACCTTTTTTTAAGAATTTTCAAATCACGTAGTTGTATTTTTGTTATTAACGCCCGTCGCTTAGCATCTACTTAAAAATTAGGACGCGGATGACGTAAGGTTCAAACCGAGTGAGGTGGCGCAGTGTTAAACCTTCAGACTTAGCATTAGGGAGGACCTAGGTTCGATTACCGGTGAGGCAATTCTGATTTCGGTTTTCTATGGTTGCACAAAGCCAACCCAGGCGATTGCTGGGATGGTTCCTGACTGCAGGCTACGGCTAATCGCTTCCCCGTTCCTGCTTCTCTTAGCAACTTAACTCCGTCTCTAATGACCTCGCTGTCGACGAGGAGTTAAGCCCCACCTATCCACCTACGGTTCTGCTCCATCCTAAGGTATGGACATTTTTCGTGTGTGTTTTCATTATAAGTTTCAGTTTATGATACGTTTGGAGTAAAAAAAAAACCTCCACTTAACCAACCAGAATAAAGCGGGGAAGTTAATAAGCAACATTTAAGAAAACCTACAAGGGAGTTAAAATGTATTTCAATAAATTAGCTGTAAGTGGTTTAGTACTAAGTACATTTGAGATCGTCCACAGCATTAGTTGCTTGCCTTTTGTAGGGGCTAAAATTGTCCATTGCTGAGAGTTTGTATTGCGGAGTGGATGTGAAATGAGTAAGAGAGCATTCGTACCAAAACACATCTAAGTCATCATACTAGTTCACTAGGCACATATTTTGATGTTTCCCAGGCAATAATACGGATAAATTACACGACGAAGGCGCATGTGTCCATGCCATATGCATTGTGTCCATCGCCTTCGAAAGTAGTGAACCTGAACCAAGCTAGGAATTTTGAAATCAGCTAAATGACATAGAATAACTTTAATTGTATGGCTTATTCAGTGATAAAGCGCAATCCATCAGAGATGGCCTGAAGCACAGAGAAAACGGTAGTTTTAGGCGATAAATTAATCAACACGATACCGTGAATACCAGTTTTTAAGGACGTTTTAGTGTGGAACAGTGGTGTGGTTTTGTCTGTGATCAGCTAACAGGCTCGACCGTTATCCAAGAACACTTGACAAGAAAGGTTTAGCTACACATTAGATAAGACTAATCGCCACTATGATTAGAAAATGGGCCTTATGCAACAAGACAACGTATGCACCTCCAACGAGACAGTGCTACACGCTATTTTATGTACACAGTGACAATGTACTCAGTGAACATTACCCTGAATGGTGGATCGGTCATAATGACTGTATGATACAATGACTGCATAATGCATTGACGCCGTTAGTGATATTTATTTATCATTTCCTGCAAAACTATGTTAACTTTGTGAAGTACTGACAAATACCTCAACCAAAAAAACATTAATTAACTGTTAATTTTGTGTTTGGGATCATAGCTAAAAGAGTTATGCTTTAATATGCATTTAAAGGGGTTCTCTAATATAGAGTTTTAGAAACTTATCTTTCTGGATATGCAAATTAATGGAGAAAAAATTTTAATTTCTATGTAGAGAGAAAATGTTCTTTTGTGTAACGATGCACACGTGAGGTATGTGACAGGCAGATATTCGTTGGTATTTCAATGAGAGTTGCAATACATTCCTAGAATTAGCACTAATGCAACTTATTTCTGAGAAAGCCTATACGATCGCCTTACTTTTGGAATTGTAGAACCCCAAAAGGTTTCTCGAGAACGTCTGAACATGATGCACGGGAGAGATGAAACTAGTAGATCAAATTATTCCCATCTCAGAATGTCGGGTTGTTTGCTTTATATAGCACTCAGTCGTCATCAGACGACTTCATTTGTTTGGTCGCTTATTTCAACTATTAGTTATTGACAGATTAATTGCGTTTCCATTTTGGGTTGGTTGTTAAATTCGGCACGTAGCCAAATAATTTATTTTCAGGGTCAGCTGCTGACTTGAATACTCGGTCATCGCCAGAAGATCTACAGACGTGTTTGAGGGTTTGGTTGCTTTAGTCAACGCTTGGACGTCATCAGAGAAACTGCAGAACAGCTTCAAATCGGTCGCTAACTTCAAATTTCGGTTGTTGCCGCAAGACGAACAGTAGTTTTGTTTGACGTTTTTGTTGCTTGCTTCAGCATCCAGGATTCACTACAAAAGTCAGAGATTGGATCTTTCTGTAGACTGGCTATGATACTATTTTCCGTTTTTCGACGTTAAGGGGCCCGCCTACCTGCATCGTTTTCCTCATTTTTTGGCCGATAAGCGCGGGATCTTTAAGGGTTACACTGGCACTCGCTACAAGAGTGCCATCGCCGCTACGCGCAGGGCTCTGCACTGGCATGCGATGTTCTCGTAGTGCTGCGTGTACCGATGAGACTTTCGTGACACTATCATTTTATTTATGGAAAAGTCTGTAGCAACGTTTAGTACAGGCCCCTATCGTAGTTTGACTTCGTTTCCGGATAGTAGGTTTCAAGATACGGCAATCTGAAAAAGTCGTTTTTAACTATATTGGGATGCTCGAAAATAATATTTACAGCTAGCGTGATAACTTTAAAGTACCATTCCTTCCTCATATGGGGTATGATGTCTTTTCGTGGGTAAATATACTGGGGGCATGTTTAATAGTTTTGTCAAAAAACCAGGATTTTTTTTAAAGACTCAGCAACGCAGTTCAAGCGCCAGGCAAGCGGAAGCCTTACGGTGGCCGCCTGGTTGAAGGAATTTTATTTTGCACGCCTGAGGCCTAAAAGTGCGGGAGTGCTAGGGGCGCTCGAGACATTCATATCAACTCCCTCATCGCCTTTACGTGCAAAGCACTGAACTGGCGTGCAGTCTTGCCGTCGATAACGCGCCTCTATGAGACTTTCATCGGAGACCCTACCATTTTATGACGTAATAATAAAAATAAAGGTCTGATGCACGTCCCTATCCCTTCTTTAATATTTTGTACCGGAATGTTCATTCCTAAAATTGGCCGTGAAAACACCCGTTCGAGCCATTTTCACTATCACAAAAACATGCTTTAGAGAGAAATGGAGGAACTAAAAAAAACGTATACAGGAAAGTAACGTACTCTAAATGCTATTCGTAAGCAGACCTCACTCAGACACGTTGGACGGTCTTCCAACAAAACGTTACAGCAGACCGTTCGGCGGCCTACCCAGGCGGGTACCCTGAACTGCGGTTATAGACCCGGGGGTAGACAGCAAAGCGGCAGTATCTCTCCGGTCCTCAGTCAGTATCGATGTCTTGGCGGTTTTGCTAAGGAAGCTGCGGCCTTGCCCGTGGTCGCCCGACGGAGGCCCCCGGGAACAAATTTGTTCATCGGGTCATAGATCAAGAGGGGTAAGAGTTTCCCTCAGCATACCACCAGTTTCCACTCTCCCCTCCCGAGGAGGGCGAGAGGGCGGAAACTCGAACAACGTGGTCGCTGGTCCGGATCATCGTACGCTAGGTACAAACTTCCCCGAGTCTCGAGGAGCGTCCACCCTGCACTGAGGTCGGCAGGAGTCTGTAACCCAGGTTTCGCTTTCCCATTCCCTGTCTCGATCACGCGAAGGATTATTGAAAACAACGTGTATTTTGCGTGGCTGGGAAAATGGTGCGCAGAGAAAAGTTTCACCACGGACATACAAAAAACTACCGGCTCCCTTGTGTTGCATACAATTATCACAATATCGTCGAGATGTTTGTCAGGCGACTTCTGTACATATTTTTGATGTACTACCTCTGCCCGCCATCACCGTATCGAACGAATAAAAAAACTACTTGCAAGACGATACATGACACTCTGAATTTTAAATGTCATCGGATTACCTACCTACTTTTAGTTCGAAAATAGTATTATGTCAAGTGTCGTAAGTGCAGCCCGCGGCGGTCTTAGTTTTTTTTTTAAATATGGCCACCTAAGAAAAAAGTCTGAGTACCACTGGTATAGAGCCACGCCCGAACGCCCGCACGCATGTCTGTTTCTAGCTCTGAAAAAGGTTTTCTTTTGCTTCGTAGTTCGACTTGCAGCATATCTGGTTGCATTTTATTCCAGAAGAAGGACCAAGAAGCAAGTTATCGTTGCGTAGCCAACTTAAAAAGCCTGTAGAGTAGTCACATATACACTTGTTTCGTTAAATAAACATTAACGTCGTCTCAAAGATAGCTTTCTTTCTGGAAGACCCCCGTTACTATGAAAACCAACCAATGATTTGTCGCCACTGCACTTTCGTTTCATTCGTTCAGTATCTAGACAAAATACGGTTCCTTGAGATCACCTCAAGCTAGTAGAATGTTGTATCGTTGCGTGCACTTTTGGACTATTTTATTCTTGCTCCCAGTAATTAACGAAATGCAAATATTTAGAGTTAATTTTTGAAGTATTCTATAATTTACGGTTAGTTATCGTTATCACTGCTAATATTTTTCAACCCTCTTTCTCTTGGAAAGCAAGCACACGTGTTAAACTTCTTTGCTGTATATGTCTCCCGTGTCGTTGCGAATCTCGTTGTACTAATTCAGATAAGATCTCGTATTCAATTAGTTAAAGAATAATTTTAAAAATTCACGTTGATGAAAAGTGTTTGGCACAATCAGCAGGAAGCAACTCAGCCTGCGGTACCTGCTAATTTTTGCATCAGATTTTCGAAGTTGACAACACGAAAACAGGGGTAGAGTTATGATTGTATAAATATAATGTGTAACTGAAACAACTATTTATTCTTTAAACGAAATACAAGCATTTGAAGGAATTTCTTCCCTTTAGTCGACATGCAATATTTTGCAGAAAAATTAACAGTTTCCTAAAAAAAAAAAAAACTGCTGTTTTATTTATGGCCTACCTTATGTAACGAGATTTCGTTCAGCTAAATTTATTTGCTTGAGATTTAGTTTTCAAAACAATGCTTTTGAATGAACATCAATTTTCTTTGAAATTTATTTTGTAACGCTTATCTAAAATAACTTTAATTTGATTGATTCTGATAGATTAAATTTTTTTAACCATTATCATTGAACTTACTGCTGCTTTGCGTTATTATCTTTCATGCGTATGCAACAGGCTGATGTTAGGTTTCAAACATAAAGCGGATTATAACTGAAATGCACGTGGCACGTAAGTTGAATGCCAGTTCGTCGTGATACATTACAGATGATAAAATTTGCATTAGTTGTTTTTAAATGGTACTTCGAAATTCTAAAATTAAATACATTTACGTGTAAACAAATTTCATTAAAAGTAATTAGTATAACATTTATATTTAAGTATTGATGGTATATAAATTGGTATGTTCATTAGTATTAACATAAAACTGGTTTAAGAACAAAAAAAAATCTAAGACGATGATTTAGAAAACTAAGGCTGTATAAAAATAACATTAACGCTGCACGAATAAAAATCTTCATGATTTATAAACAAGATTTACGTGCTGTAATTATTAACGTCGATCAGATTAAAAACAAAAAAAAATTAATTAGCTGAACTAAGCTGAAATGTTTTCAACACGCATACATATACACTATCCCGTAGAAAACTAATGCGTAGTTTTTCCTCATCTTTCGTCTGATGCGTTTTGCCAGTTTTCATAATTTATTTTGTTCGACGATTTAAAAAATTGTCCCTCCGTAAATTTCTTCTTTTAATCTTGTTAAGTGGTAAGAGGTGTCTTATATTTTTGAGCGACTGTACTCAGTCTCGCCACTACAACTTTTTTTTTTTTTTTTTTTTTTTTTTTTTATCGTTTGCTCCTGACTGTGTCAGGGTTTGTTTGTGCTTTCGCCCTGAGCGAATTGTCGCTCGACCAGGTCGCGGCTCGCTAATGCATTTCCGCCTTTTGCGCCAATCTCGATCTATCCGATTACAGGAGGCTACTGATGTGGAATTACAGTCGCGACTGATGGAACAGCCGTCCAGTTCCGACAATTTGTTTGGCTGTCTGCTGGTATCATATTTCACGCCGACGTCTCGTTTTGGTTCTGGCGATTTTATCTCAGTTCAGTAATCACGTTTCTTCGCCGCGCTTCGTTTATTTCCTCATCTACTTCCTCATATCTTCTTACTCTCTACTCACAGCATGCGACCAGCAAAATATGTATCTTTCATTGTTCTCTCCGCTAACATATTAATTAACTCCATTTTTCGCACTCATGCTAGGCTTAGAAAATAATCATTAAGCGTTTTTAATATATATGTGAATGAGTAAAAAAAATATTCCAGCTTTAGTACTATAGTTAAATTGGTCATCATTTCAATAGAGTGTAGAATACTAGATTAGCCTAATTTAATTCAAGTGCACTATTACCTGACATAGCAACTCTTTCTGAAAGCAAAATTTTATTTTATTGTGATACAACATTCGTTTCTCTGTATTACTTATGTATTCGCAATGATAAATTTATGTTAAAGTGTAAATAAATAGACGCATAATTTTTCATATTTTTTAAAGTTAGATCCACACTTCAAGGCTAGTTTCCAGATTCTGTTTCGAATAAACAACTTCGTGCACAATGTATCGTTTCACCACACTACTTGATAATACAGAACAGAAAGAAAATTGTATGCAACCAGTCCCTTGCTGAAGGCCATTGCTGGTAGAAATGAATATATTGATGTAGATATATATGTATATTCAAACTGAAAAATTGAAAGTTATTTAATAAAATTAATGTTAGATTGTAATATTTAAAATTAGTTGTCAGTTGTTAAATTTATATGGTTGTCTAGATACAATAATACTTAAGAATACAGAGGTGAACCAGCTGCTTTATCCGCGAACTCGAGTCGCACACGCCGCCAGGCCAGCCAATAGCGAGCCTTTCGCAGCCGGCAGTAGCCACTCACACTCAACGCCAATTCTCAGAGACTCGCGCAGCCAATCAGAAAATGTGTACGCCCACATAAACGGAGCCACGAAACTATTTCATCTGTGTGTAGTTATCTTCTATGTAGTTTCACTTTCTTTGGCTAATGTTGCCCCGTTAAATATTCTTAATGTTATTCCCGATTTGTTTTTGGAAAGTATTGTTAAATGGACGCCTGAGTTGCGTATCTGAGTTCGTGAGAGATCGAGTTCTTATTTAAAAAAATAAAATAACTAAATTTGATTTCTAAGTTATTCATACAGCTATTATTTACAGCATTCAATTATCGATCTCCACTCTTACTCTTTTTATTTATTAGTGAGCGCAGTATTTAATGTCCATTTTAAATTCTAATTAGCTCATACTCATAATTAACACACTTTCAGACTGTATGTTGCCATCAACTGTAGTGTCTTTCACTCACGCACCCAGTCCTATAATCCAGCCTGCCAGCCGCACTCTTCACTGCTTGATACTCGCAGTCGCAGATTTCCCTTCCGCTGGTCACTTCTCTCGCCGCTCGTCTTCTATCGCTCGGAACTCAGCCACTCATCAACTACTCCCGGCCGGAGGTCTGTCGCGCAATTTCAAAGAGCGTCTGTGTCCTATACCGTGCAGTGAAAGCAAGTGAAGCCGGTTTCTATTGTGGAGTTGGACGGTTGTTTTCTGGTGTAAATGTCACGTGATCATTAGTAGACCAAAATATTGTGCCAACGTGTTTACCTAATAAGAGTGTTACATGCTCGCTGTTCTTCATCACTCCCCTTGCCACATCTTGCACGCGAAAGTGAAGGCATGTTTGAAGGTCAGGTGAGCTATAATACAAGGCGGCGCTTAGGTTACAAAGGCGTGCCACAGCGCATACGTTTGCGTGCCGCCACGATAAGCATATGACGACTCGCACGCTCCTGGCCTTCAGCGGATGGAACTTCTGCAGTTATCTGAAGCAATGTTTCAGTTCAAGTCTCTAGTCTCTCTCAGCGTGGCAGCGGGTGCGGGGAACCTTCCTGATCGGTGCAATGAAGAGTTAGACTGGCAGGCGGGACTACTGAATTTGATGCGCGAGTGTAAGACATTTCAAATCATGGAAACAAACAGACTGAACACGTGTTAATAAGGAGTGTGAATTAAGTGACTATAATCAGTATAGAGACATTGATATGGACTTTAATTAGTATTGAGATCGATATTAAACACTACATTCAATTAGGTGCCCAAGTACGACCGAAAGATAAAATATTAATAAAATATCGACTTCCACAGACAAATAAATGCCTCGAGTCCTTGCCACAAATACACGAAGCAAATAGCACAAAAAACATACAAAGTGACACTAAAGAAACGAAATTACTAAAGGACCTGCCACAAACAAACAAATAGGAAGCGATATACACAAATAGACGAACATGCTGGGTGATCGTACATGGCACAAAAGAGATAATAAAGTAATGAAATATATATTCAAGACCTNACGAAGCAAATAGCACAAAAAACATACAAAGTGACACTAAAGAAACGAAATTACTAAAGGACCTGCCACAAACAAATAAATAGGAAGCGATATTCACAAATGGACGAACATGCTGGGTACATGGCACAAAAGAGATAATCAGGTAATGAAATATATATTCAAGACTTTCTTGTATGATTAATAACACACAGTCCCAGAGGAAGGATTAACTGCTAATAAATAACACGTGACTTGTGGTTGTGCCTTACTAAATATTTTTATTGAATTTATTCAGTTTTTATTTTCTTTCATAACGAATATGACATGTTAATAATCCTACTATAACTGGCACAAAACGTCGCAAAAGCAACTAAACATTCCAATAGTTACCATGATCCATATTATACAAACATAAATTTAAATGCCTGTAAAACTTTATGCAACAACAAATAATATCCAACAACAAATTCATTATGTTAACTTTAAATTTTCAAAATATTGTGCTATAAATTGCAATCAACTCCTGGGATGCATCCTTAACATCTAACGTCGCACATATGTACAAATACAAAAGAATGTGATAATGTCAAATAAATTTAAATCAGGTACTCAGTATAAACATAACGAATTAGTAAGATAGACTTCAAGCCATTGCAATTGAAATTCTTTGCAAAAGGTTCTTTTTTGAAAAGTTAAATTCTAGTGCGTAGTTCTTATTGAAGTGACGAAAGTTGCGCTGTGGCACGGCTGAGCTGATGGCTAGCGCACAGTAGTTGAGAGCCAGGGATGTGGAGGTTGAATCACACACATTTCTCCGGAGACTGTGGGGAATCGGAGGTGGGTGCACACCAAAGTCCGTCCAGTAAACAGAACTCTCTAAGAGCCGTGCATACCCGCGCATCAGAAAACCAGTCGGGTACACGGAGACAACCGGGAATCGCAAATCATAAAGTTTCGAAGGGCTGGGGGTGGGGACCCTCACTAGTAACAATTAAATTAACGGCATGTAACTGCAGTCTTACTCACCACAGAGGGTACAGAAGAAAGTAGAGAGCAATCGACATGTTGGTGTAACTTGCCAAGCAAACACCAACTAGAGCGCACACCACAGAAAATAAATAAGAATAAAAAAAAAGGGGGTGCGTGTACTAATGTACGCGCATTAGAAGTTATACTTATTTGGCGTGACTAAAACCAAATTTTACCATACAATTGTTGTCACTAACGACAACCACGTTCACTGTCGCATTTCGTTACACTGTGCGCGTGCAACTTCCGTTGCACACTAAACTTTTACCCTCAACGCGCTAAAAGAAGTATAACTTCAAACACTATGAAAAACGACATTGCTTCATCAGCAATGAAACTATAAACACATCACCCGGAAACTCAAGTTCCTAAGAACACAGCTATCAGAGTATGATGACCACACGTCATCTTGACTCGCTGGTTGGACAGAAAGTGCGTGAAGGAACTCTCGTGCAGCACACGAAAGATTGAAACAAAAGCCGAACGAAAAGCTTAGATTTTCGACTATATATGTCGTAGGCTGTCCAGAAGAGACGAATTGCGCCCAGACGCACAGAGGTTGGGGAAACGATCATGTAAACAAAAGCCCTTTTTTTTTTTTTTTTTTTTTTTTTGTAAAATCACGTGCTTACTGCCTGCGGATGGCAAGAGAACCTCAGAATTGAAGGCTGAAGGGAGGAAGTGAGAGGTTAGCCTCAGACGGCAATAACTGAAAGAAATCGCAATGATGCAATGCACATCCACCCGGTAAACAAACAATCTCTCACGAATAACCGTTCTGCAGGCGACTAACGGGTTTAAAAACGTAGCTTTCGAAGTGTAGGCCAAAACTTTATCAAAATCAAAGTAACGAGAAAAATATGTACGCGGTGAAATAGTGGCAAACAATGGTTCAATCAAGTGAGATTCATAAATAACTTCCTATATACGCTCTGATAAATATACAGAACATTTAACATAATGAGTTATGTCATAAATCAATATCGGACACGTAGACCTCAATAGTACATTTTTTTTTTAGATTTTTTAAATGTAGATTAAAAGCATCATTTGCCGCATTAATTCAATACAAAACAGTAACGAGACCATTAAAAATATTACTCGCAATCATTTTTACATACTAAAATATTAGAACAGTCCAATAAGAGTGCAATAACGGTGACGTATTTTTAAACGGCACACTGAGAATAAGAAGAATAATAGTGGAGATAGATAATTTAATGTAAATAATAGCTGTGTGAATAAATTAAAAAATCACATTTATTTCTTTTAATTTAATTAAGACCTACATCCCTCACTAAAACAGATAATCCTCCCCCCCCCCTGGCGTAATGCAACAATAGTAAGGTGTAGGCATATCTTGCCACCATTCAAGCTACGCTAATTGTACATTTACCCCCCCCCCCTTCCTTGTGCAATTAATTCTTATGGACATATACGTAGACACACTTGACTTGCGATCAAAATTGTTTTCTTCCATTGCTACGCTTCTGGTTTGCTGGAACATTTGCTTTATTGAGGGACTAGCTGTGCCCGCGGCTCCGCTCGCGTGGACTAAAGAATTATTGTTTAGGTTTTGTTTTAAATATATAGATATATGCTACCGCAGAGTTTTGATATTGTTCCATCTTTAACGGTTTGGACAGCGTATTGCAAGAGAGCGCGCTGGCGGCAAACTTTTTCCCGACTTGATTCACTACTATCGTAACTGCTTATTCCTTATGTTACTTTACGTAACAAACTATTTACTAAAACCTGGCCAGACAACATACTATGAATTTAAAAAAAAACACGTAAATCGGATAGTGATAAGCGCACTAACAGACAGACAGACGGAGAGACGTCGAGTTTTATAATGTGTATAGCAGATGTGTAATTCACGCAACACTGCACAGTTACACAGCCCAGAGACAGCATCCACTCGATGCATTTTCATGACGAGCAGGAAATGATTCTTGTCCAGCCGTGCGTCGATCAGTGAACTGAATGAAATTTAATATATTCTAATACAGACAGGATATTAAAACGAACGGAATCTCATTTCCCGGTTTGATGTGCGGGCATCCCGTCGCGCTGGCGTGTCGTGGATTCGTTTTCGCACGTATGAAATGGCTCGAGCGTTATGCGCTACCCGTGCCAAAAAGAATGTAAATGGAAGTGCAATCAGTTGTTCAAACATACACATATTAATTTTAACGCCATGCCAATGTAGTATATTGAATTCCTGAGATCAGCTTCTGAAAATAAGCATGGCTCTGACTGTAAATTCTAATGTTTTTAGCAGAAAAATGATATGAGAACTTAAAAGCAATGTTGACAGCGAGTTCAGAAAAGTATTTCATTTTCTAGATCTCGTATTAAAAAAAGTAGGATAAAAGTTTGGGACCACATGTAGAGTTTAATTTTATGCTATGCATATAGGCCCGAGGGATTACTTGGCGTATTAATGACATATTTAGTTTACAGCATTTTCAAGGTGGCACTTGAGTGTCGCATTGAAAGTCGTTACGTCCATTTCAGTACTTCTTTAATTGTGGAAAGATACCCAATGATCACGTAGCAGAAACCATGCAAGAATGACTTTCGGAAGTGTTCGCTTAACTGCGGAACAATAATTATTGTAGGCGTACAAATTGTTAAGTAGGCCAAAGTAGATATAATTAGGCACAATTTGCAATATTTTTCTGTCCTCTAGGTTGGAAAGTCTCATCTCTTCACGATGCCTTACATCCCATTTGTGTCTGATGATTAAGTCGCAGCTTATGTTAGGTCTTTTTCTATGCATCTTTGTAAGCTAAGCTATGTCCGAGGTAACGTTATANTGATTAAGTCGCAGCTTATGTTAGGTCTTTTTCTATGCATCTTTGTAAGCTAAGCTATGTCCGAGGTAACGTTATACTTGACTATACGCGTTTCTGATGCTTATATTGTTAACTAGGAGACCTGATATACGAACAAAAATTGTCCTGATGAAATAAAAAATGCTAATTAAAATTTATTTTTGCTAAGGACAAAGCCATTTTGCGGGCAAAACTTTGGATCCCAGTAAAACCTCAGCGCTTTCAGCGCTGATTTATTTTTATTTTTCTAGGAAAATTTAGTTTTGTGGCTGAGAGTGATCAGCATTCTTTGTATTTGTACCTCATTTTTTTCTAACATTTTTTCCTTCTGGTAAACACGTGTCTGCTAACTGATGTAGGCTTATCCATGTGTCGTATCTCGCTTTCGAAGTACATACGTGTATGTGTGCGCGCCTAGCGTATTCGTACCCATAACGAATGTGCATTTAAGTACACGCGTACCGCTTTGTTTACAGGCAGGACCTTCAATTTTTCACAACACTAACCACTTCCCGTTTTATGATTTTGTTGGCTGTTAATTAGTAGTCCTGTGTATATCTATACATATTATAAAATTCAACGTCTCTCTGTCTGCCTGTTAGTGCGTTTATCACTCGAGAACCACGTATCCGATTTACGTGTTTTTTTTTAAATTCATAACTATGTTGTCTGGCCAGGTTTTAGTATACAGTTTGTTACGTAAAGTAACATAAGGAATAAACAGTGACGATAATAGTGAATCAAGTCGGAAAAAAGTTTGCCGCCAGCGCGCTTTCTTACAATACGCTGTCTAAACCGTTTAAGATGGAACAATATCAAGTAGTAAATAATTGTGTAGAATAAAACTACCTAAAAAAGACTCCATGGTAGCATATATCTATCTATTAAAAAAACATAAACAATAATTCTTTAGTCCACGCGAGCGGAGCCGCGGGCACAGTTAGTTTTGAATAAACCACAATATTTCATAAAGGCGGAGTCAGATATCTTGAAATATTACCTTCTTTCTGAAACGTTAACGTAACTGGGAATGCAACTATACCTCAACACGACAAAAAGTAGTCTATTTAATTCATATATATTTACAAAATATCTAAAGATAGAGTTATATGATTTAAAGGAGAGCAACGAATGCCAAATAGCAAATATTTGTGACCTATCAGTTCTTATTCCAGTTCTGATTCTTGGCCATTTCCTGTTTTAACGCTTTATTGTTGAAAAATACATCGCTCCACTGGTTTTACTATGAAGACAATCATTCAAATTTTAGCGCAATCGGTTTACAGTTCGTTACCGATGATAGTTTGTTTATTGCGATTTCTGACATATTTTTATATGCTTCCGAGACATACCAATTTATGCTAAACCTTTTTACTTGCTAATGTATTTAAATAATTGTCAATTACGAAACCTGTATCTCGATTTGCGTCAGATATTTTGTCTCATTGCTATAGTTAAAACAGAAGTTTTGATCTGCTCAAAGTCGCGAGCTACGTTTTTGCAGTTTTGCAAGAAATAATGGTCAGTTTTTGTTTCGCATAAAAGTGTTGTTCGTAAAACATTACGTTTATGTTTTTAATGTTTCAAACAGGTGATTATTACGCGTGAAGAGACAAAGCAACACCTTTGACGGTTCACGAAAAAAAAAAAAAAAANAAAACAATTGAACAGATAAGTCTTGGTTGTGGGGCAGGACTGAGGTTAATCAGAAATGTTTATACTTCATATAAAAATTAAAAATAATTATTACGCGAGGCGTTTATGTGGTTCGAGATATAACAATAAGGTATTTCTTCATTCATTTTCCGCCCTGTTTTTATTTCATTCCAGGTTCTGTAAAATAATACCTTATACAGTCGAAGCTAGATACAGTCAGAGTTTGGTTCTGCATTATATTTTGCTCTAAACTTTTAAAAGGCTTTTATTTAGTCATTCATTATTTTTATATTTTAAAGAAAACATACTTTTTAAGTTCCTCTGAAATGCAGTACTCACTAGCGTAAAATAGTGCCATAAAATAATTATCGTCAGAAATATAGCGAACAGACTTTCCGTCGCGCAGCGTGTAAAAATGGGACTTAATCGGTGACAGTATAACCATGTTTGGGGAAGGCCTGCATCAAAGTTCTATTTTGTCTTTTACATTTAGTTAGTTTCTTAATGTGAAGTCTCTTAAAAATTAATTTTGTTTCTGTGTTGAAGAGTTTTAGAGTAACATTTGTTATACGAAAAAGAAAGTTGAATTCCTATGTATTTTGACACGTGTGTTTATTTTCTTCTTCATATGAAGAAATCACGAATGCATTCAGTGGTTAGTTGGAAATCGGGGAATTTTTTTTTCGGAAACGTTTCTGTGCATCTCGCACACGAAGTAGATGGTTAGTCTAAGGTTTTCTAGTTGTAAATACACACCTCGGACATCAAGTTCATGCATTTCGATACAACCTCACGGGAAAAACCAGGTGAATTTCTTAAAATGCCAACATTTTGCTACGTTCGTTACAATATTCAACTCGTGCAGACTTTGTGTTAATAAATATTCTCCGAAAATAATTATACAGAAACGCAACTCGTTCACTTGTAGACCTCTTTATGATTTAAAAATGGCTGCTTTGAACACCACGAAATATCACGCAACTGATGCACTGCATTTTGTGATCATTACCCAACTGTACATTTACAAGTGATGTATTTTGTGTCAACAGAACGTTTTAAAACTGTTGGAATCTGGAAGCGTTGATTGAAATGGTGTGTGCACCGTCCAGTAATTATTAAAGAAAAACAGGATCGTAATGAATAGAGCACCTCAATTATTCGTGTTAACGTAACTGTATAAGTTAAAATACGTAGAATATAACACCCTGTTGTAATTCACTGCAAAGACATCTGAATAGAAACTTAAATGCACCAGTCAAGATATTCGTTAAAGCTGTTTAGGGGCCTAAAATTTTTTTCTGCATTCTAAAGATATTTTGCGGTTTTGCGATAGAATATTAATAACTATTTAATAAAATGCCAAATCAGTTTTAAAAAAATTCTCGCGTACTTTTTTGGAAGCATTATCATCATTTTAACCTTAAAATTTGTGCTAAGCCAATTTCAAAAAAGTTATACGAGCACAATGTTTAATTTAATATTTTTTTTGTTAAGATTTATGAACGCCACTAAGTAATTTCTTTGAATTGTGGCATTTTGTTAGCCTGTAATTAAGGTTTAACGTCTGGCTACTTTGGATTTCAATTTTATTGTAAAACTTAAAAATAAAATAATGGCCGAACGACTGGAAGAAATCCTATGAAATTTCTTAATTTCTTCAACCCACTGCATGGTTATTAAACAGTCTAGACGAGTAAATTTTTTTATATCCTATTACAGTTACCAAGCACTAAAACCACTACGTCTGATATTTCATACAATTTATATTTTCGTCGTGAATTGTCTTTTTTTATCCCTCAATTTGCTTGGAAATTGTGTTGTAATCCTACGAAAAATATGACAACGACCTTCAATCGTTAACTATAAGTTAGCCGAAATTTACAGTGTAATAAAACCTCCAAGGAACCTGGCACATGTTAACGGACATCCCAAAATAAATAACTGTTTACAAGTCATAAACAGGCGCCTGTGTTTACAACTCGTCTCTATAAACGGACCGAGACGTTCGACTGGTTTTCATATTCATTGAAATTCAATTTGAAATACGATGTACAGTATTATGGTGCTCGTGGTATTTGCCGGCTATTGAAATATAGAGGAATTTAGTATAAGCATGCATACAGCTGGCGTATCTTTCTGCAGGGCGAATTCGACACTTACCTACTAAAACACCTGTTTCGTTTCAACGAACTACGTCTTCACACGAAAAGGTTACGATAAACTGTCACTATCACTAATTTAAATATTCACCACATGAATTACATGGTAATGCAACAGGAGCGAAAGTCCTCAGTAATTTATCAAAACAAACCAAAGACTAAGAAGTAAAGAAAATGAATGTTGAGTTGTGATGAGTTGAGAGATTTGGGCGGCTCTTAACAACGAGATCGTGAAAGCCGAGCAAATTAATGTTGGTTAATTTTTATAAATTAAGGAAATTTTCCTTGTTTTGTAGTTTTTAAGTACAAATAAAAATCCTATATGTATGTAACGTAGTTATCAGTGCTTCATCAAAGATGAAACATCGAAGCATAGAAACGTTCGGCTATTATTTCAGAGTGTAATTCTCTGATACTCAACAATCTTGAACATATCATTTTGAGAAATGACTACATTAAGGTCTTAATTTTTACGTAAAAATTTAATTGATATTAAGAGAGTTAAAACTATCAAATAGTTTAGTTTTAAATTTGTACTGCTTCAAAATAATCCATACAAAAGTAATTAACGCAATTTATGTAACTGGTGTATATATTTTTAATTAAGCATTTTTGCAGGATTTAAATGTAGTAGCTAGTATAGAAGGAAACATGATATACTGTCACCCTTCTTCCTTTGCTCAGGACGGTGTATTCGGGCTTTTTAGACAGGAAAAGCTGGTGCCAGACTCTTGATAGCGAAGTCAGAAATTTCGGCCAAATGACGTGATGCTGAGTGAATCCCAGGTTATTCACATGCTTTGAAATAAAATATTAACTCGAATAATAACAATGCAGCCTAAATATTTGTTTGGAATATCATTGAACAATTATTAACATGTAAACTTGGTAAAATTTTAAGACGCAGTCTCAGACAGGAAGTAGGTTTAACAATATTTGTGATTACTGTCCATATATCAATTACTCTTAGAGTAGGGGAGCTGGGGGCTAGTTGTAACATTTTTTGGGAAAATGCTGATATTTTGGAATGTTTTAACTATTTCTTAATTATAGTAAAGTGTATGTGTAGATTATATATTTGTTTATCATATGCAACTGTAAAATAATTAAAAAGTTGGTTCAATTTGTAACAAGAGATATTGTTCAAAAACGAGTCAGCTGTTACAATTTGCCCCGTATTATGGGTAAGTTGTAACAGGCGTGGGGCAGGTAGTAACACCAAAAAATAAACAACAATAATTGAACATCGTTTTGTTTTATTTGATATAAAACTCAAAATTACCTTTTGGATATTTGGTATAACTTATTTTATAACTTATAAGCAAGTTAAGTAAACATTTTTTTGTTTTTCAACATTAAGATTACTTATCATAATAAACCAAACAAAACCACTCTTCGATTTCACAGTCTGACTCATTGGGTAAAGTCTTTATTTTCACCTTTCTTATCTTTTCATTTTCTTTTCCTGTTCCTTCAGGTTTTCCTTTTCCCTTTCCCTTTCCTTTTCCGTTTCCTTTGACTTTTTCTTCTTGTTTTTGTTTTTTGTTTATCTTCTCTTCAAATTCTTTCTCTAAGGCATCTTTTTCAGGTGTGTCAGTCAAAACAGCGTTCCTCTTTCAGCTGACGTAATCGCACCAACTTGTTTCTGACCACGTGCAGCGACGATTCTTTTCGGTTTATGCACGGTTGTTACGCCTGTTTCATCTATGTTCCAAATGCGAGAGGCTGCAAGATTTTGTTTTTGAAGAATCTCTTCATACTTAAAAAAAACATCTCTACATTCGTCTTGCTGAAAGAAGTTGCTCTGCTTGCCTCTGGCGTCCTGAGAGGCAGTTTTGGATTTCTCTCCATGAATTTGGTAAACCAATCAGGACCAGCCATTTCAGTTTTGTGCCATGAATCAGGGATATTTTTGGCACCAGTTGATACAGCGCATTGACACGCGAGCTTTCTTACTTCTAACGGAAGCAATCCGAAGTAGATATCAGAGCATTTCAGGAAATACAAGGCTATTTTCTCTTCTTTTTTCAGGTGTGAATACTATTCTTGGTTTGACATACCCAAAAGCATGAGGTTTATTGTTTTTCTTCTTTTTAATATATCTATACAAAGACACGTGGCAAAGATCGAATAGCTGAGCGGCTTTTCGAATCTTTGTCTTATTTTGTAATTGGCAGCCTGCTCGTGTACATCTTGACTTTTTGTTGCTCTTTCGGACTTTCGCTTATAATTCCTCATTCTAAAACAAGAAAATATAGTCATTTTCATATTTAAATTTGAGGCAAAAAATCTAGCCAAAGGAATTAAAACCACAAGGGGCACGTTGTAGCACGTTACAACATGCCCCGAGATTTTGTTACAACTTGCCCCATAGGACGATTTTAGATATTATTATTAAAAAATATATATTTAAAAGAGATTGCCAGATAATTATTCGTAACATTTGAAAGCTTAATATATTGACGATATGAAAATATAAACACATAGTTCAAACATATCCATTATCACACCTAAAATAAAAGTTTACGAGATTTTTTTTTTCCGTTACCTGGTCAAAATGGTGGACCTGCTCACTACCGCTCGCTGCGCCGTCCCGAGCGACACTGACTGTGGTTACGTAATAGAGGTCGTTATAAGGGTCATGTTGAGTGTTAATTCTAAACGTAATTGTTGCAAACTGCCGAGCAATTCAGCTGTTACTACTTACCCCTGTTACAACTAGCCCCTAGCTCCCCTACTCAGGTTACATAAATGTCGTTTCTACGAATACTTTTTATAGCCAACACGTGTAAACAATATTACTACATAAGCTAACGTACTACTAGAATAATCACCATTCATTTTCATACGTTTCATAATCAAAAAAGTGTTTTTCATTTTCATTTAAGCAGAAAACGGATGTTTTTAATAGTATGTTTCCATATAAGATAATTTTTCATTGGCTCACAACATGCATCAGAACCTGAATACTTTGTTATTTATGTGACTAGAAGCTCTCTAATCGTTAGGAAGGTAAAACACCATACAACAAATCGCTACACGTGAAAGTGAGAACAATGGGAAAAGAAAAAAAATAAGGGAATAAAAAGCACAGATTTCAAAGTATGCGAAGTGGGACTCCCGCCCCACACTTTCTGGAGGATCTTTCACGGACATCGAAATCTACAAACAATCCCAGAGAAATTCCAGAAGTCAAAAAGTTGCGTGCGATTAAACACGTAACTGCTTCGTTGCTGAGTGCGCTCAAGAGAAATCTGCATTTACTTCAGCGCCCAGGCAACCTACAGTGCAAGAAATTCGCTAGAGCCGAAATTTCTGATCAAGAGCCTGCTCGCATAGTGCGAAGCTATCCTTTCTAGTATGAACTTTCGTGAGAAATGAGGGCGGAACCGCGAGTTTCTGAACTACCTCACGCCGAACCACGAAAGGAGACGGTTGAACAAGTGCGCGATTCTTCGTGCCTTGAGCGGAGTGTACGCGGGCGTGGTGCCACAGGTCTCGAGAAAGAAGCGGCGGAGAGAAAGAAAGAGAGATAGAGAGAGAGAGAGAGAGAGAGAGGAAACTCGTAATGTCCAGTCGCCCGCAGAGTCTTCTTGTCGTGACGAACTTCGCCCCCTACCCCTCTACCAGGAGTTCGAACAACACGCTGTTTATGTCTTTGGACTCAATTCGCATTTCCCGGAAGCCACCCTCGCGACATCTCCACAAGGGTGGCTCCGTGCTACATTGAGGGCGAGCGAGGTTCAAGGGGGAAACGGTACCACGACAATTTGCCGAGACAAAGCACAGCTTCTTCTATGTGCCTACTCCCCCTGATCGCCTCTTGTAGAAACATAGACGACAGGTACGGCATTTTGCAGAGCGATGCGATCAAGGAGTTTCGAGAGTAAAGATTAGTTCGTTTGTAAATTCTTAACGTGTCGCGTCCTTTTCCGTTCTGATATGAGAGAACAGTCCGAAAAATAGTACTAAAAATGGAGGAAAATGGTTTTTTAAACCAACGAAACGAGTTAAATAAATATATTTGCAAATGTCAAAACTGTACGAAATTAATCCTATGCTAAAGCTCAAAATATTCGTTCAAGTTATTAGAACGCAATGAAGAATATTTCTCGGCAATATATTACGTGGTTCACCAGTATTTAACATTCAACTTTTTAAGGTAGAATTACCACAGGCGAACGAAGTGTCTGATTTCAAAGAATTTGCAGCACGCCACTCGTGTGAGTTCCAAATACATTTTAAACCAAACATCATGCTAAAGTAATTTTTGAAATTTGTACTAATCAGGATTTTAAGTGAAAAGCCTTATATTTCCAACAAAATTAAAAATATATATATTTTCGAAAAATTTGGTTATTTTATTAAGTTATTATTGATAGTATATTTATCACGACACAAAAAATATCATGAAATTTAGAAAAATAAATTTTCTCTTGAGAAGCTATAAGGCAATAATTTTCAAAACCCGTAGTCACGTTTGTTAGTAAAGAGGCAATATGGGACGACCTTACAACACTTCGACATGCACAACTTATAAATTGAATTACTCGCTAACTATATCTATAAGAGTGTGATATTACACGCGGTGGAAGCAAACGGTTTAAACTGCAGGTGCCACTTTGTATCTCCCCCTCCCCCCCCTTTTCACGGGTTTACTTNCCTCCCCCTTTTCAAGGTTTACTTTTATAGAAACGGATTATACAAGCCCTATAGAAGTATTGGTTTTAGCATTTTTTGAATTGGTTTTAATTTTAATTTCAACTTATACTACAAAAAATATAATTAGCTAAATAAATCATTATTAACTTTAAGAGAAAAACTCATCTTCCTAAAACGTTTACCCCCCCTTCCCCCTTCCACCCACCACCGGGGTAAATAATTAGATGCACACGATGCAGGAACCGATATTTTAGCAAGTCAACACATTCATAAAAAAAACATTAAATTGATTGTAAATGCGTAACATAAAAAAAAAGCAAAAAACATGGTGACTTGGGTGCTACTCTACGTGTTTATAAAACACTGGGAGTCCGTGTTTTACATCGCACATGTGTGATCTGACTGCAGTGGGCTTTGGACCACTTGGGAAACCTGTTGAGTGAGGTATTCAGAAATGTCCCATTCGTGTGGGGTGCTTCTATTCCTGCCTCCTCACCACACGGAGAGACCACGATGGCTGAGCGGTTAGACTGCTCGCCTCCTACCAAGGCGAACTGGGTTCAATACCTGGCCGGGTCACTCCCGGATTTTCGCAAGTGGGAATCGTGCCGGATGATGCCGCTGGTCTGTGGGTTTTCTCGGGGATCTCCCGTTTCCCCCCGCCCTTGCATTCCGGCGCTGTCCATTGTCGCCTCATTTCACCTTCATTGGCTCTCAAGACCTCGTTGTTAAGAGCCGCCCAAATCTTCCAACTCACTATACACGGATGCGACGCCTTCGCCATAGATTATTATATAATACAGAGGCGAAACACCAGCGAACATCACGAACTCCAGTTGCACGTGCCATTGATGTGGCCTCACTGGCCGACAGCATGGTGGAACGTCGTTCGCCAATCAGTGCCTGGCTACTTACTTGCCAGAAGGGATGAAAACCAATAGAGGATATTCAGGGGCATGCAACAGCCAATCAGAAACAAGGCCCGTTCCCAGAGCCTCGCGCAGCCAATGTATGACCGAGTGCGCTTGCATCAAAGTTCTCTTTTACGTAGTCATCTATTCAGTACCTTCGCTAAAAAGGACGTCTTTATGTATTTAAATTTTTTACGTACTTATTCATAATGCTGGCTCTTTATTTAGGGACAGCGGTGGAGTAGTGGTCAGAGCGCTTGACTCCCACCACGATGATCCGGCTTCGATCCCCATCGGGGTCACTCCCGGATTTACGCATGTGGGAATCGAGCTGGACGATGCCGCTTGCCGGCGGGATCTCTCGGGGTGCTCCCACTTCCCCTACCCATGCATTCCAGCGCCGCTCCATCCTAGGGTCTCATTTCGTGTCGTGTCCGAGCATGATGGGCACATACGGATCCCAGCTTGAAAGCCCGCCACCAGGAAGGTGCCGCCTCGCCCTGGATGCACTGACCACACTAAATTTTTTACTCTTTATTTAAATCGTACTAGACCATTTCACAGACATGAAGGACGTATTCACGATTCATCAAGACGAATGCAAATTTGCACCCCTGCGACGACCGGGATTCGAGCCAAGAACTCCTCGTGGATCCTTGTTGTTTCAGAGAACAACTACTGAGTTTTAGAATAACCACCCACTTTCAATAACTGCAGGAACGCTGATCCTTTTAGACAAATGGTCGCTGGCGATTTCTTGAAAACAGTAGAATTTTTTTTTACATTGTTTTTCAACACTGCAATGTTTAAAATATCAACGCTGAAAACATCTTGAATCTTGAAATATATAACCTTAGGAATAAAGAAAAATTATACTTCATTTCTTCGAGAAATTTCAATGAAGAATTTTAATGAGCATTCAAAATTCACGAAAGTTTTTACGAAGTGCAAGTTGATAGTTTTGGTTTTTAATGGAATACCCGAAATAACACCGGCAAATATCCGCTGGTTGGAAATTTCGCAAAGAATTCCCAGCGCAGTTCAAAAGTCGTGAATATATATTTTTTTATTTCGTTAAAACAAGTGAATTATCAATATCTAAGCAAAGAAAAAACTACAATAATTTATTTCAGGGACTTAAATATTCATTAAGTCAAATCGTGTTTTTGCTGTGCGTGGACTATCTGCTCTTTGTGGGACTTCTGCGCATCCAAACTTTCAGCTATGTACGGGCCGCTTAAGAGCGCACTGGTTCTTTTTGAGAGACGCCCGATGCGCTGCGAGCAAATATCAAATCAGTCAGCTGATAGGGGCGGCACGCGGAAGGGATGCAGTGCGTTCCAGATCGTAATCTTGAGAGATACAACGTGCGCGTGCGCAAACACGGCGTTATCTCTGTCCGGGAGCTAAATGCTAGACCTATTAGGCGCAGCGGGAGTCACCCATATGCCGCCGTTATCTGAACCCAGGTTAGGGGTAGGTCGCGCGCCATCCCCGCAGCGGTGCAAACTGCCCACTGGCGCCCCTTTGGCGGTTTTCACAGAAGCTGCAGGCGGAATTCCGGAGACTGATGCCGCCCACCCCGCGTGCCACAGACTGATCACGGTAAACTGAGCAAAGGGTGTTGGACACGGAAATAAATTTGTTACGATCCATTCGCGGTCACTTCCAACTTTCCTGAAGCCCTGATGGAAGTTCTACTTCCAGAATATTCCTTCGCCTCAAGCAAACAAAGTCTATCCGTGTATAGAAAATTACACCCAAGGGACAACGCACCGCNCCAGAATATTCCTTCGCCTCAAGCAAACAAAGTCTATCCGTGTATAGAAAATTACACCCAAGGGACAACGCACCGCATTCGTGCGCACTCAGTGTATTAATATTTCGCATAAGAACTATTTCTTACTAGGCATTACCAACACACCCGTTTCCTCACTGATTTAATTAATTTAAATTTTAAATTAAATACTATAATTTTTTAATAAAGTATAAGTAAAATTTCCAATTGATTCAAAAGTAAGGTTCTTTTATGTTAGCACACGTATAAAACGCCTGTGATACATAACATAATTAGGAAGCAATCCAACACATCATACACGGGGTGATTTTTTGAAGGTTTTATTAGAAAAGTGTGAAGAAACCGTGAATATACTATATTTTATATGTGTATCACATTCTTTTTAACTTTTAGATATCATTCGTCGTAAAAAAAAACTCGAGTGCATAGTTTTTGCATAAATACATGCCAAAATCACAGTTTTACTGTTTCAGAAAAGTACGATTCATGAAAACTAACTTGTGTACATGAATGGGATAATTCGCACTGAAAAAAGATGCCAGGAGCTACTTCAAGACGTCTATAAAATCGTTCAAGTAAATGTGCTTGGAGTTTAAAATAACTTACCTTAAAATGAACAAAGACAAGAGCTTTCAGTTGCCCTTGTTAAATTTTCTGCAAATAGTTCGGTTCATTTTGCTTGTACATTTAAAAAAGAGAAAAATTTTGATCCTGGCATGTTATTTTGCAAAAATCATTCTATCTGAACAAAATTTATCTGAGGGAGAAGTAGTCGCAGGTAATGTCTACAAGATGAACAGTATGTGGTATAAATATAAAATAACAAATTTTGTTTTCGTGGGAAAAGTCCTTAAGGTCTACTTTTATACACATTATGTATCCATCCACAATATGTAAACATAACATTTCCATGGGCCTCGTCACTTTATTCATGCGTCTGTGAAGTGGAAATGTAAAATTATTAGAAAAGTAAATATTTTAAAGTTTTCTTCATTTTTACACGTACATGCATTTAAAAAACAGAAAGGAAAATAAATAATTACGGTATTCACAAATATTTACCTAACACTTACAACTCAACGTTAATAAATTGAACTACTTTCACTCCGTCATTGCCAACTTTACCGGGCGCTTGCCAATCAGTGTGCTCGTTAAAATATATGCAGGTAGTGGCAGTAACATTTTTCAGAGGTTGACTTCAAACGTACTCAGTTAACCGCGACCAACCTTCAGTCTCTGATACTCTACTCTGTTCGGTTTATTTTTCCGCCAAGAATATTTTTGAGAGTACTGCTTTCTGATATGAAATAGAGATTTCGTAGGAATTCGCTTCTTTCCCGGGAATACACGTGTTAAAATTGTATTATTAAATAATTTAATTTGTATAAATTTAAAAAATTCAAAGTTCACAGTGCTCCAAACGTGATGGTGAGGTTTCAAATGACTACCGTTATCAATATAAAAAAGATTAGTTATACTATGGAAAACAACTAAACGCTGGACGGATAAACTAGCTGACATTGTCGTTCATTTGAAACGGGTTTCATGTATTCGTTACAACCTTTAATGCTAATACAACAATTAGCATCCCCCGCCATCACTTCTGAAGCACAGAGTACATCTGATTTATCAGACATAATGTTCATTTCTAATTCACAGAAAATCCGCATATCATATTTTGTGTCAATCGAAGTAAAAAAAATAAAATTAATTACGTATCGTTCTTTTTGCGGCACTGATTCCTTGATGTAAATTTTTGCTTGGAATATTCCCTGTAATTATACAGGTTAATTGGAAAGTCACCATCGTAGTTACATCACTGCCAGCACGCAAACCAAACACTAGGATTCGCGACTGCGAAATAACTTTTGGCTATTCCTTACTACGCTCAGTGTTACACTAACATAAAGAACATTTGCAACAAAATGAACTTTAAAGCAGGCCAGATATGTATTTCCGACCCTTGACTTTATTAAGTCAACCCGCCCATCACCATGTTCCACCTAGGTGCTAAAGCTATTTAGAACAGTGCCAAAAAAAAATGATGTTTTCTTTCTATGCAAAGCGAGATTACAGGCAATTTCTTCCTGGCAGTAGTATTTAAACGGATTAATTTATTGCATATGTCATTGTAATATAATAGCATTAATAACATAAACAATAACAGCCTTTACCGTGGCTACTGCGAATAAATATGTTGTAAAAAGTANTTTATTAAGTCAACCCGCCCATCACCATGTTCCACCTAGGTGCTAAAGCTATTTAGAACAGTGCCAAAAAAAAATATGTTTTCTTTCTATGCAAAGCGAGATTACAGGCAATTTCTTCCTGGCAGTAGTATTTAAACGGATTAATTTATTGCATATGTCATTGCAATATAATAGCATTAATAACATAAACAATAACAGCCTTTACCGTGGCTACTGCGAATAAATATGTTGTAAAAAGTATGTTTCAAGTTAATGTGATAAAATATTTAAAAGTCATTTTATCGCTATTGCCAGTGTATTTCTCTCTGCGAGTTTGGTGGCTGAATGTGTTAAGTTATTTTCAACGAGAGATATGTAATACATTCTCATATAAAGTACGAATCATAAGACATCCCTCTTTTGACTTCAACTCAATTTAAATGTTAAAGACTTTGTGCGTCTAACCTTAATTGGTAAACGGGACCTTAGTTGTTTTTGAGTACGTATTTTCTGCTGACTGTAAGGATATTCATAATACGTATTTAAAATGAGAGAACTTACGACGGTATACACTTATCTAGTACACTTTCTTGCATTTTATTCAATCCTTAGAATTAAGCCAGAACTAAATGTTTTTAAACTCTTAATAAGCTCAACGACTCATTCGTCCCTCAGAGTAATAATTTATTCTCATTTAAAGTGGGTATTGTGTTCTTGGATGTTACTATAAATCTGGACTACTATTTTTGTAGTTTGGGTTATTTTACTCCTCGTGTTTACCGCGACAGTATATCGCGTGGATATTTTTGGTCGTGTAAATAACTTGTGACAGCATAGTAAACATAGTAGAACGAATAAACTTAAAAATAGAATATCAAGGCATTTCCCAAGATACATGTTTCAAAATAACCACTCTGCTTCCTTCGCATTACCAAATCACAATTTCAAAGTTTCGATGCACAGGAAAACAAACCATTAACAAAAGCCACAAAATAGGGGCCTAATTATTAAGATGTATTAATAATGCATCCTTTTGGGTATTTATTATGTAATATGAAGCTTAGCAGGATGATATACTTTCAATTCTTATTAACTTTACACTTTGATGTAACAAGGGTGTCATGAATATAGTTTGTAGGCCAACTTAATCTATTTTATGTATCCAGACTTTAAAAACGTAGCTCTTGCCCGGAATTCGGGCCCGGAACGTTACGTACCGAAGACGATCTTTACCACTAAACTTACCGATAACGGATGAAGATATTTTACTGAGGGTGACGTAATGCACCACAGACCTGTAACTAATGGTAATAACGGAAACTGGAAAGAGGGATGGTGTAATAATGACCTACCGAAATGTAATAATTGTTGCTAGGGAGTTATCTGAAAAAATTTAGCAAGAAATTGTGCGAAGCATAACTCTGACGAGACAAAGATACGTGGCACTTTTACTGGACTTTTCTTGGCTGTGATAAATAAGAACAGCCACTTACAAGAAGTCGTGAGGCTGACAGTTTTTTAAAAGGTAGTTCGGGCCTTCATGGGCGGAGTTATGTCGAATGTCAGAACGTTTTAATCAGCTTACACTGTAAACTTTTTTGTAACTTTACAAAGAAAATCTTTGGATTTCCTGTTATTTAATGAACCATTCGTAAATCTACAAAAAATATTTCTTGTAAAGATGTACAATAACCTAGTAGGTAGACTTACAAAATATATATTTGTAAAACTGCAGTTGATAATCTTTTATTTCGAACACGTTGGTAAGAAGCGAAACTAACGTTATATTTTTAATGTTCTCCTAAAGTCAAATTAATTTATAGCAAAACTGCGNCGAGACAAAGATACGTGGCACTTTTACTGGACTTTTCTTGGCTGTGATAAATAAGAACAGCCACTTACAAGAAGTTTTTTAAAAGGTAGTTCGGGCCTTCATGTGCGGAGTTATGTCGAATGTCAGAACGTTTTAATCAGCTTACACTGTAAAATTTTGTAACTTTACAAAGAAAATCTTTGGATTTCCTGTTATTTAATGAACCCTTCGTAAATCTACAAAAAATATTTCTTGTAAAGATGTACAATAACCTAGTAGGTAGACTTACAAAATATATATTTGTAAAACTGCAGTTGATAATCTTTTATTTCGAATACGTTGGTAAGAAGCGAAACTAACGTTATATTTTTAATGTTCTCCTAAAGTCAAATTAATTTATAGCAAAACTGCGATATGCGAACATTTACAGTCATATTAATTTACGAGGAAAAATCGCAACAATCGAGACGTGAACCCGTGCCACTGAGTTTAAGGTCAACGACATTAGCCAGAACACCAACCCACCACACAATTAATGTAGCTGTTTTACTAACAGAAATTAAGTATATATTAAAATGGCAAAAAAAGATGTAACAGTTAATTTATAAGTACATGTCTGTCGGCGGATTGCACATTTGTACCAGCGCCGTTTTATATATTCTAAATATATTCTCGTATGAAACGTTGCGTCTAGATGGCATTTCCTGGCATACCACATCAACAGAATTTTGTTACAGGGGAGTTAAAAGTATACAAGAAGATGAGTAACACACAGACATAAACGCATGAACGCATAACGGACATAACCGCATAGAAGCACAAGATTTTCTCTCTTGAGAAATAATGGTAAAATGCAATATAAATGTTTACACTAAAAAAATAACGCTAGAAGGACACATATTCCTGTTATTTAATATTGTAACATGGGTGCCTGGNGGGGGGGGGGGGCGTATCCGAGTTCATGAGGTATGGAGGTCTTAACAAAAATAAAATAATACATTTTATTTGTAATTAATTCACACAGATGTTATTAAATTATCTGTTTCCACTATTAATCATTTTATTTAAAAGTGAGCGCAATGTTGAATGTCTATTTCAACTCTAATTGACGTCCTTAATTGTCTCTGTTTGGTTACAGGCAATTAACTCATACTCATCATTAATACGTGTTCAGTCTATCTGTTGCCACCATTTGTAATGTCTTTCACTCACGCATCAGTCCAATAGTCCAACCTGCCAGCCGCACTCTTCGCTAGTCGATACTCGCAGTCGCAGATTTCCCTTCCGCTGGTCATTTCTCTCGCTGCTCGTATTCTATCGCTCGGGACTCAGCCACTCATTCATTCATCAACTCCTTGGCTCGGAGGCCTGTCACACTTTTATATCGTTCGCCTTGGCCATCTGGAAGGTTCAACGCACCCAGAGACACGCTGAGAGAATGAGGTCAGTAATCCAGAGCATTCTTCAAAATAAACGCAGAAATCAATACAACCAGGTTCAGAAGCGCGCCGCAAATAATAATTATCGTGTCGGCTCACTTTCTGTAACAGATACGCGGCCACCGGCCTATCGCTCGCTTGTTCATTCAACACAATCCTTTGACTTGCTGCCGCCTCTATCGCTCGCGCGGGATGCGAAGCAGCGAGCGCGTAACAGTATTCGTTATTGTACATCATGTTACTCACGCGTGCACACACACATTCGCGTGTTTTAAGACAATACTTATACGGAATGTGATAATTCGTACAAAGACGGTCCTTGTAATTTTAGAGAAAATGCATTTTACAAACAATATCATTGTACTTTTACAAAGGTTTTTAAAAATAGAAATTAGTAAAATTTACAAACAATTTTTTTACAGTGTAGCATGTCAGTGATAGTCTCTTGCATTTACTCCTATCATATACATATATATATACATATATAATACATATGCATTTACATAAGCATTTCTCCTATTTTCTTGCTTTATTTAAGCTTTCATAATTCGGCAAATATGCACACCATGCGCTTTAAATAACATTTATTTATTGAAGTCGGAAATGATCATCTGAAACATATAGTGAACAAAAAATTACATTGTTAATTTTTCAGTACGATAAGCTAATTATGAATTGAAGTTGTGTCAAATACCAAATGTTTATTTCTTTTCTAGTTTAAAGATTTAAATATGAATAGTACATAAAGCAAACTTTCTCCCCCATATTATGAAAAAGAATTGATTCAGTTATTTCAAATAAAATGCTTCAAAACAATTTTTAAATAAAGAATATATGTTTTTATTTAGGGTTTCCTTCAGCAAAAGGAAATAAATGTTCCTTCCTTCAAACAAAATTTGCCGAAAAGTTTCTTTGCTATAAATAAATATTTTAACACTGTATGAAACAAAGTTTGGACACTTAGCTGAATCGTATAGTAAATACGCCGATATTTTCTGGATAATTTCTTTCAAGACGATTCATACAAGTTTGTAAGGTAGAAATATTGTTTTCGCCTTATTTACATTTAACAGCAATTTCCTAGTGGAATGAAACTGTACGAGGTTAATCATTATACCTTTAATTATGTAGTAATTTTAATAGTTCCCACGTTCAAAAATTATCCAAATGGACTACTAAAAGTCAAGCATGATTTGCGAGTTATTTATAAAAATACTTACTCAGCAGTATTAATTATTATCTAGCATTTAAATGCTTGGATTATCCCGGATAAATAATACAATATTTTGCGTACACACAAATGTTTCTAATAGTATGTATGTATTAGTTAATTTAACCAGAATTATCTCATTGTCTGAGAAAAGATAGCTGCTTTATTTCGCTAATAAAACAAGTTTCTCCGATATGACAAATCACTGCCTATATATAACTAATCCCCATTCAAATTTCCATTAATAACTGTGTGTCTCTAGCCACTCCAAAGTTCCATCTTACAATAAAAACGCATGTCAAACAAATATATCACATAAAATTACTAAACGTNTACGCCGATATTTTCTGGATAATTTCTTTCAAGACGATTCATACAAGTTTGTAAGGTAGAAATATTGTTTTCGCCTCATTTACATTTAACAGCAATTTCCTAGTGGAATGAAACTGTACGAGGTTAATCATTATACCTTTAATTATGTAGTAATTTTAATAGTTCCCACGTTCAAAAATTATCCAAATGGACTACTAAAAGTCAAGCATGATTTGCGAGTTATTTATAAAAATCCTTACTCAGCAGCATTAATTATTATCTAGCATTTAAATGCTTGGATTATCCCGGATAAATAATACAATATTTTGCGTACACACAAATGTTTCTAATAGTATGCATGTATTAGTTAATTTAACCAGAATTATCTCATTGTCTGAGAAAACATAGCTGCTTTATTTCGCTAATAAAACAAGTTTCTCCGATATGACAAATCACTGCCTATATATAACTCCTCCCCATTCAAATTTCCAGTAAGAACTGCGTGTCTCTAGCCACTCCAAAGTTCCATCTTACAATAAAAACGCATGTCAAACAAATATATCACATAAAATTACTAAACCTTTTAAAACGATTACTTGTAGAATATGAGGTTTAATTTTTTACTTAATGAAAAGTTCCACAACGCGAAAATAAAATTATTTTTATACACGCCAAGAACTGCACTGTTAGATTCTAAATTTGTCTGTATTTAGTTGCACGCAATTTTCAATAAAAACTTAACTACGCATAAAAAAATCGGGTTTTCTAAAGGCAGCAATTCCATTAGTTATGTGATACAAAAGTATAGCAAAAATTTTATTTTCCTTTTTTTTGCGTTTATAAACTTACAACTATCTACTGGAATAGTACTTATTTGGTTTCCATTTGATCGTAGACTGAAAATAAAAAGGGAATATCCACAATCACAGATACATGTAGTAAATGTTTTCCATCCCAACTCGTACATTTGAGGAATGTGAATGATGCAGGGCCCAGAAGCAGTTCGTATGTGAAAGGGGTTGTTATTCTGCCATTGCACTTCAGAACAGTCAATATAAATAAACATCTACCTAACTCCTCTTTTCTCCCTCTTCCCTTTTCCTTTATTCGGGAAGCGCCATTTTTNAAAGACGACAAGATGCTGATGCAATTCCAAGCCAATTAGCACACGAACCTGTGCATTATGATAAATTATTCTTATATTTCCATAAAGCTGAAAGACAAGGAGGAACAGTTTTGAGAGCAAATTGCCGGATCTGCTTAAAGTTTTCTGAAGAGAGACAGTGAACTACACTATGGAAATTCTTAAAGATTAGATTCATTTAGAAGTTTACCACGGCAATGGAAATTTTCCTCAAAACAAGAAGTTTACCTTAAGGCCAAAATAATAAACTAGTATTTACAACAAAAAAAACCTTTATTTTGCTATTTTTACTATTAAACCTGAGGTGTACTAACGGTTACTTGCCAGAATAATAACCTTTGACTTGTGTATTAAAATATTCCTCACTTGACTTATTTAATTATGCATTTACGATCAATATACTTAAGTTAAACTACATCTTGATTATTTGTTTTACGGTGTACATTGCTGTTTCTTTATGAAGACTTGAAGTTCATGACTGAAAAAAAAAAACAGTCTTATCTTAGGTTACAAATATTTCTATTAACTGGATAAAAGTACTGTTTTTTAACCATTCATTACATAACTCAGCTAGTTTTTGAACGCAAGTCTTAGTCAAGACTCGTTCAAAGTTTCAGAAAATTCTATTCTGACATGTTAGAAATACGGAAGTAATCGTATCTAAATATCTTATTTAGTACGTTACAAATATTTTGCGCCCGTTTGTCAAGTAATAAAAGTGGAAAACCATTATCTTACATATATATATCTATATTTATATACATAACTCTCTCTCTCTCTATATATATATATATCCTCTCTCTATATATATATAGAGAGAGAGATAGAGAGAGAAGAGAGAGAGATAGAGAGAGAAGAGAGAGAGAGAGAGAGAGCAAAAATACACAATTCACTTGGGTGTCTGATACTCAACCGATCAGGGCGAGTATGCGAGTGCAGCACACATTTGACGTAAATGTAAATACTTACATGATTGCGTAAAATAAAACTAACTAAATAATAGCATGCAAAAATAAGCGCGGTTCATAAATGAATATTCCGTTATGTGCACAAAGGCAATATTGTCATGTCTACAACGCCGGTGTAAACGTATCTCGTAAAATTTTCTCATTACAATTTTACAAGGCGAAATTGGTTTTTAACCTTTCCATACGAGAGTGGCCCAGGAGACACCTAAATTGCTCTTTCGCTATCGAGTGCATGACATATACTGTCGCATACCCAGTTTTACGGGGTTGACGACCATGCATCGCGTACAGTGCAGACATACTTGTCTGATCGTAAAACCGCTCCATGTATTGTGAATAAAATTGTCAGAAAAGTCGACACAGCACGCCACGACAGTGCCTTGCTCTTTTTTCACAGCCAATCGAAGAATAAAAAAACAAAAGAAAACCGTGGTTGACAAAACCTGCAATAAAATAGTTACTGTGTGATTGTAAAATAAAAAGCTTATACGCCTTACTAGCGTGTATAGTGTACAGGAGTCTCATGTGCCGCATCAGATTGCTTTCAGAATTTATTCGTGAAGACTGGACATTACAGTCATAGCTTTTTTTATACACGAATGATAATTATCATATGAGTACCGAAACAAGGATTTGCAGCTGGGTTGGTATAAAATTATTGTATTCAGAATATTTCAAACCCGCTATTTTATAAATGCAGCAGATATGCTATTAGGCCCTAAAATTGGGACCCCAGTTCATGTCATAACCCCCCCCCCCTGCCTCCAAATTATGTGTTATGGTTCAAAAGTTATTTGGGATATGGCACACATACAAAGCTATAGACATCTGCACAATTGTAAAAGAGCACCGTTATCAACGAGTTACTCAGGAAACAATGCCAGATACCACAGACTGTGCTTGTTTAATAGAAAGTGCCTTCTTACACGGAGTCGACTGTAACTGAATAGAATNGGCCCTAAATCCTGATTGGTGTCGTTCGCCTGCGAGCTTCGTTAGAGCGTGGTACGGACGAATAAAATATAGGGACGCTGTGGGCGTCACTATTAAGCGTGCGTACAACGTGCTGATCTACGAAAAGAACACACACTTCAGACGAGAACTGTTAAGTACTTTCAAAATATCACGTACGTTAGAAATATCAATTCAGAGTACTCCAAAACCGCTAAAAACCATGATCTTTTCCACTGCGCTGTAGCTCAAAATGCACGCATCAGATACATACAAAACTACTATAGGCGCCTGCACTGAACCTTCCTAAAGTCTTCCCACTAATAAAATAATATGGTCACCGCTGAAAGTCCCATAGGTACACGCAGCAAGACGAGAACACTGCACGCCAGTTCAGAGCCTTGCGCTTAGCGGCGATGGCGTACTTGATGCGTGTGGCAGTGTCGCCCTTATCGCTCCCGCGCTTCTCGGCCTAAACGTGGGAAAAAGTTCCAAGTAGACGGGCGCCTTAAAGGTGCCGTTGTAATCCGCCACTTTTAAAAAAAATTGTTGCTAATTTATTCAGAGGTGAATACTTGCTTCCAGTCCATCTCGTGTTTATCAAATTTGGTTATTTTCATAGTGAAAAAAAAAAAATGCATTTGGGAATGAAAGTAAATACAAGAGAAGAACATCGTACTAAGGATATACGTGAAAACGCTGTGAGACGTGTTCACCAATATCTTAAATTTTTTAAATTATTTTATTTATTATTATGTATTCTTAGTTGTTTCCTAAAGGCAGCTTATGGTCAGATGATGTACTATATGTCCACAATATTTTTTTTCCTCCCCAAATTAAGCACCAAAAATGGGCGTATGTCAGTTTTAATGATAAATCAAGATTAGTTTGTACGAAAGGCTACTCACTTTATTAAAAGATAAAAGATAAATTCATAAAATTTACACACGTAACGTTTATGTACTATTGTGTACGCAAAATTTAAAATGGGAATACTAAAATTTAATTTTATATCAAACTTCACGTTTTTTTAAATCTCCGCTTTTGTGCGGAAAAGGCTTATCGGGAAGAAGTTAACAAATTAAACAAGTATTAAATTTCATCTTGCAAAACAAGAAGTGACTGATATAACTAATAAGCCTACTTCCCTCAACATGGGTGCAATTAATTTTTAAATAAGTTCTTAAAAGCTGAATTGGTAGGTAGGACTTGGCTGCTCTTTGGAAGCAAAAACATTAGAAATGAAACCAGAAACGTATGCAACATTAGTGAGGCAATTACAAATACACACGTGCCTTACCCGGGACTTGAACTCAGAAAACCTCGTACAATAAACTAGTGTGCAATGCATTGCATTAAGGAGGTTGGATTCTGAGAAATAACTTTGGGTTCAAACAGTCTAATGTTTAGAATTGTAGGGTTTACTAACCTAAAATATTTAGAGAGCCGTCATTTTGAAAATAAGTGACTGGGCCACTTAAAACATGCAAGTTCACATGGCCTACGTAGCGCTACTTGTGTGAAGAATTTGGTGTAAATCGGTTGTTTGGTCCCTGAGATATGCCATTAAAAACATTATTTTATTATTTAATGCCATAGTACAAAATTTCCAAAAAAAGAGGCTCTATATACGATGCTTCTAATGTATAATGTCTACATACAAAATTGCATTAAATCATTTAATATATGTGGCAAACCTACCTAAACTCTTTATGACACCGCTATTTTGAACATCGTTGTCTGACCCAAATAAATCATGCAAGTTTACATGGGCTTCTGTAGCATTAATGGTGTGCACAATTTGGTACAAATTAGGTGAAATCTTCCAGTTTTTAACATTTGGTGGGAATCGGTTGAGTGTTCCTCGAGATATGGCATAAAACATTCATAATTTTCATATGACGATCTTCATAAATGGAGGACAAAAAAGTAATGTAGTTGCACATTTGATGATTGTATACTGCCGATATGAAAAGTTAAGTTAAAATAGATTATATAACATCGTAGATATGGCACACAAAACTAACAAGATTTTATAGCCACCATTCTGAAAATAAGTGTGTCATACTTTAAAAAATACATATATTAATATGGCCTACCAAAGTACATCTTCGCCAAATTCTGTAATAATGGGTTGACTTTTTTCCCTTGACATGAGCTAAAAAGTTATTTTTTATTGCCGGGGCTATTATATAAAGTGGCAGAGAAATGAGGCTCTGCATAGACATATTTTATGGTAGTAATAGGNTTTAAAAAATACATATATTAATATGGCCTACCAAAGTACATCTTCGCCAAATTCTGTAATAATGGGTTGACTTTTTCCCCTTGACATGAGCTAAAAAGTTATTTTTTATTGCCGGGGCTATTATATAAAGTGGCAGAGAAATGAGGCTCTGCATAGACATATTTTATGGTAGTAATAGGCATTGCCAGCATACAAACTTAAGATGCAATTTGATTCGTTGATAAAATATACTGAGTTAAAATATTAATATAGCCACCATTTTTAAAATAAGATCCCGACCTACTTAAAACATACCAGTTTAAATCACCTGCTGCAGTAGGTAGTATTTGTGTGCCAAATTTGGTAGGAACTGTCAATTGTTTCCCGAGATATGACAAAAACTTTATTTATTCGCATGTCGCTAGCTTAAAAACTGGACGACAAAAGATACTCCGTGTAGAGAGAGTTGATAGTGGCAATACCTACTGACAGCATACAAAGTTAATTTGGAATTGATTACATGGTTTCGACGACATAACATTTTAAGCTTAATAATTACTACATGGCCAATAATTTTGAAAATAAGTGTCTGGCATGCTTAAAACATACCAATTAACATCATCTGCCTCAGTACTACTTGTTTGCCAAATTTTATAGGAATCGGTCAATTGTTTCCCGAAATATTACATGAAATCTTTATTTCTTCGCGCTATCTTACAAAATGGTGAATAGAATATGCTCGGTGTAAATACATTTGATAGTTGTAATACCTACTGCCAAAATACAAAGTTATATTGGAACTGATTATGTAATTTCGACGATAGAGCATTCTAAGCTTAAATATTTATATGGCTGCCATTTTGAAAATAACTGACTGGCATACTTAAAACATATTGCTTACCATCATCTGCATCAGTACTTCTTGTTTGCCAAATTTGGTAGGAATCGGTTAATTTTTTTAACCGAAATATGACATAATACCTTTATTTATTCGTATGGCGCTATCTTCCAAAATGACAGAAAAAATTGTTTATGTGTACATATTATGTGCTTAAGAGATATTTTCAGTATACAAAATTTGGTCGAAATTGTTGAAATAGTAAAGAGGATTTACCAAATTAACCAAAAAAAAATGTGTATCGCCGCAATTTGGAAAATAAGTACCTGATAAAGTTCAATCACTAACGTTTACTTGGCCTATCATAGTATTACTTACCTGCCAAATTCGGTGAGAATTGCTTTTTAATAGTTTTCGAGATATAATGAAGAGCCTACATTTCTTTATTTTGTGCTATTTTCCAAAATGGTAGACCAGCAACAATAGCCATATTAAAATTTAATGCATCCGTGATGCTCTGCTAGCATATAAAAGTTTGTTTAAATCGGTTTAATGGTTCCCGAGATACATCAACTTCAATTTTAAAACCGCCGCCATTTTGAAAGTAAGTTACCTACGAGATAGAAAACTATAAAAGTAAAGTGTCCTTACTTATTATTATATGTGTACCGAGTTTGGTGAAAATCGGTTTACGCGTTCAAAAATTGTAGGGGGAGGGGACACACGCACAGACAAACACACAGAAACACATACATACACAAACAGACACACATTCATACACACAAAAAAACACATTATTACTTACACAGACACACATACCTTCACAGACACACATACAGAAACGTGATCTCATAAGCCTTTCTTTCCTTCGGAAAGTAGGCTAAAAAGGCACGCCAATTCATACCTTAACCGGTAATTCCAGACAGGAGCCTTGTGCTTCGTAGTTATAGTGTGTTCGCGGTTAAATTAAACACTTTTGAAATAAACCTTTGAAAAACTTTACTGCCCGTAGCTCCACATATTTTAATGTAAGCACTTGCAGAAATACTCGTGGTAAAGTTTGCAGTAAATCAGTAAAAGTATCAGTGCCGAATAAAAAAAAGGGTTTGTTTAAGTTTGTGAACAATGGATTAATTTATTTGTTTTATTTTATGCATCTAAAAGTAAAAATCGGCAGAATAGTCACATATTTACATTCCTTACTATTGCCGTACGAATAAAGCGAGAGGGTCCGAAACGACGCTAATTTTACATATGGCGGAAGGATACAAAATTATAAAGAGTAAGATCTTAAGCGCGAGGCTTTCAAAAGTGCGAACAGCTTGTAAGAACGTGACGACGTAGGGCACAGAGGTAGCTGAACAGTAATCGGCAAGTCCATCTTTGCAGTTGTTTCTTCATCTTCGTTCGGGCCAGTGTGAATATTGTAGGTGCACGGCTCCACAACTTTTTGGTTGGTAAATGCGCATGTGCCCATGTACGAAGGAAAATAACCTCTCGGGATTGAACGGAACGGTAGATCCTTGTCTGGGGTCTTGCCTCTCCCTCCCTCCTCTCTCGTAACAGTCAGGAATTCCTCCTTCATAGCATCCTCTATATGGGTCCCGGACGACGAGAAGGATGGACGTATAATCCCGGCTAGAAGGAACCGGAAGTCAATGTCTTAATACGAAGTTCCAACAGCGTGATATTGACGCAGCTCACGTTATCCTTTAGAGCTGATAGCAAATTGCAATATTGGACGTAATTTTCATCTTCATCTTGTCCACCCGACAATTTTTTTTTCCTTTTGCGTTTTGATAAAAGTCTACAACGAGACTCGATATGTTTTTTTTTATGAACACTGTATGCGTCGCTTAAATAAAACGATTATTATAACTTGTGAATGATAACCTTCGGTTACAACAGACGAGCTTTTTTGGTATTGTTTTACAGTTATACCAATTTTTCATACCTTTGATATACATTCGTGATCTGAAATTTAACAATTCGAAACGTTACATTTATGAAATTAGTTGCACGTATGATGATCAAAATCGGTGTATGTATGAAAGTGGCTTATAATAATACTAAACATTAGGCTTGGTAATATATTATAATTTTTTATTTGAATCTAATGTTTACTCAGACCCAGCATACAAGCCCCAAACGTTAGGAACCCTATCAGACGATGTTCATGTTTAATTTTCTCTGTTGCCAGGTAAAAATTTTTTTTCTGAATACGAAATCAATCAAGTTATGGCGGAAGCAATAAAGTCTATAACTCTTTACAAAATAGCTGCTACCTATGTTGGTAAGAAAAACTTCCGACATATGTTTATAAAAATCTACTTAACTCCAAATAACGAAGTTCGATTCCCGGCGGGGTCGCTCCCGGATTTTCTAGAGTGGGGATCGTGCCGGACGATGCCGCTGGTCTGCCGATTTTCTCGGGGATCTCCCGTTTCTCCCGCACCCTGCATTCCGGCGTTGCTCCACACCTCACCTCGCTTCACCCCCTCTCTCTCAAGACCTCAATGTTAAGAGCCGCCCAAGAGTCTCCACTCCTAATGACATGATTCAAATAATTTCTTCATGCACGGCAGCACATTACCAGTTATTTGGACGTCGTTACTGTAATGTTCATTGTCAGTCACGTGGCATTGTGTCTGCCAAACATACATTCGTAGAAGCACATTTTAATATTCTTGATTCCACCTTGCCTCTTTAAGGAAAAAGTTTTTTTTGTAAATATGTTTACAGAAGTTGCTGATTGTATTAATAAGCAAACTTAGTTGTAATGTAAATAGGCTAATAATACTGGGCTTGAACTCAGCCAACCTTTATTCGAGCCTAGTACTATTAGCCTATTTANTAATGTAAATAGGCTAATAATACTGGGCTTGAACTCAGCCAACCTTTATTCGAGCCTAGTACTATTAGCCTATTTACATAATGTACTACGAATTTTGCTTATTAACACAATCATCAACTTTTGGAAACATACTTAAACGTAAAATGGCACATGCGTATATGTCTTAAACTGGTTTCGAACCCAGGAATCTCATATACACCCTACAGCTGAACAAATATTTTTCAATATGGAGAAAATGTTGACGGTTATCACTCCATTCCGATTGTCATGCCTGCTTTCGGTACATTCCCACTAAGTTCAACTGCAAACGTAATCTTTACTTGAGTAACTTAATCATGCACCGTGACTCTGTAGTAGCAACGCGGAGTGATATTTCCCTACATTTGTCGTTCCCGAACCGTTATGTCTGTTGAACTTTTGACGCAAGTTACACTTTACAACAACCCTCAATATATGGAAATGTATTGATGACGTCAACAACTTCAACTGCAGAACTATGTTAATTTTTACTTCTGCCACTGTAATTTGAAACTTTCCGAGAAAGTTCTTTGCCAAAGAGAAATGGAATACTATCGTTTGCGAACCACTAAACTACTTTTTATTTATTTTTTTTGGCAGTGAAAAATTTATTCTTCCTCATTGGGAAGACGAGGTAATTGTTTTTTTTTTTTTCTGTAGTCCATTCACGGTTATTTCCAACTTTTCTTAAGCCCTTCTAAAGTTCTACTTCCATAATATTTCTCTTCCTAATGCAANCCATTCACGGTTATTTCCAACTTTTCTTAAGCCCTTCTAAAGTTCTACTTCCATAATATTTCTCTTCCTAATGCAAGCAAAGTATAACCAAGTGTAGAAAATTACATCAAAGGGGCAACACACCTCATTCGTGCGCACTAACTAAAAGTATAACGATATTCTGCAAAATAACTATTTATTACTAGGCATTACGAACACGCTTATTTTCTCTCTGTTTTCATTCATGTTATTTGCAAATGATATAATATAATTTATAGGTAAAATATACGAGGAAGTTCAGTTTAATCGTAAAAAAAAAAAAAAAATGTTTACAAAAGTATAAAATGCCCGTGATACATGACATACGTAGGAAACAACCAAACACGTCAGACATGGGGCGATTTTTCAAAGGTTTGATTCAAAAAGTGCGAAGAAACAGCAAATAGACTATACAACCCTTCTTAGGGAAAATGAAACTCGATGCCCGAATCAGATATATTAATTTCCGGCTATCGAAATAAAATAATTTTGATGCAACATTAAAAATTAGTAGTGTTTGTGTAAATGTGTTGTAATGTACATTTCAGCGAGTAAATTGGGACTCAATGTGACTGCTGGCCCAGAAATTTTCTGTTGAGATAAGGTTTTAATGAAATAACGGGCGTATAATAATTAAACTGTGGTGGGAATTTTCTGCTGGCTAAACATAACAAGCTAGTTATTCGCTGTTTCCTTGAAAAAAAAAAATTACTGGCTGTAACTTATGAGTTTTTAGCACCACAGATGGCCTTTTATAATTTCTGCAGCACGAATGCAAATAAATGTAAAATTTTGATTGGCTCGGCATGTTTGTAGTTTGGCAAGAGTGTTCAGTGTTCGGTTAGTACTTACACAAAAACGTTGAATTCCATGCAATTTAATCAGTGAAGTAGCCACGCGGAGTGATATTCGGTGATCTAGAAAGATAATTAAATTTTGTCGCAAACTTCTCGTGTGAGATATTACGCAGAAAAACTACGGCAGGAACTTATTAATTGTAACGAAAAATTTATAATTACCAGGAAAATAATAGAACATCTATTAATTTGGATTGCTTGAAGATGTTTTTACTCCTTCAGATGCACCGCGACAAACGACGCAGGAAACAGCACGATTGAGGATGTTCTCGGTAAANCCTCATTCGTGCGCACTAACTAAAAGTATAACGATATTCTGCAAAATAACTATTTATTACTAGGCATTACGAACATGCTTATTTTCTCTCTGTTTTCATTCATGTTATTTACAAATGATATAATATAATTTATAGGTAAAATATACGAGGAAGTTCAGTTTAATCGTAAAAAAAAAAAAATTATGTTTACAAAAGTATAAAATGCCCGTGATACATGACATACGTAGGAAACAACCAAACACGTCAGACATGGGGCGATTTTTCAAAGGTTTGATTCAAAAAGTGCGAAGAAACAGTAAATAGACTATACATCCCTTCTTAGGGAAAATGAAACTCGATGCCCGAATCAGATATATTAATTTCCGGCTATCGAAATAAAATAATTTTGATGCAACATTAAAAATTAGTAGTGTTTGTGTAAATGTGTTGTAATGTACATTTCAGCGAGTAAATTGGGACTCAATGTGACTGCTGGCCCAGAAATTTTCTGTTGAGATAAGGTTTTAATGAAATAACGGGCGTATAATAATTAAACTGTGGTGGGAATTTTCTGCTGGCTAAACATAACAAGCTAGTTATTCGCTGTTTCCTTGAAAAAAAAAATTACTGGCTGTAACTTATGAGTTTTTAGCACCACAGATGGCCTTTTATAATTTCTGCAGCACGAATGCAAATAATTGTAAAATTTTGATTGGCTCGGCATGTTTGTAGTTTGGCAAGAGTGTTCAGTGTTCAGTTAGTACTTACACAAAAACGTTGAATTCCATGCAATTTAATCAGTGAAGTAGCCACGCGGAGTGATATTCGGTGATCTAGAAAGATAATTAAATTTTGTCGCAAACTTCTCGTGTGAGATATTACGCAGAAAAACTACGGCAGGAACTTATTCATTGTAACGAAAAATTTCTAAGTACCAGGAAAATAATAGAACATATATTAATTTGGATTGCTCCAAGATGTTTTTACTCCTTCAGATGCACCGCGACAAACGACGCAGGAAACAGCACGATTGAGGATGTTCTCGGTAAATTGAGCACTTTCGAAACCAACCTTTGAAAAATATCACTGCCGCTACCTTCACATATTTTAACGGGTACATTGACCGGCACGCGACCAGTAAAGTTGGCATCTATAGAGGGAAAGTAGTTCCATGTCTCGAAGGATTAAAATGTTACCGTGATACCACCGTCCACTTGTAGTTGTGAACCCAAAACATGCTTANTTCCATGTCTCGAAGGATTAAAATGTTACCGTGATACCACCGTCCACTTGTAGTTGTGAACCCAAAACATGCTTAGCAATGTGTTCTTAAAATTAATTTAAATATGTATTATGCGAGAAATTATACATCCTTTTTTCAGAGTAATTCCCGGTATGTCACTAAATCTTCACGCAATTATTTGGTAACCTTAATGGAAATTTAGTTAGTGAACGCTACCAGTACGAGCGATGAACTATTAATGTGACAAGTAGAATACTTTCTTGGGGTTAAGAGGCGTGAAGTATTTTGTGCTGATACGATATTCAAACATTTGGAAGGGTGTCTGTTTCTGCTACATTTCTTCTAGGTCTTCAATTAGGAAATTTAAATTCCATTTACCAAGCAAGTTTCACGGACAAATATTTTTTTGCTGCAGATATTTGAAAAACATTCACATGAGTTCGTGAGAATTTTCTTAAAGGTACACGAAACGTGATTCTGAATGCAGAAAACATGGGAAAGTTCTNTTCACATGAGTTCGTGAGAATTTTCTTAAAGGTACACGAAACGTGATTCTGAATGCAGAAAACATGGGAAAGTTCCCTATTTCATGATTTTTGATGTCAATAACTGCAGCAGACAATTTGAAACACAGCAGCGCAGCGCTGCAAATCAACAGAAGTCTTAAAGAAATAAACTACTTTCAGTCATTTAACAATGAAGCTGTATTCAAACCGAGGATCAACGAAAGTAATTTTCCAGCCAATCTAGAGAAATTAAACTATCTACTGCACAGATTATGTCAGAGCGTATTTGGCAATTATATTGTTACAGAGATTTTCCTGAAAATTAAACAAAAAGAAGACCAGAAAGTTTTCATATGTTACTGCGATTAAGATATGGGATCACGGAAACATATATTCATAAAATTTTTTAGTTTAAAGCAAGAAAATTATGTGAGTGAAAAAAATTTAGTTCTTCACACTAGTTTTGGGGGGTTAAAATCTACTCTAAAATGTTGTCCTAATTCTGAATTTGAAAAATAGCTAACGTATTTCCCATAAGTAGACTGCAGACACAAGATATAGAACGGAGTCCATAAAAAACAGGGTGTTTCTGTGTTAGGTACACAGCTGTGGGTTTGACGTGAATATTTCTGCATTAGAAGTCAGCGGGTTATATTTTCTTTGGGATGTGGGAATTAAATGAAAGTAACGAAACTGTTACTGGCCTTCAACGGCTTAAATCAACAGATCCAGACGAGATACATCGTTTGGCGCCAAAATCAGCGTGCTAGCACATCGGAGTCGCGAGATATAGTGTCCGGAAATTTTCGCCCACGTCCAAAACTCCCGTCGCCGCGGGCCCCCACCCGCGCCCCGCGCATGCGCGACACCAACTCAAGACCACGCTCGCATCGCAGTCGTATACCCGATCGAACGAGATCACATTCGTTTCAATCGTGTCATTAGTCACGAAGTTATAGAGTCGGGATGGATCAACTCCAAACGTTACGTCGCCGTGTTTCCTTCCTGGTACTCTATATGTCGGTATGATTTTAAAGACGTATTAAAGTAAAAAAAAATGCTGACATAGTAAATTAATAGTAATGTACACTAGGAAGGTATTTTAAATTGGCAGCAGAAGTGAGAAATATTCTTAACGGTGTTATTTTTAACGTATGGCAAGGTACAACAAATGCATGACAGGCCCCTCGGGCAACAAATGAGAGCAGCACGCTGAGAGCACACGAGCACTCGAGCTCTGACGGATGACATTAATCTTTAAGACGTGGCACCATTAGTTACTTAAAAATGAATTCAGGGCGTGGCTGGAGATGATTAGTTTTTGAAAAAAAAAAAAAAATGAATTATTCAACGACCAGTTACATTATTGAATCTCGCACGCACTGCCACCGATCGTAGAGGTAGTGAAAGACGGGGATGAATACTGGAGAGGCTAAGGACGACGAGATCTCCTGATTAACGCGGGATCCGAACCACCTGGTTACCGTCTAGGTGCTCTGGCTTAGTTTAATCATGCCAAGGTTTGCACTGAGAAAATGGTTTTGTTGAATAATAATAACAAAGTTTTTTGAGCCCAACCAAATTAACTATATGTATTGGGAAAATTGAATATTTCGTTGCTGAAAACAAATTATTCTGTTGTTCATATTTGGTTGCCATAAATTTGAACGTTTTGGTCGGCTCAACTAAACATTTGTACATCTGTACGGCTCTACGTACATTAAACAGTTTCGGTTATCATAATAAAAAGCGAGAGCACGATCAGGTTTCTAAACCAGGAAGTTTTGCACCCGAATGCTACTTACCAATCTCAGCTAACCTCTACTGAACGAATAATAAGGTTTCTAATGCTATACCACTTTAATATAGGACATGTACGTAACTAAATGTTTTCAAGTTATACGGCTTTAATTATTCGTTTATTTTTTAAACTGTTTCATCGTGATAGTTCATAATACTATTAAGCATCAATAAATGCACAAGCAAGCACTGTTGCTGTGCTAATTGCCACGAAAATTATAAACAAACTCTTAGTCCGTATTTTTGCATGAAGGCAACCATATTGTCAATTACCCTACAGCGATTCCCACACAAATCATAACTTTTTTTTTTGGTTCTGTTTTACAGCGTTGCAGACTTTTATATGTTTTATATTTTATGACTGATGACTAGGAAAGGTTATGCTTCTTTTTTTCTACCTAGAGGAAGGCGGGCTGATGTTAACCAAATTGAAGTAATTTGTAAAGACTGAACAGGACTTTAATTATTTTAAGTCACAGTAAATGCGATCTATATATGTTATTGGCAAGGGAGGACCTAATAGTTCTTTAGCCAATTGTTTCAATTTGTGACTAACCTGAATGGTATCATTGTCGTAGGCTGAATATCGTGCCGGGCGCCAAGCTGCATCTTGAGTATTGTTCTCGGCGTGGGTCCACAGACAGACTCCGTACAACGTTTGAAAATGCAGTAGGAAACAAGTACAATGTATANATTGTTCTCGGCGTGGGTCCACAGACAGACTCCGTACAACGTTTGAAAATGCAGTAGGAAACAAGTACAATGTATATTTGATAATTCATCATTCAATTCATCCAAGATACACACCACAACAACCCAAAATTTATAATTCGGCAAGCAGATTGCTGATTACAGAACAGGGCCTGCAGCGTTGCCAAGTCTATGGGCTATCACACAGCTTAGCATTAAGAGCTGTCTTACAGAATAGGCCTACCACTTAAGGAAAGTTACGAATAATAATAATTTTCGCTGTCTTTATTATAAAACACTCACAGTGAGTATCTTCAAGGATGCTGAAACCAAAGACATCATTCGTTTGATTGGGCCAGATTCTCCGATTTCAGTTCGTAGTATGAGAGATCATTGTACTTTCCTCCTGAANGGGGGGGGGAGTTTGGCACACTTATTTGAATCGGCCCTGTCGTTCTACCCCCTCTCGATGATGTGGAATGTGGGTAATATCGGAAGTTATGTGGTCCGTTATTGCCAGACAAATCGAGGTTTTTCTTGTATGTTGAACAAAAGTATGTTAATAATATCTTCGGAGGTGTTATTTAAATAAACTTATATTTTTCTGCTTCTCGTGTGTCGCTGAAAATACAATGGGGTACCTTACTACTTTTTATTTTTATTTTTGCACTTTTCTGTGATTTTTTTTATCAACTCCCACTTTTCATATTGTTTTGGGAAATATACCTTGTATTTTCAGGCACACCACAAAGAACTTAAAAACAAAACTTAAGTACAAAATACATTTTCCCGTAGATATCAGACACACATTCATACAGGCGTACAAAAACTCAAATAAAGTGCACAGATACAATCAGTATCGCATTCCCTTATCGCGAGTATTTTTAGCTCTGAGGTTGGAGTGCAGAATTTATTAGCATGACCACCACGCTCCCCGCATCCCGTTTTTTTTATAACTTTAAGCTGGGGAATTTTCATTCCCCCTCTCTCTGTCCTGCAGCTCACGTCATCACGCTCGTCCTTATTCCAGCCACGTACTGCCCAATCACAAACAGGCAGAGTCAGCTGGACCCGAAATAAACAAGGGTCCGCGAATAAGCATGCAGCTCTCTGAATCGCATCTTCTCGAATAAAGTAAATACTCAGTTGTGAATTAGCAACACGAAAGTGTCGTTAAATAATCTTAGAAATAACAGTTGCAAGTTGTTAAAAGGTGTACTTAGAAACACACGCGTTGCCGTCAAGTTCCAGTGCCAACACCAGATGACGCTCTGCCACTCAGTTCCACTGCTTGCGATTGCCGGAGTACGCGACAAGAAGCAGGTCATCGTCTGTGGTCCCACCGGAACGTGCGTCGCCTCATTGCTAACTTTATCCTACAGAAAAAAAATCATAGTTCATTANTCGTCTGTGGTCCCACCGGAACGTGCGTCGCCTCATTGCTAACTTTATCCTACAGAAAAAAAATCATAGTTCATTCTTTAAGATACATGAACTCATACCGTTCTTGATTGACACAATCCTTCGACGTGTGCACCTTTTGTGTATTGTACCGCTTAGATTCGGTTTACAACTGAAACATTTCATATTGAAAATCAGGCAGTAATCACCGATCACGTCTACGAACCAAGTATTCTGTATTTACGACTCACAACATGATTTAGGATTATAGATCTTAATTTTTACCAAAGAAAACCTGCCAAGACGTTTCCTTCTTTGGACGACTTTGATATGTACCTAAACCTTANTCGTCTGTGGTCCCACCGGAACGTGCGTCGCCTCATTGCTAACTTTATCCTACAGAAAAAAAATCATAGTTCATTATTTAAGATACATGAACTCATACCGTTCTTGATTGAAACAATCCTTCGACGTCTGCACCTTTTGTGTATTGTACCGCTTGGATTCGATTTACAACTGAAACATTTCATAATGAAAATTAGGCAGTAATCACCGATCACGTCTACGAACCAAGTATTCTTTATTCACGACTCACAACATGATTTAGGATTATGGATCTTAATTTTTACCAAAGAAAACCTGCCAAGACGTTTCCTTCTTTGGACAACTTTGATATGTACCTGAACCTTACAATAATAACCCGACATTTCTAAGACTTACACATTTATGTGGAGACTGTTGTAACTGCGAATTAAATTCACAAGCGAGCTAGCAATATCAATCGAGGCAGCACTGTGATAAACCACTCGACTTGTATCCGGGAAGACCCGTTTTCAATTTCCGATCCGGCTGTCCTTATTTCAGTGTTTTCCGAAACGACTTCAAGCGAATGCTATTATGTTTGCAAACTGCAGGACATGGCCGATTTCTTTCTAGTTCCTGAGTATTTAATGTTTCTTTGCTAAGGCCTTATCACCGATCAGTGCACTCAAAACACTGAAATTAATTTTTAAAATCTCTGGTCATTAACATGTTAACGCGTATGCCTTTTATATATTCTTTAAATTGCCTTCACTGTCATCATGCTAGTTAAGTAATTATTTCGGCCTACCTCCAACATTTACTGCTATGCCCTTACTGGCGACTTTTATTTGACGTGCAAAATAGAAAGATTTATTTTACTTCTTAAAAAATCTTCTAACTCAACACACACCCTCGTTCCCAATGAACATTTTATAATTTTTACGCAACTGTATATTTTACATTATGCATAGCGAGCTTAAAGCCACGTTAACCGAATGGCTGGTTGCATTTGTCACACGGAATGTATAGGCAGTGCGTAGTGCAATCAGGTTACTAGGCCTACAACTTAAATCTAAACGAAATGTCGAATGTTCAGAAATATGTGTGTAAAGCTGTTGTGACTTGCATTTATTTTTTGGTGCATGCAGCTGACTAAGTTAGAATAACCGTTAAAAAAAAAAAAACAGCTACTGTGTCGTCTCGGGACGCTCACTTTTCGTTCGTGCTGTTTTTTGTTGTGTCGCCCCGTGTAATATTCACACATGTCTGTTCTCGCCGCTTTATTTGCCTGTGTTCTCTTCGTTCTATCTTCCAGAGTTATTTGGCTACATCTGTAAATATTCTTGGGTACATCTGCAAATACTTTGTCTTAGTTGTTCATATATTCAAGTGCTCATTCTGCAGTTTTTTTTTTTTTTTGAGATTCTGTAGAATGATCTGCATGTTATTTTCATACCCGACGACGAAAGTTAGCCCCTGAACATATTATCCCGAGTATAATCGTTCACATCTGGCATGCTGCAGAATAGGTAACATCATGGCCGATATTGTGCAAGGGCAGAAGCTAGCACCAATAAGAACACCGTCGTTCCCAGCGGATAATGCTATTGGTTGATGCTGACATACCAACAATTTTTTATTGGTTGTTTCTTTTGCAACGGATCTACTGAAACCCCCTCCACTGGTATCAAAGTGTCAGTTGTTATAATACATTCTTAAGTACTTTTCACACAGTAAATTTATCTCCTTTTGCGACATCTGAAATGAAAAATGAACGTTTTCGTTTTGGGGTTAATCTTTTTTTTTTGTGCATGTGTGTCCTTAGTCATTTTCGAGGTTTGTGCTACTTAAATCAAAGTTCTGTGTTAAATATAATATAATTTGGTAGCGTTGTTGCCTTTCACCCCAAGGATTCGCTATCGATTCCTAGCACCGTCCCTTGAATCCAAATGGTAAGGAGGTTTGGATCACCTCTATACCACAGAGTATTTAAAAGGCAGGGATTCACTTCTTTTGTACAAATTCCACGTTTCCGTCTTGTCATTTCGGATTCAGAGTAATTACTGACAATGTACGATTATAGAAAATTTACATTTCACAAGGCGTTACATATTTGTGTGCCTAATTCTAATTACGTGTTATATGCTGGTTGTAAAAAGCCAATAACATATTTATTCTTTGTCGATAAGCTCCTGAATTTTTGCAAGCAGGAAATAACACACAGTAAAAATTAGATACAAAAGTATTAAACAACTAGTAAATTGTAACTCTTCTATATCCAAACATTTCCCATGATACCTCTGAAAATGAAATTATGTCGCGAAAACGAAGAATATCTACGTAGTAGGTGAAGCCGAGCCTTAATAATATAGAGGAGATACAAACGCATATACCGCGAACTCCCACCGCACACGCCAACAAAATCTCGGAACGCCGTTCGCCAATCAGTGCGTGGTATCCTACTTGCCAGGTGGCAGCCCAGCAAATAGGGAATCTTCCGTAGCACGCAGTAGCCAATGGGACACAAGGCCCGTTCCCAGAACCTCGAGCAGCCAATCAGAGAACGAGTACGCTCACATCAAAGGAACTGCCACGCCATTTCGTCTCTGTATACTTATCTACCCTGTGCCTACTGCAGAAGGCAATGGGCGAGCAACTGCAGTATCATTCTGTCCAGTCGTCTCGTGTACGCGGATGTTTCCTTCACCGCGCCGTGCGTGGGCTTCACTAAAAGCTCCCAAGGTCATTACCATGTTAGAACAATCGTGCATGGCCTCTACCTGGCGTTTGAACAGCGTTGCAGCATGTTTGGCGGAACTATCAGACGTGTCCCCAGTATGTTCGAGATACTCGTATCCTGGCACGACCGCCTACGGCATGTCTTTACGTATTACGCCTTTACGAGGTCCCGTACTCGTACTGGGAAGAGTAGTTCCCGAGGTCAAGTAATGTGTAAGATATTTGAAACGTAAATTTCCTAAACTTTTCTAACTGACGTGCGGTATTATCACCTCTGGAAAATATTACATAACACTATTATCATTAACTACAGACACAATACTGCAGAATATACTGTAAACCAATTATTATAGCAAAAAAAAATATACATATACATACATACAAACACGAACACACTCATATATATAATATATATTATATATATAATCAAAAATTCACTGTGTCAGTCGCCGAGGAAAAGGTTTTGTTGNTATACATATACATACATACAAACACGAACACACTCATATATATAATATATATTATATATATAATCAAAAATTCACTGTGTCAGTCGCTGAGGAAAAGGTTTTGTTGAATCAAACAAAGTTTGTTTGGTGCAACCAAATTAATTGTTTGTATAGGGGCAATGAAANGAGGAAAAGGTTTTGTTGAATCAAACAAAGTTTGTTTGGTGCAACCAAATTAATTGTTTGTATAGGGGCAATGAAATAATTTGTTGTTCTTATTTGGTCGAACAAACAAAGATTTGATTGACCCAAACAAAGATTTGGTTGGTGAAACTCAAGGTTTGTTTCACTCTATATGTACAATGAACAGTTTCGGTTAACATAAAAAAAAAACTTGATGCCCGACCGAGATATAGATGAGCTGCTCTCGAGCGCTAAGCTTTGGCTACCTCAGCTAATGTGACAAGTGATGGAAGCAGAATGTTTTTAAGTCCATACATTTTAAGCAGTGGACAACGTGTGCAAATAAATATTTCAAGTTTTACAGCTTTAGTTTTTGGTTTCCTGTTCAACTTGTTTTACTAGGATGTTCATACCGTTATCAACCACCAATGAACGCACTAACAAACGGTCCCAATAGTCACATTAAATACAAACAAACTGTTGAGGTGAGGAAATCAAACGAGTGGCCAAACAAATATAAACAGTATTTTGTTAGATGGAAAAATTTGATTTTGTTGCTTTTCAAGTTTTGTTTGCTGAACAAAATATTTTGTTGGAACCACATCATATATTTCTGGCTCTATACGTACAAATATTTTGGTGGCTGTTTTCTCAGTGCTCTTATAAGCTTCTGCTCAATAAAAGGTTTGTGATTAGTACACAAATAAACGTTTCGTGGGCCATTCCCGACGTTATTTTGTAAAGTTTCAGCGGGCCACTCAAGTCTCGCGGTTTCTTCATACTTTTTTTAAAAATAAACCTTTGAAAAAACACCTCATATATGACGTGTTTGGTTGTTTCCTAAATATGTCATACATCACAGGCGTTTTATACTTGTGTTAACATAGAAGTACCTTACATTTTGGTTAAATTACACTTTTACTTATATTTTATCTATAAATAATAATATTTCATTTATAACATATAAATGCAAACAGAGAGAAAATAAGATGTGTTGGTAATGCCTAGTAAGAAACAGTTCTTATGCGAAATATTATTACACTGAGTGCGCACGAACGCGGTGCGTTGGCCGCCTGGTGTAATTTTCTAAGCTTTGTTTGCAAGGGTCGGAGGGATATCCTGCAAGTAGAACTTCAGCAGGGCTTCAGAAAAGTTGGAAGTAATCGTGAATCGAGTACTTGAGCTCGCGGGACGTCCAGAACTGCCCGCAGGCCGTAGTTTCGCCATGACTGGCCACCTGCGTAAGAAATTTGTTCCTGCCGGCGCGAACGTGTGCTAGTAAAGACCGCAAGCAAGCAAGCAAGCAAGCAGCGCGTGAAGGTGCTTGAAAACTACCGGCAAGGGCGGGGGTGTGTAAGCTGCGTCCTTCCTTGCATCGGAATCCGCACCGCATCAAGGCAGGAATTTCTTGGGAGGCGCGGTCGTAAAGCTCGGCGGGACCGTCGAGGGGCGGACTGCATTGTGCGACT